>JBANRG010000051.1:0-434311 GCA_037954225.1 Stygiomarasmius scandens
GGACCGTCTCTGTTAATTGTACATTCTGTACATAGTAAAATATAATTAGGGATATATATAAGTAGTTCACTTTTCACCTGAACTGATATTAACCACAATTATTCAAAAGAACGAAAATAAATGACCACAAGGTTCGGATAGCCACTCCAAATTCACATTGACCAGCAATCAAGATTAGAATGAACCGCAGACCACTGAATGAACCCAAACTATAGCTTGGCTTTAATGTTCAATTCTTGCTTGGCCCTTTCACGCAACTCCCGCCGTAGGATCTTGCCCGCCGCACTCTTTGGCACAACGTCAATTACGACGACACCTAGATAGTCTCATTTAGTGAAAAGCTAGTAAGCAAAAAAAACACCACTGACCCCCACGCAAAAACTTGTGTTTTGCAACCTTTGTTTCCATCCATTTCGCTACACCGCGTCCGAAAGCCTCCTTATCAGCGTTGGTCTTGAGAGACACAGGATTGGCATGGACGACATATGCTCTGTTGTATCGGAACATAAAGACGCCGAATCAAGGTGCCGAAATGCGAACCAAAAGTCAAGGATTGACAGATTGCATGCAGTTTCGGATTTAAACCAGCGAGAAATGAAGTAAAAGGAACGGAACAGTCAGGGGACCTGACATCGGACTTTGCAAGAATAGTACGCACCTAGGTAATTCCGTCGCCTCCTTAATACTGTCTACGCCAATAACGGCAGCATCCGCAATGTCAGGGTGTGAGAGGAGAATGCTTTCTAGTTCAGCCGGTGGTACTTGGAAGCCCTGAGATCTGGATCAGCTTGGGCGAACCGAAGTAAATGATAGGATAGACTCGCCTTGTACTTGATCAACTCTTTCCGTCTGTCCACGATATAGTAGTATCCATCCTTATCCCTGATTGCAATATCCCCGGTTTTGAACCATCCATCGGGAGTGATGGAATTCGCTGTCGCACTCGGGTTATTGAGGTATCCCTTCATAACCGTTGGTCCCCGAATCCACAACTCTCCTCTTTCACCTTCCGGAGCATCAATCTCTTTTCCGGGACCACCTTCGTCATCTACGACCAACCGTGCTTCCAGGTTGGCCAGGAGAATACCTATACTACCAATTTTGCGAATAGCATCTTCGGTAGGGAGGAGATGGGTAGTTGGGGAAGTTTCAGTGAGACCGTAGCCTTGTACGATGGCTAGTCCGTTTGAAGGGTTTGATTCCTTCTTTCTCTTGGCGAGGAAACGGCTGGTGACTTGTTTCACGAGGTCTGCACCGAGCGGTGCAGCTCCCGAGAACATGACTCTGAGACTAGATAGATCATATTGATCCACGACTGTTGGAAAGTTAGCATGTAATAGAAACGCAGAATAGGTGAACAGCCTTACCAGGATGTCTGGCCATAAGCACCAGTACAGGAGGAACAATCAACGACACAGTAATTTTGTACTTTTGAATGTTAGCACAAAATTGTACGGGATCGAAACGGGGCATGATGATACATGGGACACCACAGAGGAGAGGGAAGAATATCAGCTTTACAGCACCTGGAATAATCACATTAGAGAGATGAGTTTTTTGACATGCCATGGAACGCACCGTAAATGTGATACATGGGGAGGATGGCGAGTACACGGTCTGATTCATAGGACATAGGTGGGAAGGTGGCCTTGACAGAGTCAATAACAGAAGTAACATTCTGGTGTGTGGTCTCTACGCCCTACGCAAAAAATGAGGTGAATACGTCAAAAATGGGATGTCAGAGAACATACTTTGGGCTTGCCGGTCGTACCAGAACTATAACATAAGAATGCCGTCTCCTTTGCGAGCTTGCCATCGAATTTCTCCTCCGCCGCTAGGCTACCCTTGGACTTGAGCAATTCATCCAACGTCAATAAGCCAGCTTCCGCAGGATTGGCAGGCGCATCGGGACCTCCGGCCCAAGCAAGCTCATTGCGTATGATGATGATTCTCGAATCAGCTTCAGCCTTGGAGACTCCAACGCCTTTAAACATATCCCGGACAGTAGTGAGACCTTCAGGAGTGGTCATGACCATCTTGGCACGACTATCGCCATACTGATGAACAAGTTCTTGGGGTGTATACGCGCTGTTCGCAAAGGTGCATTTCAGGCCGGCGGCTATGGCTGAATTGAAGGAAGGGAATCAGAATGACGTGAGCGATAGAAGCTGAATTGGCTACGTACAGCCAAATACTAATACTGGCCATGCAAGAGAATTGGGCGAATAGAGCAGGATTGTGTCGCCTCGTTTTGCGTTGATCTTGGGGTGATTCCGAAGAGCATATCCAAAGGTGAGAGCGAGAGATCTGAGCTGACCACGGGTGATTTTCGCGCCAGTTGCTGCGTCGACGAATGCGACATTAGTGGCGGCTTGGCCCCCGATAGAAGTCGGCGAATCTTGGGAAAGCAGTCGCGTGAAGACGGACTGCTCGTGGATTGGAAGGTTAGGGACGGGGGAAGTGTAGATGCGGGGAGCCATGGTAATCTTGTCTTGGCCTTTCCCAATAAATACTGCAATGCGGCCGTAGGCAGAAGTCTTCCCCGTTCCGACAGCGGGTCTAATATTGTATCTTTCACTCTTACTCACTCGCAATCACCGGCACCCTTCATTCACTTTTATGCCTCCCGCCTGTCTTTTCACCAAGTACACTGCTTTTTAACTAGCGAATGAGGGCGCTTGCTTCTAGTTCAAGTCCCTTGTTAATCATGCATCCTCAAATGAACAGCAAGCTTCAAGGTTACGGGTACAGGTTCTCTCCACGATCAGCTCGGATGGGGCAGCATGAAATTCGACTTGTGTAAAGATAACCCGCCCACTAGTTGGACAGGCACTCACTACTGTCAGACTTGGACTGGCTTGGACAGTACATGTCAAACTCAATTGCAAGATTCGACTACTAGACTTGACTGTAGTTCCGATGGTATTCAGGCTTTGAAGCTGTGTGGGCTGCGCGTTCAGAATTACGCAAACATGGGGCCCCATATGTACGGTGAGGGAAATTCTGGAGCAATAAACATCCGTTACATTTAGTTCGGGACCAGAAGCTGTTGTGTCGCAAAGGCTTTTAGGCGCAGCGGTCTTGGAAAAGCCGGAACGAATTCAGGTGAATTTGTTGCTTTTTTTTTTGAGATATCCATCTTTGACCCGGTCAGCTGCCCATGTCAGAATGCAGAACACGTTAAGCTGTGCATTGATCAGCGCGATTCTTCAAGTACAGAGTTCGGGGTGTCAACAATCAACACCAGACTTTGTAGACGAACCATCACTTGCAACTACATATAGTTGTTACAAACTATGGCGTGCTTTCGTTCTCGTTCTCGTCGATCGCCCTTCGCCGACAAGTAGAGACGAAGGATAGTTCTCGACATTTAAATATCTAGGAGCTATTGAGAGGTGCACCACTTTGCTTGGGGTTAATTGAGAGTCGTTGAGTGTAGTTATGTCACGGGGCAGAAGTCGTTGCGTGGAAGTTTAGTATCTGCAGACACAAATAAACTATTCCTCCAACTGTCCACACTATTGACGTGCACTTTTAACAACGTCCCAGGCAACTCATCGTGACCATCTCCATCCTCAATCAGAAATGCCAGGTATGATACTGAAGCAGGAACAGATTTGCGCCCCAACGGCCTCAATATTTAGGTCAACCTATGACTTGCCCTATCCGCGTAGCTTATGCACAGTACGTACCACCATGTAGAAATACCGCCAACATATGCGTTTGCACAGCGGCGAATATATCTTCTCTCTACGGCAAAAAAAAAAAAAACAGATTTGCGCCAGTCGCGCCCATATGGTGAGACGATGGGGTTCCAGAGTTTTGGCATGCCTATACAATGTTACAGGATATTGAGAGGACCTGACGAGCAGAAGGTACAAATGCGAGTGCAGATATAATATCATGCTCAGAGAGCTCTAATCCAGATGGTAGATAACTTGAATTTTCTCAGAATTCTTTTCAGGTTAAAGAACGTCGCTGTTGGTTTCAATCTAAACTTGCCAGACGAAGCTTGCAGCGAGCACGTAAAGTCAAGGACATATACAGAAGGACGATGGCCCGGCTTCTACCATTTACAACTTTGCGCCTGGTAGTCGTGTCCTTTTGAAAGCAGTTCGCGCAAGGAGTCTCTTGGTTCGGAAGAGCTTGAGCACTGGTTGACCCACCTCTGCGGGTTAGAAACAAGAATCGTAGTATATTCAGCGAGAATAGACAGCTTTTTAAGTGTTTTGGGAATGTTTGTAGAGATGGTTGATGAGAGGAACAAGTCGGGTAAACAACTGCAACCATCATCCTTGTCTCAAACCATGGCCTCCCTTCTCGAACGCATGAATGTCTCCGCCAACTCTGGTCCGGTTCGCCCCAAACACAATGCAAAATCCACAGCGCCTTACGTGCGTCCCAGTCTCCTCTTCTTCTCTCCCCATATCCATGCAAACCCTCCTAGAACCGCGCAAATCGACCCCCAAAGGGCGATGTCAATGGCGCTTGGTCTCACGACCTTTTCGACCAACATAACTCGCTCTCTGCACGTCTGAACCTCGACCCTACTCCCGGAAAGGCTTCATTTACTCCCATGATGCAAAAGGCTCTCCGTGACGCCACTTCCTCCCCTTCCAGTTCCGAGCTCTCGATAAAAGGCGCTGCCAACGGCAATGTCATCGAGGTCACCGGACTCGTCCAGGGCACTACAGCGGATGACGTCGCTGCTATTTTCAAGCGCTGTGGAGATATCACTGCCAAAAAATTGATGCCTGGCTCCGAAGTCAGAATTCGTTTGACATACAAGACACAGTCAGCGGCGGAGCAGGCGGTAAAGACTTTCGACAAACAACCTGCTGATGGCAAAACTCTCTCAGTGAAAATTGTTGGATCGACAGCTGCCGGTACCTCGTTGAGTGGGCGCTTCGGTAATGACGGCTTAGGGCTGGTCAGACAGGAAGGGAGCGTGGATGTCCTCATGGAATCTAGCGACTCTGGCTCGTAAGTCTCCTTTGCCATTTTTATGACAAACTCTCAACTTGTCCTAAGGAAAATGAGGTCAGATGCACTCACGTCGGATCCCCGTGCACAAGTCCTGGTGGCACCGCCCGGTACGAATCCGAAAGACTATTTACAAGGACCCAGACGAGGTGGAGGAAGGGGTCGTGGTGGTCGCCGTGGTCGTGGCAGGGGCAACAACAGAATGAACGTCGACTAATCGTTCTCGCTATCCTCCGCCTCCTCTAGTGTTTGCCAGTCATCTTTCTTCTGCCTCAAATCTCGCCTGTGTTCAGCATCTTATCGCTATCCGTCCTCTATTATGCCATCTATATTGCCACGTTTGGGTCTTGACTGTTACCATATAGCACATAACATACAACCATCGGTGTATCTACTCCCTTCTTTCTGTTGCTTTCGCGACACCAATTTGACGCGTGTACTCTACCCATCTGCTTCGTGGTACCCTATCAGACCCGAAGCCAGAAATGATGGTGAGTTCTGCTTTTCCTCGTTACTACCGCCGGAAACTGATGTTCTTAACTAGATATTAACGTGTTCGCTATCGTTCTAAGAACGCTTTCAATAAACTTGATTGTCGTTATGAAGTCGTGATCCTTTTGAACCGATTTGCCTCTCGAGTGTAATACTATTCGTAAGTCTATTGGTTGAACCTGGTATAGTCAAGGTACGTCTTCCGCTCAAATCTGATCATTGTTGATGCTCATTCAGTTTCTTTCAGCCAAATGTTTGAAAATATTGCCCTGCTCAGCTGGAAATAAGTGAACATCGAGAATTGATCGAGCTTGTACCATTCTAGTCCCCGATCATGTGGATTACCGGTGGTATCTGCGTTGCTGTAGTGTGCCCATGATGTGTTCCAAAATCATCAGTGGTGGTATGAAGTGTTGACAGCTTGTGATCTGGTGCTTACCATTGGATGTGATGATTCTATCGTAAACCTGCATTGGTCGGAAATATACTTCATGATGTGATCCGGAAAACTTGGTACGGGGTCTATCTACATCCTTGCTGGATTTGAGCTGACAGGGAGATTTACCCACCCAGAGAATGGACTTCGTTTGATGTTTCAAGACAGCCTCTCGCCGTTACAAAATTTCCAATGTCCATGAGTAGACTTTATCGTCATAACGTTTCGCTGTTCCTTGTTCAATGTCCCGGTCAACCTTGGGGATTTCAATCACCGTTGTACTATACCTGCGTAATGCCGGCCTCTACTCGGTAAGTTTAGGCACTCAAGGCTGTGACGCGTATGCCGTAAACGCGTCAACAGCAGGGGGTCGGTTTGGGGTCAGCTTTTGAGCTTCTTGCTATGACTAGAACTTTGCGTCCGCTCTGCGTAAATTGTTTTGTTCAGACTACTGTAGACTAAGTAGATACCTAAGAAATCTAATGCCTCATATGCATAAATACGGAATCAAAGATGTGTGACATGATGTCACGACGCGTTACTTGCCTGCAGGAACTTGCGTCAGACACCCTTAAACCGAACCAATTTGTTCCCTTTTCCCTTTCCTATAGGGACATCACTAGTTGCCTCTTTTCTGGCCTGGTGTGTTTTTCCCGGTTCCATTCCCTACCACCTCTCCACTCATAACGGTATTTTAAAACAGATCTGAAGAGTAATCCTTTTTTCTCTTTTTCTCTACGTTTCCATAAAAGCTAAAGTAGAAAGATGGGCGGCGCCGGTACGTCTAACCACTTGTTACCCTTGACTGGTGAAGAAACTGATCAGTCTTTTCCTGTCGTCCCTCGTTTCTGTCAAACAATACACTATCTGGATGGGTTCACTTATCGCACCTGTGTCGTGTCACCCTTCCTACGCTGAAATACTGCTCCCAAATCGTGTCATTGAATCCGTTATATCCTTTGCTCGGTCGTTGTTCTGTTTGACGTCTTTTGCTCTTTGGAAATACGCGATGTGCAGGCTGGTTATTCTTGTTCGCGGTCCTCATGGCTGCAGCTCTGCTGTTCTGCATGGTCTTTTTCGTGAGTCTCCTTTTCGATTTTCACAAGTTCACCCGTTTTTGCTCTTCCTCGACCTGCCTCACATTCTGATGATGCTGACCTTGTTCCTTACCCCGTTCCAGATCATCATGTTCTCCGACTTGGAATGCGACTACATCAACCCGATAGATCTCTGCAATAAGCTTAACCAATTTGTCCTCCCGGAAAACATCGCCCATGCCTTCCTTACTGTTCTGTTCCTTCTTTCGGGCCAGTGGATAGCTTTCCTGTTGAACGCACCGCTTCTCGTGTTTAACGCTAACAAGTATGTATACAATCTTCTCGTTCACATCCACAGCACGTCCCACGTTCACGCGGTTCTGGGGCCTTTTCATTCCAAATTTATTAGTGTTACGGCACGGGCTCAGATAGGATGAATTTTAATTGCTGACGCGGTTTCATTTTTCTGTTTGACAGGATACGAGGCCACAACCACATGTATGATGCAACAGAGATATTTAGGACATTGCCCGGGCACAAGAAGGAAAGCTTCATAAAACTTGGCTTCTATCTTTTGTCGTTCTTCTACTACCTTTACCGGTGCGTTCTGTTATCAGCTGTCTAGTCATCTTTGACACTCATTTATGCCTTTCCTAAGCATGATTGTCGCCCTCATTGCTGAGAGCGAGTAACGAACCAAACAAGAGATTCGTAAAGCGGGGCAAGCTCTAGTGATATTCCCGTCTGTTGTATATATTGTGCTTTACTTTAGGGTAGAGTTGGATTTGTACAATGGCATTCACTGATTGCTGTTCGCGTCCTTTGGGTCTTTTGGAACGATTTCTTTACGTGTCTACGTGATAAAATGATTTGGATGGTCCTTTTCGTACTCGAATAAACATTTTTCCATTTTCTCTAATCTACATCTACATAACCTTGAGACAGGAACATGGATCTAGTCATGAACAAGTCAGTTATATATTCTGAACAAAATAGAAGAAGAGTTTCAGAGGTGTCAAAGTTCTGGAGCACGCCTTTGCAAACCGTAGTTAACAAAGTATACACCATGAAGAAATTCAAGTAAAATCCAACCATCATCGACAAAGAAAAAGAGCCAAAGGAACACTCACTGAGCTACCAGTGCTACCAGCGACAAAGATGAACAACAAAGTTCGGGGTAGGAAAAAATAACGAAAAATCACGATTAGATCCGTGCTGAACGAGAGTGAGCCCCATTGAGTTGAAGACTAGATAGTCAACAATCGCATAACTGTGTCTATGAGCAACAAAACGTCCGTCCTCCAACAGCTAACCCGAGCAACAACCACGCTCATATCTTCGCATAGCCGAGCCTTCGCCGAGAAAACCATCTTTGGAACAGACAACAGAGTGGCAGAGAGGGAGCCCCAAGTGACGTGAACCAGAAAAGAGCAAAGCACATCTCGCCGTACTCGACCTATACCATCGTGCTTAAGGATGGCCGCTTTCCGTTGATGGACGAGTACATTGCTCTGTATCTCCGGGGACTTTCCCCACAGCAGAAAAAGAGAAGAAGAGTTCTCTGTACGGACGCTGCGACAACGATTCTTCAGACGCACGGATGTAAGTTGAGACCAGAAAATTTTTGAATAAATACTTTCGGATTCAAACTCCGAATATGCACAGCCACAATTAGTACCGGCTGAAGGAGCATGCGGCGCCAATTACTGGAGCCGCCTTGTTCCACGACTATATCCTTCACTCTCCCTTTTACTTTTCTATTTTTTCATGTCTTCTACGCAGAAACCGGACAACTCGCAGGCGGGTCAGTATCGAAGGCCTGCATATGCAAACTGGCCAACGATAAAGCTCACCCAGCCTCCGGCAGGTACGTTTTCCCCTTTCAACTCTTTCATTGGACTGATTTACGTGGCTCGGTACTTAGGTCGGTATTCTCCCAAGACTGACGAGTGGTTCTTTCTGTTTTGCACTCAGTCCGTCAAAGGCCGAATTCATGGCCAGGATCCTCACTGTCGTTCCTTCTCAATACGCAAGGTTATGCCTCATGAAGTGCGGAATGTAGCAAACTTCAAGCGCCATACGAATATTGGTCCCGATGGCAAAGCCAGATACCCATTACCTCCTGAAGGCCAACCTTCAAATGTGCCCCGGATATTTGGCGGCAGCCCAGCCATAGTCGAGGATGACGATGAAGACGATGAAGATGACCGTCATTCACCATTAAAGGTCAATACGCCAGAGACAAAGTTCTGGGACGAGGGCTATTACTTTTGGACATCAGATAGTCACGTCGCCTCATGGAATGCCTTATTGAGAATGAAGTACGATCTGGGTCAGCTGCATAGGGCAGATCTGAAGATGGAAAAGCAACGGGCGAGGTGGTTGGAGTATAGGCAGTTCCTGGAGAGGAATTCGATAACGGATACAGGGAGGATAGACCAATTACCAGAGGGCGCAAGCAAGTTTTTGACATTGAGGCCACCCACACAGCCCTTACCGGATACATCGTGAGTCTTCCATCCACCAAGGATCGATCGACGCTGACTCTCTTCTCTCGCAGCAAACATGCACTCTTAATTCCCATCCCTCCAGTGACCACGCCGTTTTGGGATCGCATCAACAAGTTACTTGAACCATCGAAACGGATGTTGACAATATTCAGCGACAGTGTAACTTCTGGCGAACAGCAAAAGTTTGCCCAGCGTGCATGGGGAAAGGCATGGTCTGCTGAACCTTTTATGCTTGCGAAACGGACTTGTGATCGAATAGTTGAGATGTGGAAGGATGTGGACGAAGATGATGGTTAAGAGCTTCTTGGGGTATATATTGGTTCTTGTGTTATAGCATAGTAGGAAACAGTGGATGTACTTTACACTAGGTTTTGATAGACTATCTTACGCCGCTCTGTAATGGACACGCAAGCGTTTTGCTTCTTGACTCACCCCGGAAATATGACCTCATACACTGTTCCTGCTCAACGCCACTCCCTTGACTTGAAATTTTTACTTTGCATGGCATGGGTGTCCATGGCCTTACTACGTTCCTTCGCGAGAATAGAAGGGTGCTTGCTGAAACGATAGCAGTCTCTTCCGAAGACAAAAACGCAAAGCCAATATCCCTCGTCGTTGATGGATGGTCGTAAGCTCCGGCTTTTGATTTCGCTAAACAAGCGTCTCTGATTTTTGGTCGTTTAGATTCATATACGAGCTCCATACAAAGTCAACTCTTCCCTGGGTATACGGAGGCGAATACAGAGATTTCGGGCATCTGGTTACGCTCGTTGTCCAAAGTTGGCTGCGCCTTGGATTCAGATTGTGCTTCGTTTTCGATGGTGCGTTGTCGACATCACAATTGGCCCTTGCTAAAGGAATTTTAGGGCCTCTACCTAGCATCAAATTCTCTACTGTGATTTCACGGACAACCAGGTCTCATATTGAGCCGTCACTACTATTCTTCAGGACATCTCCTGTCTCCCGCTCTACTCCTCGGTTTCTCAACGAGTCACGAATCATACCCCCATTATCTTATACCACTACTATTCATGCATTAAAATCTCTCGGTATTGACCTCCATTTCGCCGATGAAGAGGGAGACCCGTATGCTGTTGAACTCGCTGGAAGATTGGGCGCCTATGTCGTCGGAAATGACTCTGATTTTGTCGTATTGAATGCAGAAGGTTATTTGGGCTTCATCCCGCTGGAAGAAATGGTCTGGTCCGCGGTCACTCCAGAAGATGTTGCTGGAAACGATGACGTCGATTCGCAGTGGCAGGAATATCGGGCACCAAAAGGTCGTAAAAAACCTTCCAAGGATCCCAGAATCGGTAGAGGAATCATACCGCCGGATTCTGGAAGCTCCGAATTGATGCTCACTTTCACTGCCTACAACCCCACCTCCCTCGCTGCTCACCTAAACATTCCGGTGACTCTTCTTCCACTCCTTGGTGCCCTTGTGGGCAATGATTATACAAACCAGTCGGCACCGAAAACTGTACAGCAACTCTTTTTTGAGCGACAGCTGACGCCGACGGCACGGATTCAGAAAGTCGCGACAACTCTACAATCCATTCTAACTCGGAGTGCCCAGAAGCGTAAAGTCAAATACCAAGTTGAGGGTGTTGTAGATTTGATTGATAAGACGGTCCGCACTCTTCTGGTTCTATCCACAGACAGAATGGGCCAAGGAGAAATGGACGGAATTGTAGACCGGGTTGTGGAATCCACTCTTCAATACGCCATCCCGAAATATGAAGAGGAAGACGGAGTCGCGATTTGGCCTTCCGATGTTTGCGCACTGCACAAACCAGAGGAATGTCCGATGCTCGCTCTCATGTCTCAACATCTCAAAACTCGGGAATGGCAGGATATTGAGGAAGATAACAAAGAGATGTTGAAGAACGATCAGGTCCGTATGCTGCTCCTGAAGGCATATAGAACCGGCAATCTTTCACCTTTGCTCACCAATTGCCTGAATACTGCAACGTTTTGGCCTCGTCATTTCCTCGAGAATCCCGACCAAGAGACCGTCAGTCGCATGACGCGACCACTGCGACAATGGTGTTACGCAGTTCTAAACGATGCGGTTGGACTTCCCAACTTTACAGAAAATGAGCCTGAAGAGGAAGCTGACGAGGACACAGGTGAAGGAGAATCGGACCAGGACGAGCTGATCGACGTAATTGAGTCCAATTCAGAGGACGAAAGTGGAAGTGAGAACGGCAGGGATCTCTTGGCTCCTCTTCGAGGGGCTCTTCAGCGTTTACACGGCCCAGTTGAGACAAATGGAATAGGAACAGAGGGTAGCCATACTCCCGGGCAGCCATCCTCGTCTGTCTCTACTCTACCATCTGTTCCGCGTCTAAAGCCAACTATCATTACCGAATACTTGCGGCGTGGTACGCGTGTTGCTGATGAACCTGTTACTGTTCCTCCACTATCTGAGTTGCTCGGTACTACAGAGTCAAAACTCTCAAGTGCTACAACATTCCTTTTGCGGTCCCCTTCTGAGCGTCTATCTGCCATGCTGGGCGCCCTGGGTTGCGATACCCCTATTGTTCATAACCTCCCTCCGCCACAAATTGGAATTGTTCTCTCTTTACGTTGGGTATTGAAACAAGTAGACGCCCTTGCACTTGAGAAAGGACCTAGCAAGCAGAACCTGAAATGGACAAAACGAGAAGTTCAGTGTCTTTTGGCGTCCTTCCAATGGGGCACATCTTCAGCGTTCGATTCTAGCGTCCAAGTAGCCTACCCTCCTATCATCGATCGTCACGTCCAGCTCGCCGCTCAGATCCTGCAAAGCATGGAGAGTGTGCAGTTTTTGGCAGAAGTCATGTTACTCTCGGATCAGGTGTCCTCTCCTGCGCCATTGTTTTCTGGAAAGGTATTCCACTGCTTATTGACTGGATCTATGACGTTGAATGACAAGGACATCCCGCGGTCTTTGTTGGATGCTTGTATTGACGGGATAGATGGGTGTCTTGGTGAGGAGCACATTAAAAGGTCTAAGAAGAAAAACAAGGGCAAGGGAGAAGCGAAGGATGTACCTCCTTCGGTGAAGACAAAGACAGCTGTGGGTGCCCAGAAGCGAGGTCTTTTCGATCTTTTAAATGACATTGAAGCATGATTTGGTGCGCATATATGAGGGTTTATGTCTATACAGCTTGCTTCGCTCATTTAAGCATGGCTGTTGGATTGTTTTTGAATAATTATTTAACCTTGCAAGTTAGCTTGTGAGCATCTTGTATATCTTCGGCGCGTATACATACTGTACTCATTTCCATAGCCTGTATCTACAAGTTTAACTAACGTGTACTTATGCATGCCATTGAGCAAGCGCCCGTCGGTACCGTTGCCACGTGACATAAAATGTTGATGCGTACTTCCCACCGACATCGAGCCTACGTCGGAGTCACATCGTCGGGCTTGCTGTGGAAACGTGTTGAGCTAGCACCTCACTCAATTATTCCTTAAGCAGCTAACTCTATAGGTCCATTCCTGTTTCATAAATTTAAGATCACAACAGCTATTCAGATGGCGATGTTATGATCAACAAAGTCGAGCCACACAGGTACACGTTATGGACTCATTTTTACTTGACGCTCAATACCAATGATCTTTTTTCACTCTCTCTGCATTGTTCCGGAAGCAGTACTTGTCCCTTTTTGTAAGAAAAAGTGTTTTATGTGCACCGCCAGCCGAAGAATAGGTGCAGTTTTAAAAGGATCGTATCTGGGGTTTGCATCCTACAATCCCAACATCTGCCCTAGGTGCTGGTGCTCCAGCTAAATCTGCTCTAACATCCTGACTCCAGAAGTTTACCATTCAAACCTATAGGCTAACCAAGTTTGGAAATTTATCAAACCTCCTCATAACTCATCGTCGACATTATGCCTTCGCACTCTCGTTCTTCTTACGCCTCAGCACCAAACCATACAAATTCAATTCCTGAAATAATTACCTATCGTTTGGATGATTCACTCGTGTATGTTAAGCCATCATTAAACTATAATGTGAGTTTCCCCCGTACACATCTAAAAATCCGACTCACGGCTCGCAGGAAGCAATCACCCTTGCCATAAAAGAATACCCCTCTGAACTCGGACCCATTTCCCGTAGTCGCATAACATTCACAATCCAAGCTACCATGAACGGAACTCGGAGAACTGTTCGTATTTCCGAGAGTGCTTGGGAAAGGACTGTGAGTAGGATGGTAAGGGGGGAAGTTGTTGCCATTGAGATTCTCCCAGAGGAGACCACCTTCGCGTCCGAAGTTGAAGTGAAAAATTTAAACTTGAAAATGAGTCAAGTTGATTTGGGGGCTCCACCAAAGTATAACCAAGCTACCTCAGATGATTGTAGCTCGTCTACTAGCAGTGGATTCAGTCCTACTTTCTCGAGTTTTGGGGAAGCTTCTGGGAGTAGGGAGGAGCTCACCGGTGCGAATGGGGGGTGCAGATCTCTTCCTGGATCTCCGAGTTGCTCTTCCAGTTTTCGGCAATTTTGTCCTTCGCCTTTCAAAAGAGTGCAATTTTTGTCTCGCTGAATGTTTCAATGACACGATACAGAGTACTCGTTGTGAATTTAATCCCGTCTCTTTATCTATTATTGTATATACCCGAACTGCCAGAGTCTCTGACATATGCATACCACCTGCTATCTTGCTTATTCTTCTTGTATCCTAGTCGTATTGATGTATTGTACATACTATCTTGTATTGTGGCTTGGTAAAAAAATATACATTAATATCAAAGCCCCTATCTATTCGGGTGATAAATATTGGACTCTAGATTTGTTCTGAAATGGAAGTGTAGCCATAGAAAGACGAAGAATTTAACTCTGAATGAATCTAATAGTACATATAAGCTCTAATTTGTGATCTCTCTTTCTGAGGATAGTGGCGAGCTATTACCAAATAAGTGGGGTTGCGTTTATCTACTTCTATCTTGCAGAGGTCTATTACGATAATCAAGTTTGAACAAACCTCATCGGTGAAAACTGCATGCCTTCACGTTCTTCATCAGACGATGCTCAGCAACGTCCAGTTCCTGAAATAATCACCTACCGGTTAGATGATTCACTCGTATATGTCAAACCATTGTTGGATTACAACGCAAGTTTCCTTTGAATTCTTTACTAATTTGCGTTCATATATACTGAAAACCTGATTCACAACCACAGGAAGCAATCTCCCTCGCCATAAAAGAATACCCCAACGAACTTGGTCCTATCCCCCGTCATCGGATAACATTCACAATCCAAGCTACTATGAACGGGAACCGGAAAACTGTACGTGTATCCGAGAGTGCTTGGGAAAGGACTGTGAGTAGGATGGTGAGAGGGGAAGTTGTAGCTATTGAGATTCTCCCATGGCCAGAGGACACTGCCGAGGCACCACCAAAGTATATTCAGGCTAGTTTTGCGGGATCCTCTGGCACGGGGGTAGAGAAGAGGAGTAGATCTCTTCCTGGTCTAAGTTGGTTGTCTGGTTTGTTTTTGTCTCGTTGAACGTTAAATCGAGTAACTACATTTCATGCCAAGTACTTGATACTAATCTCGTCCCGTTTAGCTACTTGCTTAACATTTACTCCTCGTGTTTGAAGCTTCTCCAATATGCACACCACTCATCCTACTCCTTGTATGTACTATGTCGTGTTGTAAATAACCATATTTTTGAGGATAGAACTGTTCTCGATTCCTTTCGATACAATCTTTACTAATATACAAAAAAACAACCAATATCCCTCACGTCCTGCTGTGCCTCAACAAAGCCTTACTCCTAAAAGTCGCATTGTACTGCAACAAATTATTAATATCCCTCACCCAATCGTCCTCTTTACCCGGCCCAGCACCTTCCTTTTCCTTCTGATGTAGTTCATCGTCGGAAATGGAAGAACGATTGATACAAGGAACAGGGTATGGAGAAGCCTGAACGGTTACGGATTCACCGGGCTGGAGGACGTGAGATGTTCGACCGTCCATTGAGACGCCGGCGGGGGCTCGAGAGCGGTCGCCGATCTGGGGACGGAAGAGTTGAGATTAGTTTAGTTTGGAGTAGATAGACGCACCCTGAGAGTAATGGATGAAGACGAAGGGAATACTAGAGGACGAAAAGACAAGCTCCGAGGACAGATGGGTGTAAGAACTAGAGCACTTAGGGATGGATGGACGATTGGACCACCTGCTGATAATGAATAGGCGGTGGAACCCGTGGGTGTTGAGACGATGAGGCCGTCGGACTGGGAGGAAAGTAGGTGTTATATATGGCAAGACGTCATTACCGTGGGGTACTTACAACGGCTTCTGTAAGATGTTGCCCATCGACATAGATATCAATAGTGTTTAGATGTGGACTGGATCCTCGGTGTAGAGCGATCTCGTTCATGACTTGCCAGTCTGTATTCACCCTGGGTTGTAAAGAATACTGGAGAAATGGAGGAGCAGAGGCGAATTGTGACTGACCGTTGTTGTCGTTTTTCTTTTTGGCTAGGTTTTGATTGAAAAAGGTGGCGGCGAGACGCATACGGTTGAGGATGGTAGCTTTGCCGTGAAAGACGCTTTCGAGAGCTCGAGCAAAGTCGTCAATGTCTGCGGTGTATAATTAGAAATTGATCAGACAGAAAAAGGTGGCGTGGACGCACGGAAAGGGAGTAGAAATCCCAGTGTGCCCATGGAGAAACTGAGGACGGGAGGTACGGCACCAGAACTAAAGAGAGAAGATGCATGGAGTATAGTTCCGTCACCACCGAGAGTGACTACGAGGTCAATCTGGTGCTTGGCTAGAAAGATTAAGTTACAGTGAACACAACAACAGTGATAGACGCACAGGGATGCCATACTTCCGCGCCATGGGGAATATCCGGTCTGTCTTCGTGGAACACTCTGACGCCTGGATACGCCGTGTGTATATGTCTAGCAGAGCTTCAGAGATTGGAGAAGGAGAGCTGAAAGCAACCGACTCGAGAAGAGCATTGATAGCAAGGATGACCGGGGGAGTGCGCATTTTGTTTACAATGAGAACGGATTGGGGAGGTTTTTCAAAGTAGCGCGATCTGGATTGAATTTAGAACGAAACAAATAGATGGGAATTATTCTGACATTGGTTGCACTGCTGGGGGTCTCTGCATGGCAGTAGACATGCATCTCTGAAAGCGACATGGGGAGACGAGACGTCGAAATGGGAAAGAGAGCATTGTTAGTCACGTGTCTGTCGCGTTCTTGTTCTTTAGGATGACTGGCCGCACTCGTTCGCAGATACAGTTGCCAGACAATCCTGCACATTTCAACCGTTCTCCCCTAAAAGAGGCGCGTGCTGCTGCAAGGATTCAACACGACGATCCCTCTTCCAAGAAACGCTCCCCTTCCCCCGTGTCCCCCGCACGCGCCAAGCGTTGGAAACCAGATCCACCACGCAAACGTTCAAATACTTTTTCTAAACCTGCTTCTTTTGCACAACCAGCTACTCGCCAGATCTCTTCTCCACCACCAACGATCAAGGAACGCGCTCGTTCTGTGCCTCTATTCTCCACCGTGTCTGTCCCAGAAATCGACTTTCGCAATCCACCGAGGTCGCCCGTACGCTCGACATCGCCTTCTAGAGAGACTTTAAGAATAAAGCCTATCAAGGAATCGAGCGCAGAGGATTCTGTTCTATCTACACCAGTACATCCTGTTGCACCCTCACTTCCTCTATCGCCACTTACTCCCATACCCGAAACGCCATTTCCAACTCGTACACTTGTTCAAGACAACAGATATGCAGAATCATGGGATCCAAGTTTTAAACCTACAGAGGTGCGTATTCCTCCTTACGTACACGACCTGTTCTAAATTCTACTGTAGACCGAACCAGCTACCCGTCCCGGAACTGTGACAAAAAGTCGTCTTCCCCGTCCTGCCCCATCCGCACTTAAACCTACACCTTCAGCACTACTTATGCCACCGCCTCTTCCGCCTCCTGTTGCCTCTACCAGTAGGCTCGTCTCTACTTCCAAACCTGCTCAGAGAAATGCTTTCGATCTCTTAATGTCCAACGCAAAGAATAAGGATAAAGGCAAGGGTAAAGAAGTTGTCACTTTTTCTAAAAGCAAAGGGAAGGAAAAGGAAAGAGCGCCATCTTTGCCTCCACCCGTCAAACCAGCAGGAATCAAAGCGAAAATGAAACCTCGAGAAAAGCCCAAGATCGAGGCTCCACCAAAGCTGGTTTTGGAAAGTGACGAGGAAGAAGAAGAAGAGAGGGAATCCAGAGATAGGCTAGCACTAGGCGGTGCACTGACCCCGTTGGAAGATCCGCCTGCTACGTCGCCTGTTAGTCCGCCGACTGATCCTGTGCCTATGCCCATGGATTTGGATGGACCGACGAAGGAGAAGGACAAGGGAGTTGAGCATTCGCCTCTATTCTCGGAGCCAGAGGACGAACCTATGCCTATGGACGCTCCTGTCAGACCAGACTCACCTCTAAGTGAGCCTTCTTCTCTTTTCGACGATCCAAAGGACGTCTCCATTCCCGTGGACACGCCTGTGTCCGAGATTGAATCGGCACCGCTTGTCGTCGAGTCTACTTCTGCACTGGAACTGGCAGCAGGGCCCGAACCCAAGCCAAAGCCAAAGCCTAAACGACAACCAGGGAAAAAGCGAGGTCCAAGTACCTTGACTAGAACGAACTCTGGTCGTATGACAAGGAGTGCTTCTTCGAGGCAAAAGGCAGGGCCTTCTACTTCACCAGAGCTGTCCTTGGTTTCTGGTTCTGGAACTACTGAATTCAACGATGGTGTAAGTGCTGTAGTGCCTCCGGCTCCGGCTCTGGTCTCTACTGCTGAGACTGAACTACGGGCACAAACACAAGCACAGGAACAAGCTACTGCTACTGCTGCACCTCAGCCCGAGTCAGGGCACAACATAGTGGCTGCGCTGGAGACGGGATTGGATGACGCAGCATCAGAATCTTCTTTATCCGATTTAACAACCGACACCGAACTAGACGCAGAAGCAAATACAGCAACATTAACAGAGGTCGCACCATCTATCTCTACAGCGACTACGAAATCATCCAACACCAAGTCCAAATCCAAAGCTGCTTCCAAGTCTAAACCCAAAGCAACAGCGACCACTGCAAAAGTAAAAGCAGCTAAAACGAAGGCAAAGTCTTCGCCTAGGTCTGCCAAGACTAAAGCTTTGGCTTCGACGACAGCGTCTTCGTCTTTTGCGAGACCTACGAGGGCGAGTTTGGCCAGGGCTTCTACAGCAGCAGCTGAATCTAGTACAGGGACAGGGACTACAAGTAATATACCAGTGCCCAAGACACCGTCGAGACCAAAGACGCCTTCGAGGTCCATGACGTTCTCTGGTGTTATTCCCGGTGTTGGGAGTAGGAGTAGACCGACTACGCCGTCGCTCTCGCCAGCAAAGGATAAGGAAAAAGGTAGATTGGGGAGGACGACTTCGATGTTTGGTGAGTTTTGTTTTATGCATTGCAGATCATTCTAATATTGTTTATAACAACAGGTACATCCTCCTCCCGTCTCCCTAAAGCAGCAGACGGCAGTGCACTCAATGTCCTTGAAAATGCTCTGGAGAAACTTCGTATGCCTCCTCCTTCAAGACCGAATACGAGTCTTGGGTTTAACAGGGATGGGGACGCAGATGAACCATCGGGTCCTGCTTCTGGGCCTGCATCTGGACCTGCATCCGATTCTAAAGTCAATAGCACTGGTGTTGGTGCTGGAGCTGGAAAGAGTAAAGATGATACCTCGATCGGCAAGTCTTCGACTACTGGACTCGGACTTGGATATCCTAGTGCAGCACAGAAACCAAAGTCGAGTGCTGCTGCTTTCCCTGTGCATTCTTCTTCTTCTTCGACAGCGGCAGCAGCGTCGTCGTCGTCTTCAGGATCTACACTCACCAAGTCCAACTCGATGTTCCTACCTGTAGGTTCCGGACCCGGACTCGGCCTCGGCAAGAAACTCGGTACTGGGACTGGGGCCATTATGCGTGGACGCGGTGGACGACTCGGTGCAACGACGATGACAGCAACGAATAGGTTCCCTACGATAATGGGCTCTGGACCGAGACAGAGAGCGAGTCAACAGACGAGTTTGCCTAGTGTCATGGGTAGTCCTGTTAAAGGCGGAGGTGGTGCAGGAGGACAAGATGATTCAGACATCGAGATGCAGGTTGTCGGACAGGAGAATGCATCCAATCCTAACGGGGACACCGCTGCCAATTCCAATGCGAACCCTGGAGACCTCTCAGTGTCCGACTTGTCGTCTATAGTGGATCCAGACGAGTCTTCTCTTTTCGGGCCTTTGACAACAGCAACGTCCTTGTCGACGGGTAAAGGAAAGGAAAAGGCTAAAGAGAAGAAGGAATCTTTTAGACGAGCCTCTCTCGCGCATCAGGCCCTCTCTCAATCACTCAGTGCCTTGCCTATCGAAAAACCTAAAGAGAAGGAAGTCATGGGTCCTCCTCCACCTCCTACGCCGCCGAGAAGAGAAGGTCTGAGGAGTTTGAGGAGTACGAGTAGTACGTATCCTTCCTCTTCCTCCTCTGGAGGTGCATCCTCTTCTGGTACAAACGGGCATGCACATGGGGAAGAGAAGGAAGAGAAGAAAAGGTTTGATATATTGGACAAGTGTAAGATATTCGTGGACGTAAGAGGGGAAGGAGGAGAGGACGTCGCGTCATTGTTTACTGACTCATTGGAGATTTTGGGTGCGAGGGTGAGTTTTCAAAATGTGTATAGAATTTGCTATGAGTCTGATCGTTCTTTTCGTAGATCATGACTCGCGTTGGTTCTACTTGTACGCATATCGTGTTCAAGGATGGGTTGCCTAGTACTGTTAACCGATATCGGTACGTTGGACTCTTTTTTGGCCATTCTCAGACAATCTTGCTCATGGTGGACCCAGCCTACTCAGTGACCCAAAACCCAAAGTCGTAGGCCTTACATGGGTCGTGGAGTGTATCGAAAAAATGAAGCACATTGACGAGGAAAAGTTTTTGATTGATTTGGAAGACTTCAAGTTTGCGACTGCTCACAAGGTTCATAATGTTTTATCTGGAGTTCTTGTTTGATGAGTGCTGACTTTGGTATCTTTTTCAGCGTCGTAAATCCATGATACCCAAGATGATTCCTAGCTTTGACTTTGGCGAGAGTCAGGAGGGTGATGGTGATGTGTCGATGGAGGGATCTAATAGTTGTGAGTGTGATACTTTGTTCTTTGCTACGATTCTATTAACGTGTGCTGTTCCTTCCTAGCCATGATTGAAGACGACCTTCCGCCACTGGAGAGAGCTCGTCTGCGCCAAAGTATGGCGCGAACTTGAGATCTCTGTGTATAATATTGTTACGATCTTATCATGACCTTTGTTGATTATTCCTTTTCGTTTTGCTCACATCTTCTATAGCTACTTATTCACATTTTTTTGATGTACAACTTTCAAGTACCAGTATTGGTAAATTCTTCAATTGCTTTGTATGCCTAGTTCACCATGCATGAAATACAATATCTTTATATCTTTTTCGTCATCGCATCTGCGGCATAATGATATTGTGTGCGTGCAATATATTTTACAGTAGTCGCTGTATATGAATAAATAAATGACACGGAGGACCAACTCCATACATACATCACTCGAGATCGTCAAAAACAGGTTCTGCAGGTTCTTCATGTATAGTATTCTCTGGAGGATCTTCTCGTTTGCAACCGCCAGGTAACAGGAAACGGAATCGGTCTACGTTGCGAAGAAGGAATCTGGGTAGATGTACTGCTGTTTTCAACCTATTGCGCAGTGGTCAATATAAAGCTCTGCGGTTCAATTGGCGGCAATGACTCACGGTTCGAGGCTCATTTGAGAGAACAAATCAGCGTACTGGGTATAGTCAGATAAGAGGTTACCACGGACAAAAGACATTGAGACGCACGCTATAGGCCTCTGGTAACATCCCAAAGATATCTTTCCCTTTACAAATAGTCTCTTGGATCCTCACAGGATCCAATAGCGCATTGTTCCCCCCAATACGATCAGAATGCGAAAAGCCCTTCATTTTCGTGATGTACTCGGGTAGTGTTCGGAAACAATAACTGCAATGCCATCCTGTGTCTGCAAGAGCAGTATCACCACTCTTCGAGTGACGATAATAGGAAGCTGAATTCCACTGATGTACACTAGCGCGCCAGCTGTTGAAGCCCAAAAACCATTCAAAGCTACAGGAAAAGAATAATTAGTAGCGGCTCCACAACCACGAGTAACGTTCCGCACCTATACAGATAGTTCCGAAGTTGAAGGTGTATAGATTGTCCGAAATCGCAGTTTCTCAGAAGCTGTATAGTATGTGCTGAAGGAAGTTCGTCCATGTCCGACATGATGACCAGGGAGCGTGTGCCAGAAGGGTATTCGGTCATGTATGAGCGAAGGAACCTAGTCATTTCATTCCTAGTCTTGGCTTCGACATCAAATGCTTTTGCCTCGTTGTGCTCTGAAGGACCAGCTATGCTGGTGGGTCGTAAGTTGACATGAGGGAGGAAAGGCTTGAAAAAACGCGACTTACAAGCGGTACGATATCTTCTTTTCGAATTTCTCAAACCGTTGCCTGTTATCCGCAAAGTAGGTCTTCTTTGGCAGACCAGTGAACGTCGCGTTGGATTCTACAATAAAGAATCTATCCACGACGTTTTCCAACTCGTTCAGCCTAATCTCCAACAAGTCCAACTCGGTGCTCATGAGAATTGCATCTAGCACTTTGGTCTTGCTGTGATCTTTTCGCTCCTCCCAACCATGTAACTGGCATGTGTACGCATCAACTCCCATCCCCTCGGCGTAGTAGTGGGGTATTATCGTCTTTGGGCCGTCTTCAGTATCCCATAGCGGTCTTGTCGCATAAGAAAGCGTGTTTCGGAGTTGATAGGCGTTTTGGGATATATAATAGAGCGAGGTCGTAACGGTGAAGAATATTAAGAAGAGTAGCACTACCCTGGATTTCCGCACGGGAAGCTGGGCCAAGCTAGCTACCATGGAGGAAGAGGATAGAGTTACAATGGTCGTCAACAGATATAGGTGGACGTGTAAATGATAGCTGGAGGAAGGAGTTATTTATGTACGTCATTTTATTAGGCCAAAAATAAGCACTCCGGGCCTCAGACACGTAGGCGAATTGCAGTGATTGTATTAGCATTGCATTTGTACACACAGTACTGGTATAGTGCTACAGAAAAGTCCAAAATCTAACTGTACAGGTTTATGCAAGAAATATCCCAAAAATACAAGAAATCTACAGCCCATATCCGGAATCAACCTCATTCGTAGCTATGATGAGGGGTGACAATAAACGTTTCCCCGCCTGGGACTGCGATGCTGATATTGGTACAGGCAGAAGCTTGAATGGAACCTGTTGATTTTGACAATAAGAAATCTAAATCACAAAAATGAATGAACTTGTACACACGTACGCCTATGTGGTGCATTAGTTTGTTTATGTCTTCCTCTCGTTCACCTCCGGCAGTCGAAGAAGTCTTCTTCGAGTTCGTAGAAGAGGGACTCGGGGTAGTAGATTTGCTCAAACCGTAGTCCGCTACCAGCTGCTTAGCCTGTTCTGCACTCAGGCTCCACAATTCCCCAAGGGTAGATGGGAATCTGTCAGAAGGTGTGGGAGCAGCTGTTGCGTCAGGAGCCGATATATCGCCGGCATGTGGAGGAGACTGTTCAGCTGATGGCAGAGGCCGAAGTAGGGGTCGAAGAGTATCCGTTGTTGAACGAAGACTCGAATTGAACGAACGGGCATTTCTTGAGAGGAATCAGCACCGAATACTGTGCCAGAACACATGCACCTACATATTGTGGATATTCGTCTTGATTTCAAGGACCTGCCTACGATGACTCTTGACTTGATGGCGGAGTTCCGAAGGAATATTGCTATTCAACTGCAACACGTCTGTTAATATCAGGGTATAGGAATCTGACAAGTCTACTAACCTGAGTTTGCACCCGCTCATGCACCTTCTTGGAGACGGCCTCCTTCAGCATCTCCATGGCCTGATCTTTCAGTTTCCCCGAGATTGCTTCCTTCAACTCTTCTTCAAGACGTTGCTGAAGTTTCGCGACCTCGTCTGCTTGCTCTTGCGTCCGCTTCTCCAGGATCTCGCGAAGATGGGCCAGCTGCACGAGTGAATAAGTGTGATAGAAACGCAAATCTTCCCCGAACGGCGCTTACCTCTTGATTGACCTTGATCGCAGGGGCTAGGACAGCAGCCTTTTCAGTCTGCCTTCCCAGAACAGACACCGTGGACTGCATAGCGCGCAGTGTCCGTTTCATATTTTCCAGCAGGTCTGCCACAGCCTTCACGTCGGGTGGCAGCGGTAACTCGTCCATGCCAGACGTGTTTACATCTTTCGAAAAGAGACCATCTTCCTTCAGAGGCGTCAAGGGGGAGAAGGCGACGCCAGGTTTCAGCGAGCTGAACGGCATAATCGGTGAGCCTCTGAGTGTAGTGGCGGAACTAAGCGCAGGGCTTTCTGGGACGATGGTTTTGGATTGTTGCTTGGGCGTGGTATTGGTGTCAGCACGTTCGTCCTTCGGAGAAACATTGGGACCATTCGATTTATTCTGGGTTTTCTTTTTGGGTGCCATGATGGATTGAGAAAGGTAAAAATGCAACGGTGGTATCAAGTGTAGACAGGGGAAACAGATGAACAGAGATACGTCGATAAGGGCGTTAAGTATGCCATGAGCATCCCGAAATGAAAGTTCTTTTGAGAGCAGATGACCACGACGCCGTCTTCACATGTATTGATAAATTGTACACGCCTTTTCAACGTGTCATCAAGGTTTGTAGATTTTCATCCGTGTACACTGGATCGAGATGATTGCATCAGAGATCTGCAATTTTGAGGGTCCAGGTTTCCAAGTAGCGGCATGAACTTCAAGAACAAATGACGACGGATGACATTAGGTTTTTCAGACCATTGTTCCAATAGTTATTACGTTCGAGAGAAGAGGCTATACGGCTTTGTTTTCGAAGCGGGTATGAACGAAGAGGGATCTGGGTGGACACGACCATTTTCAGCCTATTACGCAGCTCTGAAGGCCAACTATGTGATGGGTCATCAATTGACATGAGCAGGATCCGACTCGGAGGTGCTTTCGAAACGCGACTTGCAACATCTTCTCGAATTCTTGAAACCGTTGCCGATTTTCTGCAAAGGACTCTTCTTTGGCAGGCTAGCGAATGTTGGGTTCTACAATAGAGAATGCACTTTAGCCTTGTCGTGCACTCTCCGTAGAATGGATATAGACGTGTAGGGACAAAGTTAGAGGTAGTGGGCAGAGGTTATTTGTACGTCATTTTTATCGGGTCACAAATGAGTAGTCGAATTGCAGTCATCGATTTTGAACACAAGACACTGGTATACATTATTATTTTTTTCAGTGCTACAGAGAAAGTCCAAATCTAGCTGTACAGCTCATGCAAGAAAATTTACAAAAATACAAGAAACTACAACCCGTATCCGTAATCGTCAACTTCATTCACAGCCATGATGAGGGGTGACAACGAACGTTGTCCCACCTGGGATCGTGACACCGAGACTGGTACCGGTAGAAACTTGAATGGAACCTATTGATTTTCGTGATAAGAAGTCTGAACCATAAACGAATGAAACTAGTACACACTTACGCCTATATAGTACATCAACTTGTTAATATCATCTTCTCGAGCAGTCGAAGGAGTCTTCTTTGAGCTCTTAGGAGAGGTACTCGGGGTAGTGGATTTGCTCAAGCCGTAGTCCGCTACCAACTGCTTGGCCTGGCTCGCACTCAGGCTCCACAATTCCCCAAGGGTAGTTGGGAACTTGTCGGAAGGTGTGGGAGCAATCGTCGCGTCAGAATCCGATGAATCGCTGGAATGTGGGGTAGTCTGCTCAGCAGACGATAAAGGCCGAAGCAGGGGTCGAAGAGTATCCGTCGTAGAGCGAAGACTCGAGTTGAACGAACGAGCATTTCTTCTCAGGGATCAGTACCACGAACGCTGCACAGGAACATAAGTACCTACATGTTATGGATGTTCGTCTTGATTTCGAGGACTTGCCTACGGTGGCTCTTGACTTGATGACGGAGTTCCGGAGGGATCTTGGTATTCAACTGCAATACGCATGTCAATATTACAGGCTGTTGCACAATCCTTCGCAACGCAGAATTTCTCGCTTATAGCTGATCTTGCCCATAAAACGGAAATTCTGACATCGTTCCGAAGAATTATGCAAAACCCTGTAAAGGATAGAAATCTGACAAGTCCACTCACCTGAGTCTGCACCCGCTCATGTACCTTCTTAGAGACGGCTTCCTTCAGCATCTCCATAGCCCGATCTTTCAGTTTCCCCTTGATTGCCTCTTTCACCTCTTCCTCGAGACGCTGCTGAAGTTTCGCAACTTCCTCTGCTTGTTCTTGCGTCCGCTTCTCCATGATCTCGCGAAGATGGGCCAACTGCGCAAGTGATATGAATGAATGAGTGTAATAGAAACGCAAATCCTCCTTGAATGGCGTACCTCTTGATTGGCCTTGATCGCGGGAGCTAAAACAGCAACCTTTTCGGTCTGTCTTCCCAAAACAGACACTGCGGTCTGCATAGCGCGTAGTGTCCGTTTCATATTCTCTAGCAAGCCCGCCATGGCTTGGGCATCGGGCGACAGTGGCAACATACCCATGTCACCTTTAGAAAGGAGTCCATCCTCCTTCAAAGGTGTCAAGGGAGAGAAGCTGGTGCCAGGCTTCAACAAGTAGAGTGGTATAGTGGGGGAACCCCCAAGTGTAGTGGCGGAGCTGAGTGCAGGGCTGCCCGGGGCGACGACTTTAGACTGTTGCTTAGCGTTGAGAGTATCAGAACGTTCTTTCTCGGGAGAAACGTCGATTCTCCTCGCGTTATTCTGGGTTTGTCTCTTGCTACTGCCTTTACCCATGGTGAATCGAGAAAGACTAGAGGAAGACTAAAATGTAGCGATGGTGTCAAGCGTGAACAGGGGGTACCGATAGTAGATATACGCTGATAAGGGAGTCAAGTATGCCATGAGAAATGAAAGTTCTTTTAAGAGCAGATGACTTCGACATTGTCTTCCCGGGGGTCGATGAATCGTACACGCTTTTGCAACGTGTTATCAAAGTTTGTAGATTTTGGTACACTAGATCAAGATAATTCCAGCAGAGATCCGCAGTGAGGGTCCAGGTTTCCAGTCTGAGCAAAGAGAGATGACGACGGATGTCATTTTCAGATCACTGTTCCAATAGTCGTTACGTCGACAGCGGAGAGGTCTACAGCTTTGCATGTGGTTTGAGGAACGGAGATGAGGAAAGATTAGATACTTGGTTCCATCTACACATAAGTAGATGGCTTCGAGAAATGGCAAAGCGAAAGGCACAGACATATGGGCGCTGAGCATACATACCAGATCATAGTTTTGCGGCGGAAAGCCTTTGACCGGACGTACAACACTCAGAGATGAAACGTTAGATAAGGACCGTGTATTCTTTCTAAATCCTCTCGTTGGATACAGGAAACCACCACGCATGCCGGACTGCGCGACTTCTGGGGTTCGAAACAGCATCTAGCTTTCTTCCTTATCCAGTAAAGCCGAACGTCAAACATAAGATTGGAATGATTTATGACATTCGAGGGTTGGTTCTGGCACATGTACGTTACACAACGCCGGAAGCGGCTGGTCTAATAGCATCTTCGTCTCTACCTGTTGCACAGAGAACGCCAGAATTAGATTAGATTACAACGACACGCGACATTTCCCAAAAGAAAAGACATGGACACGCAGCAGATTAGGGCACTCAATCCGCGTGCATACCGCATATCCAAAAGACAGAAAGAGGGTACAGAACAGAAAAATAGCACGGGCACTCACCTTCATAGAACTTTTGCAAAAATGTCCTCTGCGGCCTTGTATCGTCCTTCAACAATACCCCCAGTACATGGTCGGGAAGTTTCCAAACGTTCATCGTCTCTTGGAAATCCTGGTGACTTTTCAACAACAACACGTTGATAGCTCGGAGGTCCGTGACGTTGCGGTTGCGCTCAAAACGCGCACGAATACGATGCCTCACAAATGCAGGAGAAACACTGAGAGAGTAAAGAGCGCAAATTTCAGGAGCCTGCAATGATAATACGATTTGTGAACGATTTGTGAATGAGAGTACAGAAGGGCAGGAAACGTACTGCTCGATACCACTCGCGGTAAAGCTGGATAGTGCGTTGTCTAGCCTCCTCGTGGGTTGCAGAGACTTTGGCCGCCCTTGCGAGTCGGGCAGGGATAGTGAAGGTGCTCGTCATTCTAGCGACGACGACGAAGAGAAGAGTAGAGTGTTGCCTTTTCTGGAAGCCGATTCCGGCTGTCCAAACGGGAGTCATTCATTTCACCTCTTACTCCAAACTATCTCCAGCATCTATCTCTATCTAGCACACAATGGTTCGTGGAACAGGTAAAAATGAAAACCACTCCTCATCACTACGCTTCATATCTAACGATTGTCTTTTTCCAGGTAAATATAAACAGAAACGCGGCGGGGGACGATCTTTCAGGTGAATGCTCTATCCTTGGAACCATCAATGCTACATCAAGGCATATTTTTCATCGATTTGTTTCTCTAAAACACGATGTGGAAGCATGCACGAACGCGCTAACATTCAGATCGATCTGTCATTTGCAGTAGAAATCTCGTTTTGGATGAAAACGGTACAGCAGTAGCCTCTGAAAGGTCTAGAAGGTCGGTCTGTGCGCAACACTGCTATACTTGATTCCTGATGGGCTCCATGGTACAGAGACAGGGCTGACGACGACGACGACGATTCCTCTGAGGAGGAGGAGGAAGAGGAAGAGGAGGAAGAGGAGGAAGAAGAAGAGGAGGAAGGGGAAGGGGAAGACAAGCCTGAACTTTCCCGTGCCGAACGCAAGGAGCTCAAGAAGAAACAAGCTGCTGAGAAACAGAAACAGAAACAGAAGGCTGCTGGTGTTTCTACAGGAGGCGACAATGAAGACGAAGGGGATGACGACTCGGATTTGATTAATCCCAACCATGTAACCAAGAAAATGAATATTTCTGATCTTGGTGCTCCGCGGGAGCTGAGCCGTAAGGAGAGGGAGGCAAAGGAGAAGCAGGAGGCCAAGGATCGCTATTGGAAGGCTGGTTTCTTATTTTTCAGTCTTTGTGAGGCATGGACTCATGTTTTTTTTTTTTTTTGCTTTGTCCAGCTGCATGTCCAGGGTAAGACGGATGAGGCGAAATCAGACCTTCAAAGACTTGCAAAAATTCGTGCAGAGCGTGAAGCTGCGCAAGCCAAACGAAAGGCTGAAACTGAAGGTAAGCAGAGATTTTTTCCTTGTAACTTTCCCTAATGCCGCTTCCTACAGCCAAACAAGCTGAATTAGATGCGAAAGTCAAAGCTTCTCAGAACAAACGGAAGATATAAGACACTATTCCAAATGTATAACGTTAATTGTATACGAGCGATGTTGTATATCAGTTTGAACTGTTCGGAAATGTAAAGTCTGCATCATACATTAAAGTGGTTCGGCTACAGGAGTTCACAAAGTGTACAATTAGTGCTGTCATGAAATACAGTGTATATCTAGTCTACTTCTAATACAGTACCACGTTGTACACTTCCCCAACCTAGAGTAAACACAATTAGCAATGACGCAGTAATGAAAAGAACTGTGAGATACTGACCAACTAACCGCCAATGCTTCTCAATTCTTCGCGACAACGCTACCTTTTCACCGACTTCTGTGCATGCAGGCGAAGTCAATTGAATCTTGGCCAGGTCAGCCTTAACGCTCAGGACACGACCACCAGTAGAAGTAGATCCAATGTTGATAAGTAAAAGCTCGTTCTTGGTAAGCTTGGAAACTTTCGTCTGCTTCTTGTCCTCTGTCTTGACACCAAGCAAACGACGGAGAAGGAAAAGGGAAATTTCAAGCTCTACGCGAGACAGGTCAACACTGAAAGAAATAGGTGATACAAGCAACTTACCAGTGTAAATCTTCGGCAACTTCCCTACAGCACCCAAAACTTGACCAACGAGACGATCCGCTCTGCACAACGTAGGATCAATCCTCGTACCAACACCAATCAGACCTCCAGGTACAGCAAACTGCAAAAGGTTATTCTCTGCGTGCAGAGACACAATCCTACTGAAGATTGGCTGACATTTATTACGACCTTGAGCATCCTTGGTGACAATACCAGGTCTGATTTCAACTTCTTGGCCCAGTTGTAGAACACCGGTAAGAATAGATCCACCAGCGACACCACCCTTCAGTTCATCAACCTCAGCACCGGGCTTGTTGACGTCGAAGGAACGGATGACGATGAGACGAGGATCGGAAGTAAAGTCACGGACGGGAATGGGGATCCGCTTTACGATGTACTCATTGACAGCGTCAATGTTGTACTTGAGTTGTGCAGATATAGGTACGATGGGGGATGATTCGGCGACGGTACCTGAAACGAGGAAAAATCAGGGTGATCCTCTATAAAACTAGGAAATTATTCACCTTTCACAAAGGCAGCGATACTTTTCTGATGCTCCAAGGCTTGCGCTTCCTTAATCAGATCCACCTTGTTTTGCAGAATAATGATGTTTTCGAGCTTCATAATTTCGACAGCAGCAAGATGCTCTGACGTTTGAGGCTGAGGACATGTTTCATTTCCTGCGACGAGCAGCAAAGCAGCATCCATGACAGCAGCACCGTTCAACATGGTAGCCATCAGAATATCGTGTCCAGGACAGTCGACGAAAGAAACATGTCGGATGAGTTTCATTCGATGACCACATCCAGGTCGTTCACATGGTGGATTTTCTTCCTTGTCTGAGCGGTATGACCGGTAGCATCCTGGTCTCGGGCAAGCCTCATTTTCACATTTGTAGATCTAGCGGAGTGAAGAAACTATGTAAACAGAAAATTTTTCGAGCATTCTAAAGACGCACTTTGGCATTTGCATAACCCAATTTGATTGTAATATTTCGGACTAGCTCATTCTTGAATCGTACAGTCATAACCCCAGATATCGCTTTCACCACCGTCGATTTTCCGTGAGCGACGTGCCCAATAGTACCTGTGTATCAGATCAATATCGCTTGTCCCGGCGCATGGCATAGATTGCATACCCAAGTTGATCGTGGCCTGCAGTGAAAAATCAGATAAACAGCCTTTTGAGATCCTGAAGAAATACCCACTTGTTTTGAGATAACTTCGGGAGAGAGTGGGGTGAGTTTTGAAGCGTCTATGTCGATTTGTGGAATAGCATCTTGTTCATCCTCGGATTCCGATTCGGACTCTTCATGTCGTTTCTGAAGTGTTTCGTCGCCGGACATTTTGACTGCTACCTTTCAAGAAAAAGGAATTCCAAGAAGTAGTTTGCAGAAAGAATCTGCAAAACAGTGATGGGGACAAGGATAATATAGGCACACGTGCAGCTGACTCGACATCGTGATCTAAACCAGCATTGGAGTTGCAACAGTCTCAGTCGGACGGATTCACTTCCAAAAGATAGTACAGTTCCAGAGAGTTAAGAAAAAAGGTGTATATTCACAGACTATTTCCTAACTATCAAAAATGTACGAACTACCGACCCATCCTCTCTCCACAGAAAAACGAAGAGACGACATAGGTGCTAAGACATCCAATTGTTCAGAACACGGCCTGACACTCGAACGACCGCCTGGAAAATCAGTAAGATTTGGCAGTCATGAGCAACAGGGGAAGGACATGGCCGTGTCGCCGCACAAGAGTAAAAAATTTCTGAGGGAAAGGCTTTATAGGACGAGCGTGGGAGGGTGTTGAGGGCAGGCGGCAACTTCCCCTAGTATGGCACAAGTAGAGTGTGCTTCTGCTTCTTAATCCAAAACTTTTCAATAGACCTTCAAATCCGTAGCCATGTTTTCCATGCGCCCCATTCCAATTTGGATACTACACACATGCTCCGCCGTCGAAGAACGATAACCTTGATCCATTTTGATCAGATTTCTCCTTTTTAAGGGACCACAAGCTATTTGCTGCCAACCACCACTATCTAGCCCAGCCATGTCTCTATACCTCTGTGTCGACTGTGGTGGTTCTAAAACCGCTGCTGCCATCTCCGATGCCTCTGGCAAAATCGTCGGTCGTGCATTTGCAGGTCCATCCAACATTGCATACCTTACTGTCGAATCCTTCCTCGATGCTATTCGCACTGCTGTCGGTGAAGCACTAAAGACCTGTGCTACACCAGCTTCAGTGGATCCTGTCTCGTTGCCACCACCTCCAGGCCTCGGATTCGCTGCTGCTTGGTTCGGGATATCCGGTGCGGACTCGCCTGCCGCTATCGCGTCTGTTACTGGACCGCTATCTACTCTGTTGGGTATCCCGGAAGGTCCGAGGCTCACAGTAGCAAACGATACCCACCTTCTCGCCGCGCCGGTCCGTATGCATGCAGATGTATCCACTGTTATCACTGTAATCGGTGGAACTGGGTCGATAGTCGTGTCATTCAGAGAAACCAGAGGACAACTTGAAGAACTCGGCAGAATTGGTGGTTGGGGCTGGATTCTAGGCGACGAAGGTGGCGGTTTCAGCGTCGGAAGAGAAGCAGTCCGACAAATTCTCGAGCAATATGATCGACACACTGTAATGAGTACCCCAGCCCCTGAAGGATCCCTACGGAAGCGCGTTATGGGGTATTTTAATGTAAAGCATGTTATGGAGTTGTTGACAGCGGTGTATGTTCCAGACCCAATACCCTCCGTTGTGCTTGATGCTCCTGCCCATGTTTTGCTGGTCCGAGAGAAGCGTTTGTCGTCCTTGTCGCCTCTCGTCTTCACTGCCGCATTTGAAGACAATGATCCTCTCGCACTCAATGTTCTACGTACTTGTGCAGGACAACTGGCGGCTCAGATTGCCGTTCTTGTGGGTGAGCGTTCAGAGGAAGCTCCCCGCCTTGTCAAAGCAGCGGACAGCGTCATTTCGTTTGGTGGATCTTTGGTGGGCTTGGAAGTATACAGAAAGATGATTCTGGATGACCTCGCGTCGAAGGGTCACGTCTTCAAACATATCGAGTTTGTTCATGACGCTGCCAACACCGGGGCCATCGGTTTGGCGTTGCAATACAATGCCAGCTTGTTGTAACTGACTAACATATGTAATTATATAACAAGGACTATGTATGAAAACTGCACAAAGCAAAATAAAATACAAACAGCGTTTCGTTCAGAATCGATGGATTTTACGAGCTGATCAGCTAAATGGACTCAAGGTCAGATTTTCGTCTATGGAAATGTCAAGCCTACCGCTCACCTGGGTAGCCATCCGAGAAAACCCTTTGATCTTTCTACATTCGTCTTGCAAGTTGTGACCTCTAGTAGAGTTGAGAATGCCCAGTTCGTGATAGTTTTTCAGGAATCTTTCCGTTACCCGAAGTCAGCAGCAACCAAATGACAAAAACGCTTAATACCTCAAGCAAGCCTCCTCCTTGAAATCCGCATAGATCTTCCTGTTAAATTTGCGCTATAGAACAGACATGTAAGCAGCGTTGTGATGAAGGAGAGCGAGAAAACATGCTTCAGGCTTGCGCGCAGACTCGTCGTATAGATGATTTTGATGGATGATGAAATGGTCAGCGAGGACGTAGTACGAAATTCCGGAGAGGTACATCTCGAACAAGCAGGCAGCTTTGTTTCCTCCGTAGCCCACAAATCTTTCGTCGCACCTTGAAGGAAAGATGAGTCGATGTATGCTGGTGTACGGTCGAAAACTTACCAAGGTGGACCTTCTTTCTTGAAAATAACATAGGGCTCATAAGCCGACTGATACTTTGTCACCTTGTAAACTTCTCCAGGAGTTGCAGCATAGTATCGAGGGTAATCGGTACTGTTGTGACCAGGCTCCCAGGACGCATGAAACATATCTATCCGCTTGGCTTTCATCAATGAAACTAGATCCTGTAGATGGTGTCAATATACATCCTCGGGTACTCTACACGAGAGCAAACCTTTTTATTTCTTGGAAAAGCTGCTTCATCTAATCCCTCTTGATGCCTCACATACTCGAAAGCTGGGATCACGAATGCAGAGTTGCCTTCCCTAAGCTTGTCCAGCATAGCCTTGTTTCCTTTCAAAGCGTTCCGAAAGTCGGTACAGATAGAAAAGTCGATATCGAGCATCATGACAAAGTCTGATCGGGCAAAAAGTCTTGCAACGTTACGCCAAGTATTGAATTGGCGATCGAAAGAGTCTATGACGAGATGCACGTCGACGTATAGAGCCATCTTTGGTGAAGAGGTATAGAGCTTGTGAAGAGAGTCTAGAAGGGCGTTCATGGAGGATTTGGTGTTTGGAACATGGATTGCCACAGAAATAGGACCTAACAAAAAATATTAGGAGATTGAATGAGAACGGCGAGGTACGGGAAGCGAACCTTGATAGCGTTCGACCAGTCTGGCGAATACAGCGAATCGGTTGCTTGTGATCAGAGTAGTGACAGTGATATCTTCTGCGTCTATTTCTCCAGTAGCGCGATAGAAAAATGGTATTATTTTGCTGGGATGTAGCGAGTTTGAGAACGCTTTTGAAATAAAGAGATTTTCGTTTAGATGGAGGTACTCTTGGAAGGAAGATGTCTTGTAGGGCGATATCAACGAGACATTGGGCAGTGGAATGGATTCTGACTGCTTGATTTCCAAATAGGGAGCCATGTGAGCTTGGTATCTTGGAGTTTGGGATACATTGAGTGAGGAACTTGGGTTTGAAGGAAGATGCAGCAGGAGAGATACGCAGGTATACAACGGGGAGAGAATGAAGACTTTTGTTGTATAAAACACCGCTATTGAGACGTAAAGAGTAGCGAGAAGCTTGACTGGCGTTCTGTAGCGATCAAACATGGCGAAACGCGAAGAGGTCTATGGTCGACGCGTCCCGGTTCATGATGCATGATGCATGATGGGTCATGTGATAAATCGGACCGCCACCCGAATATCCGGATAGTACCGGTCGGACCGTTCTGCTTCTTCCACCTCAAAACAGAACAGCGACGAAAATGCGGCTAGTACAATCTCTTTTTATCTTCTGTCAACAATATGGCGCCTCGCATTTTGATCTGCGGTATGTCATGTCGTAAATATCACTCACAATCACTGATCACGGTGTAGGTCACCTTGTATGGGCTAACGACGACCTGAAAGACCTTTTGGGCTCTATTTCCGAAATCATTGTGCGTATCAGTGATAAAGCACTCCATCCCTTAAAGTTATTGATATTCAACTATGTACAGCACTTGAGCTCTGATTCTAGAGAAGATTTTTTAAAGGGCTTCCAACCAGGTGGCAAATACGACGGTGTTGTTGGTATCTATCGAGTAAACGAATCGGCGCAAAAGATTGGCATATTCGACAGAGAACTGATTAACGGTCTGGGTTCTTCTGTCAAGTGGATAGCTCACAACGGTGCCGGATATGATCAGGTCGATGTTTTAGCAGCCAAGGACAGAGGTATACCTCCCCCTACTCGAGAGATCGGCTTCTGATCATTTGCTTTACTTTCAGGAATATACGTTTCTAATACCCCCGGTGCTGTAGATGATGCCTCAGCAACGACCGCATTGTACCTTATGATTTCGACTTTCCGTAACTATGCTATAAGCGAACGATCCCTTCGAGAGGGCAAGTTCAAGCCTCCGGGCCTCGCAAAGCGCTCACACGATCTTACTGGCCGTACTCTCGCTATCCTTGGACTAGGAGGCATTGGCATGCGTCTCGCTGAGTTGGCGCGCGCATTCCCCATGCGCATCATCTATCACTCTAGACACAAAGTAGAAACTGCACCGGAATGGTGCGAATATTTCGAAAATGTAGAAGAGATGCTGGCACAAGCAGATTGCCTCAGCGTTCATGTTCCTTTGAACGAGAATACGGTTGGTCTGGTTGGTGAAAAGTGGATAAGAGCTCTGAAACCTGGTGCCATAATTGTTAATACTGCAAGAGGCAAGGTTATCGACGAAGAAGCAATGATCAGAGCATTGGAAGATGGTCACGTTAGTGAACTCTCATTTGCCTGTCGTTCAAGCTGACGTGTGGCCTTTGCAGCTTGCGTCAGTGGGACTCGATGTTTTTCCCAACGAACCACACGTGAACCCTCGTCTTCTCGAGTTTCCATTCATCACCCTCGTACCTCACATGGGTACAGAAACGCAAGATACACAGAAAAAGATGGAAATACGGGCTTTGACAAATTTGCGAGATTATCTCTCTGTTGGTCAAGGTAAAGATGTGGTTCCCGAGATGAAGGGTGTCAAATTTTAGTAAGGTTTATTCATATGTATTATACTCAATGTACTAGAATCTACAATCACGCATTGTTGCCTTCAAGGTTGTTGAATCCTGATTTAGATGGCACGAGGAAGCCTCGAGGCAGGGACTTCTTGAATCTCGCTCAAGCACTACACATCTTTAACCCCGTTTCTTCTGACTACGATGCCCTCCCCCAAACAAAACACTGAATCTCCAACAGATGGCTCAGAGACGCCCCGTCTTTCCCCTCAAACGCAAAACCAACCGGAACAATCTCAAGTGCAGGCCACAGTGACGTCAATGTCTGATGCTTTAGATAAATTGTAGGTTCAATGTTCTAAAAGGTCGAGATCAACTCGGCACGCTTTTTCGCATCAGAGAAACCTCTTTCGGTGAACTTAACGAAGAGGCCAGTCAAGTTGAGAACTTGGGACCTACCTCAGTATGCCCGAGTTGTCTTCCCGCGAATTCACATGCTAACTCGGCTGTATAGCAAGAAATTGAGAGTCAGCTCCGGCAGCTTCGTCAGGATGTTGACAAACACGGTCAAGAACAGCATGTTCAGTTGGAATCTGTCAAGAAGTGGATCCGAGAAGATGCAAGAGACGATATCATTTCTCAATTGACGTATGTGTTTTCCCTTCGAGGCCGAGATCATTTGTATGATGTTTGGACATTTGCCGTTAGACCTGATATCAAGTCAAACATCCAAGCCGAAATCGTAAGGAAGGTTAAAGAGGAAGTTGACCTTCAATTCAAGGATCACGTTCCCATCTCGTTGGAGCAACAATTGGAGGAGACAGAGAAGCAGCTACAGGAAGTGAAGATTTCTTTTGAGAATTCGTGAGCAATACATTTCCCATCTTGCCGCTCTCTGACCTAGTACTTTTGGATCTAGTGAGGCCCGCAGAATCAATAACACTCTTGATATGGGTCTGATACAAGACGAACCGCTCCTTCCTATCTTGAAGAGCGACGGGAAGGAAAGTGATCTATATCCGGCTGATCTAATTTCGCTCTTGTGTTACGACAGTAAGAATCCCCGCTATTTTGTGTCAAGTATGCTTTCTGATGGTACTACTACAGGTGAAACTATGAAGCGGTTGCTCACAGACTATGATTTGCCTGTGGACGATGTTTTGCAAGTCAACTTCAACCGGTTTATGGCGCACATAGGTTTATTTTGTTATGCTTGATGGCAATTCGGATACTAATTCCAAAACTAGGTATAAAACATCAATTATTATCGCCAGCTGTCCAAGGGATGCAGCCTCCTCCCTCTCCACCACCTCCCACTGCAGCAGCAAAATGAAGAGCTAGCAGTAACACATAATCTGTATTGTAGTACCTTGAATGCAACAAATTATTCAAAACGAGTCGGACTCATTCGCAACAGGGAAATTCAAGACACCAGAGACCCTCACACCGATTGGTAGGGCTGGGAAGACATCAGGATATCCTATACCATCTCCGAGTTTTCCTCCAGGAAGATTGCCTACAACTGCATTCGCTGTCACCGTTTTCGATTTGACTGTGCCAAAATCACTTGAGTAGAGTTGGGTGCATATTCTCTTGAGTTACATACCATTCAGTACAAGTTGCTTCCACGTATCTGTAGCAACCTCTTCTGGAAACGCTGTCAGATTCCCAGATGGGAGTGGGGGCTGGATCAAGTTGAGATAATCGCCCGTCAGGATAGTGGAGTTGATCTCGACAGGGATAGGTGCAAGGGTAGGCAAGAATTTAGCGCTGAAGAAAGGCGTGTCGGATCCTGGTGAAGAAACGGAGACGGTAGTGACCCCCAAGTCGGAAGTCTGAAAATCGAAATTGACAGTGTGCTCTGAAAGAAAGAAAGAACGATGTAAACGGGATGCATCCAAGCATATCGCCTGTGATACCTACTCGGAATATTCCAGTTTTTACGGCCTACGAAGAGGGGATGTTAAGAAGAGATGACAAACGTTGAGGTCGAATATACCGTTGAATGTGGACACACTCGTATTGACGTACATCCTAGTGATTCGGAAACCCGAATCGCCGTTCTCATAGGCCCATCTGCCTGGAATATACACCATTTCGTCGTCTAATACCGATCACTGATTATTGAAGCCATGTTGAATACACATTGAAAGCGACTTACAAGGCCCTTTTCAATAGGATCAGAAATAAATTCCGTAAAATGAGAACAAGAACATACCAACTGGGGATGAGCTGTAGCGTACGAGCTAATCTAAATTTGAGAAAAATACCGATAAAATCTTTAGAACTCTGACCATCATCAGTCCAATGTCTGGAATCATTGCACCTTCTGAACGAAGGACCTCCTCTTCGACAGGATCGGCGAATCCTTTGGGTAAAAATGCAGTCGAAAGTGTAGTTGGTAGGACAAAAATCCATGCATCACTAACTTCTAAACTCCATGGTCTACAGAAACACTTTAGCAAAGACGTCTCCAGCCAGTGGATTTACGTACGCTGGTGCGCTAGGTATGTCTTGGCCCCAAGCAAGTTGAAGAGAGATGACAGAGAAAATGATCAAAGACAAAAACCAATTAGTCCGCATTTCTTTTGGGGTATAAGGGAGAAATTCTCGATACTTGTAGGAACGAATGAAATCAGGGTACTGTACATTCAGTTACTACGAAGCCGACTTTAGAAGAATCTTCGTCATTTACTTGAGTTGCAGTGACATAGAAAATATGAAGAAAATCAGCGAGTTTGACTCGGTTATTGAACACCCGATCAAGACAACGGCTTTCTCATGGACAGATGTTACTGTAGGGACGATTGTTTTAGCCAAGCCCCATGACCTTTAACAGAGCTGTGATGAGATTGAGCTGAGAGACGTCGTAGCGGCTGGTAGCCCACTGAAAGCTCTTGAGTCCAAACGATTCCGATATTGTCGTGGAAATCAAGGTCACTCAAACGAGGGTACGAAGCAATCGCAATCCCGTAGCGCCAGAATAAACGAACATTGACCCAATTACACCTATGTATTCAAAAGATGGAGAAACAGATAATTACAACATCGGAACCAGTCCAATGCCTTTGAGGTTTACATGACAGATGTTTGCGATTTAGCTCACTCGAATTCCCAGGAAATGGAGAAGACACCGAGACCGAGGCTAGCAAAATGAGAAAATAGGCCCGGAGACATGTCTGGAGTAGAGTAGTTGGATAGACTATATTGAATATTTTCACATAAAACGTACCCAAGTCACCAGCAGCGCAAGATTGGCAGGAGTCGACGACCGTAGCTGTCGCCTCGGTACCATCAGAGTTGGTAATTTTGACTTGCTACAAGAGGAAGTCAATAATAAGATCTACTCTGATAGGGGAATGTGCGTACTTTGCCACAATGTTCTCCATCGCCATAAGTCGACTTGGCAAGAGCAACTACCCAATCAGTATCGACACTCTGCCAGCCGCAGTTACCGAGGCCAACTGGAAACAAGTTAGCGGAAGAACCGTAAAACCATCAGTTAAAGTGTGAACCTTCAAAATATGTCGCCTGAGGACTTGATTAGCATGTTTTGATGAAGAAAGAGCAGAAGGTGAACTCACTGTTCCTGAAAAGAGATCTCGACGCTGGTTTGCCACAGGAACGGGTGCAGCGAAGACGGCAGTAAAGAAGAGCACAAAAACAGCGAGAAGAGAAGGTACGAAAGAGAGGCGAGCCATTGTTCAGAATTATAGAGAGTGTGTTAAAGACCGTGGATGAGATCGATGAGAGGTAATGGGTTTTTTTTTTGGAGCATGTTACCTGTAGAATTTCCATTTTATACATCTTTTTCGAAATTTCATACTGCCTGGCATAAGCACCCGCGACGCTGTGGTCGATACGACCGATGATATTTTTATAACGGCACCAACTATTTCCCTCAAAGCTGCGGACTGCGAGCAGGGACCGTCACTAGAAGAACAAGAGATGCTCGACCGACGCGTCGTATAGAGCGTCGGCATACTACTGAGGTGAAGAAGTATACTGTATAATACAGTACCAAGTGCGCGCGCCGCAATGACGGAGCTCCGTCTGACGTCAATCCGAGTCTTTCTTTCTTGTTTCTTCATGTTGCGCCGAGAGTTGGAAGATCGTGGGGTAACCTAACCTAACCCTAACCCTAACCCTAACCCTAAACCTAACCTAACCCTAACCCTAACCCTAACCCTAAACCTAACCTAACCCTAACCCTAACCCAACCCTAACCCTAACCCTAACCCTAACCCTAACCCTACCCCACACCCTACACCTCCACTCTGCATCTTCCAGGAAGATGTACAGGCAGTGTGTGCATCTCTTCACACTGCATCTTCCAGGAAGATGTGCATGTAGTGTGTGCACCTCTCACTTTGCATCTTCCAGGAGGATGCACATGCAGTATGTGCACTCTGTACTCCGACTTTTTTTCTCACACTCATGCAGTGTACACCTCTCCACTCTGCATCTTCCAGGAAGATGTACATGCAGTGTGTGCACCTCTCCACTCTGCATCTTCCAGGAGGATGTACATGCAGTGTGTGCACCTCTCCTCTGCATCTTCCAGGAAGATACACATGCAGAGTGCACTCTGTACTCCGACTTTTTTTCCCACACTCCTGCAGTGTACACCTCTCCACTCTGCATCTTCCAGGAAGATGTATATGCAGTGTGTGCATCTCTCCACTCTGCATCCTCCAGGAAGATACACATGCAGTGTGTGCACCTCCCACTCTGCATCTTCCAAGAGGATGCACATGCAGTGTGTCCACTGTCTGCAGTCCGAGTTTTTTTCCCACACTCCAGTCCACACCTGTCTCTCTGCATCCTCTAGGAAGATGCATATGCAGTGTGCATGTCTGCAGTCCGACTTTTTTTCCCACACTCCTCTGGTCTACACCTCTCACTCTACATCTTCCAAGACAATGTACCACCAGTATGCACAGAGAGCCTGCCCTCAAATACCCTACTAACCAAAATACCCTGTCCATCCCAATCCCCAGAATACCCTGCCCATCCCAATCCCCAAATACCCTGCCCATCCCAATCCCCAAAATACCCTGCCCATCCCAATCCCCAAAATACCCTGCCCAACCCAATCTCCAAAATACCCTGCCCATCCCAATCTCCAAAATACCCCAGCTATCTTTCAACCCCAAAATACCCTCGAAAGAAGCAGTAACCCTCACAATGGCCATCAAATATTCCAGCGTCCTGGACGATACATTTATTCACATCAAAATTTTTCTCACAACAGTCTTCGCATTCCGTAGCCTCTCGGACGATATGACAGCGCGCAAGATATCCCCAAAATATACTTGCCCAAATCGGGAAGTATAGGACTCAAGATATAGAAAAAACCGAAAAATTGTCTGATTTCGATGATCCAAAAGTGTACGTATATGTTTTCGAGGTCGACGAATCCGAATATGAAGTCGGTTTTCAATCAGAATCCCTCGTTAAAGAGATATAGGCAAATTTATGTCCGAAATGTGCATAAATTGCAAATATCTCAGCAATGACTTCACGGAATTTGATGTTTCATAGCTCATATTGAAGGCACAGATTAGTACTACAAATCACATTTCTAGAGCTAGTTCTAAAAGTACGTATTTCTCTCAGTATTAATATAAAGAGTTCTACCACATAAAATTCTCACGGACTCTCACAAATGATGAGCGTCTTGGATGCTCAGGCAATTGTCCGAATGGTGAGATAAATGTTCTCACGGGATGTCAGACAACTGCTGAGCGTCCTAGACGCTCAACACAAGCATGCGAGTACTTATGAAAAAGTTTTCTCACGAGAGAACAAGTAAATCGTGTCATCTCGGACGATACCCAGCCAGTGGAATTGTAACTACCAAATGTGGAAGTGAGACCCCAGGCACCTCTACAGCTTTCTTACTGCAATTGACGGAAATTTTTCTCACAGTATGCAAGGCATTGTACAGCGTCCTAGACGATGCGGCCTCCAGGTATACCAGTCATTGCAGCGCGTCCAAGAGCATCTGCATTTGACAGAAATTTTTTCTCACGATATGCCAGTCATTGCACCGCGTCCTAGACGATGCAGCCTCAAGTGAAAAAAATATTCCCATGTCATTGCAGAGCGTCCAAGAGCATCTGCATTTGACGGAAATTTTTTCCCACGGTATGCCAGTCATTGCAGAGCGTCCTAGACGATGCGCCCTCAGGTGAACAGTATTTTCCCAATATAACCTGTGTTAGGGGAGGTGCGCGAGACGTTACTGATGATGACCGTACAACAATTTTGTTGTTATACGGCGCACTGAACAAGATATGATTAAAGTAAACTTGCCCAAATCCGGACATATAGGACTCATAAGATCAAAATTTGTCCGATTTCGACGATCGAAAAATGTAGATATATGTTTTCGAGGTCGAGGAATCCGAATATGAACTCGGTTTTTAATCAGAGCCAACCGTTAGAGAGATATAAGCAAATTTGTGTCCGAAAAGTGAGTAAATCACAAATATCTCAACAATGACTTGACAGAATTTGATGGTTTATGGCTCATATTGAAGACACAATTTAGTACTACAAATAATGTTTATAGAGCTACTTCTGAAAATCAGTATTTGTCCCTATCTTCTTAGAAGATACACATATAGTGTATGTAGTCCGAAGTTTTTTCCCACAGTATGCCTACCATCCATATTGTCCTAGACGATACATACAGTGTACACATATGTAGTCCGACTTTTTTTCCCACACTACTACAGTGTGCATCTCACAATCTGCCTCTTCCTGGAAGATGCATATGCAGTGTGCACTCCGAGTTTTTTTCCCACAGTGTGCACCTCTCAATCTACATCTTCCTAGAAGATGCATATGCAGTGTGCACCTCACTCTATATCTTCCAGGAGGATGTGCATGCAGTGTGCACATCTCACTTTGCATCTTCCAGGAGGATGCACATGCAGTGTGTGCACTCTGTACTCCGACTTTTTTTCCCACACTCCTCCAGTATACACCTCTCCACTCTGCATCTTCCAGGAAGATGTACAGGCAGTGTGTGCACCTCTTCACTCTGCATCTTCCAGGAAGATGTGCATGCAGTGTGTGCACCTCTCACTTTGCATCTTCCAGGAGGATGCACATGCAGTGTGTCCACTGTCTGCAGTCCGAGTTTTTTTCCCACACTCCTGCAGTGTACACCTCTCCACTCTGCATCTTCCAGGAAGATGTACATGCAGTGTGTGCATCTCTCCACTCTGCATCTTCCAGGAGGATGTACATGCAATGTGTGCACCTCTCCTCTGCATCTTCCAGGAAGATACACATGCAGAGTGCACTCTGTACTCCGACTTTTTTTCTCACAGTCTTGCAGTGTACACCTCTGTACTCTGCATCTTCCAGGAAGATGTATATGCAGTGTGTGCATCTCTCCACTCTGCATCCTCCAGGAAGATGCACATGCAGTGTGTGCACCTCCCACTCTGCATCTTCCAAGAGGATGCACATGCAGTGTGTCCACTGTCTGCAGTCCGAGTTTTTTTCCCACACTCCAGTCTACACCTGTCTCTCTGCATCCTCCAGGAAGATGCACATGCAGTGTGCATGTCTGCAGTCCGACTTTTTTTCCCACACTCCTCTGGTCTACACCTCTCACTCTACATCTTCCAAGACAATGTACCACCAGTATGCACAGACAGCCTGCCCTCAAATACCCTACTAACCACAATCTCCAAAATACCCTGCCCATCCCAATCCCCAAAATACCCTGTCCATCCCCCAATCCCCAAAATACCCTGCCCATCCCAATCCCCAAAATACCCTGCCCATCCCAATCCCCAAAATACCCTGCCCATCCCAATCCCCAAAATACCCTGCCCATCCCGATCCCCAAAATACCCCAGCTATCTTTCAACCCCAAAATACCCTCGAAAGAAGCAGTAACCCCAGGAACGAGGGAGCTACGAGTTGTTGATTTTTGAGGTGCAGAGGAACAAAGTGTCGTAGAGGGTGTAAAACTCGTCCGAATTCCGTCGTTGGGGGCTCGTTTTGAACGCATCTCTCGGGAGGTGCTGTGAACATACTTGGGAACGTGGAAATCCGTCGAAAAATGACGGAGTTATGGCTTGGGGGAGGGGAAGGGATAAAAATGGGTCTAGAAAAAAAACGGGTGATCCAATCGCCATAAGACTCTACAATCAGTCAAAGTACATTATAAACGAAGTAATGGACGTACCTCAGGCCAATCTATCCGTGGCAACACTTGGTACCCATGTTGACAGGTACCACTAGACCCACATAGCAATAACTCGAAAACGCGCGGTCCGTTCGTCGTGCGTCCGTTACCAATCGAAAGAGGGCCTCAATTAACCCCAGAAACGACTCCAAGATCATCTAAAATGGCCCAGAAACGAAGTTGCTACGAGGTTTTTTGTTTTTGCCATTCTTGAAGACAGGCATGCTTGTATGCCGGAAACTTGAAGTTTTGAGACCAAGGGAGCGTCAGAATCGAATTCCCAGACCTCAGAAACCTAGGAAACCACTCCTACAGGTTCTAAGGTCAAGGGGAAGGAGGGGAATTGTCGTCCGGATGAGAGTAGGAAGCAAGGCTTATTACTTCCTATTTGAGTAACCGGTAATAGAAATCCGACTTGTAACTTTTTGTAGTAGTACGACCTTTTAGGATATATTTTCCCACGCCTACAGGCTGTGTCCGGGAGGTGCGCTAGACGTTGCTGACGATGAGCGCACAACAATTTTCGTCAAATTCGGGATAGCGCGCAAGATATCCCCAAAATATACTTGCCCAAATCGGGAAGTATAGGACTCAAGATATAGAAAAAACCGAAAAATTGTCCGATTTCGATGATCGAAAAATGTAGGTATATGTTTTCGAGGTCGACGAATCCGAATCTGAAGTCGGTTTTCAATCAGAATCCCTCGTTAAAGAGATATAGGCAAATTTATGTCCGAAATGTGCATAAATTGCAAATATCTCAGCAATGACAGCACGGAATTTGATGTTTTATAGCCCATATTGAAGACAAAGATTAGTACTACAAAACATATTTCTAGAGCTACTTGTAAAAGTAAGTATTTCTCCCAGTATTAATATAAACAGTTCTACAAAATAGGTTTCTCACGAAACAAGTAAATCGTATCTAGGTGTTAAACTGCGCGGACTCTGACCCGGAACCCAGACTTGAGTACAAAAATCCGCGGCAAAAATAGCAAGTGCAAAAATCCGCGGCAAAATAGCAAGAGCCAAAAAAGCCGCGGCTGTGCCAATCCGCGGCAAAAATGGCAATCTTAAGTAACCGTTCTAACTTGTCTATTCCCCTCATCCCAACGACATCTCCCCTTGTTCCCCTTGCATTTAGAAGCTCTAGGACTCGTCTCCTAGGTTTCTGATAGCTGGGAATTCGATTCTGCAACCCGTTTACGTTCAAAACTTCAACTTTCCGGCATACAAGGATGCCTTTCTTCAACAACTTCAAAAATCAAAGTCTTCGTAACAAGCTTGTTCCTGGACCGTTCTGGATCATCTTGGAGTCGTTTCTGGGGTTAGATTAGGTCCTCTTTCGATTGGTGATGGACGCATGGCGAACGCGTTGCGCGTTCAGGAGATATGGCCATGTTGGCCTGATGGTACATATATATATGTGTCCCAAGTGTTGCCGCGGATGAAATGGCCCCAGGTGCGTCCATTACCCTCCTTTCTATCTGTTTTCACTTACTACAAACTTTCATGGCCATTGGATGGATGGTTCTTTTACTAGGACCATTTCTCTCCCTTCCTCCCCCCCAACTTATAACTCCGTCAATTTTTGCCCGATTTCCTTGCCCCAAACTGTGCCCACAAACCCTCCCGACCCATGCGAACACAACGAGCCCAACACGACGCAAATCGGCCGCGTTTCGCGTTCTCTACGTCTATTTCTTCCTTCTTCTCCTCAAAAACAAAAGACTCGTAGCACCCTCATTCCCGGACCGTTTTGGACAACGCGGGGGTCGTTTCTGGTGTTACCTTAGGCCCTCTTTCGACTGGTACACACGGCGGGACGAGCGGAGAACTAGTTTGGAACAGATCATTATGCGGGCATGGTGGTAACTATGTTGAGATGTAGTAAGAGTTGCTGTGGATGGAATCAGCCCAGGTGCGTCCATAACCCTCTTTTCAGTGTGTTTTTGCTTATTCCAATGTTTCATGATGTTTAGAATAGCGGTTTTTTTTCTATACTCCTTTCATCCCTAGTAACCTCCCGAACACAAATCTCCCACGTTTTCCGATGGCTCTCTATGCTCCGAAGCATAGGTACAACACGCCCTGACCCATGCGTTTGCACTGAGCCAAACACGACGCAAATCGGTTGCGATTCGCGTTCTCCATGTCGCTTTGTACTTTGATCTCCGAAAAAAATCAAAACTTCGCAGTATCCTTGTTCCGGGACCGTTTTGGAAAACGCGGGAGTTGTTTCTGGGGTTTATTTATGCCCTCTTTCCATTGGTCCAATCAGCATATGGTGTTTCGGGGCCTTTCTGTTACTATCGATTACTTTGGTGAACTTACCAGGTAATCTTTCATGACGAGGGACACCCTGGTGAATGTACCGGGTGATAAATTGCAGCAATGTTTTAATGCTTGTGGAGGTTGTGCTGGCAGTGAATCCGGTTGATGAAGTATAATTGCTTCTCTCGGGCTATCTGTTCAGTCTCCTCCAGTGATTGCAATTGATGAAGTATAATTGCTTCTCTTGCTATATTCACTTTTAGAAATGTTCTGCTGCTTTTTATTTTGAAACTTCTACCTTGCATGTCTATATTGATTGAATATATTTGTAGTTAGTTAGTTAGTTTAGTTAGTTAAATCACAGTCGTCTTAGATGATTCTAATTTGACTTGCTACAATATTTTTTGATTGGTTAAATCATGAGCGTCTTGGAGGTTCTTGATTTGACTTGCTGCAATGGTACATTTGTGGAAATACATTATTTGTTGCAAAGTCAAACCATGGGCGTCTTGGACGCCTTTGATTTGACTTGCTATTCTTGTAGTATAACATAATATATTTGTTGCAAGTTGGCATGTCAAACCATGGGCGTCTTGGACGCCTTTGATTTGACTTGCTGTTCTTGTCGTATGACATAATATATTTCCCACAAGTTAGCAAGTCAAACCATGGGCGTCTTGGACGCCTTTGATTTGACTTGCTGTCCTTGTTGTATGACATAATATATTTCCCACAAGTTAGCAAGTCAAACCATGGGCGTCTTGGACGCCTTTGATTTGACTTGCTGTCCTTGTTGTATGACATAATATATTTCCCACAAGTTAGCAAGTCAAACCATGGGCGTCTTGGACGCCTTTGATTTGACTTGCTGTCCTTGTCATATAAGATAATATATTTGTTGCAAGTTAGCAAGTCAAACCATGGGCGTCTTGGACGCCTTTGATTTGACTTGCTATTCTTGTAGTATAACATAATATATTTGTTGCAAGTTGGCATGTCAAACCATGGGCGTCTTGGACGCCTTTGATTTGACTTGCTGTCCTTTCTGTATAACATAATATAACATAATATATAAGTTGCATGTTGGCAAGTCAAACCATGGGCGTCTTGGATGCCTTTGATTTGACTTGCTGTCCTTGTCATACAACATAATATATTTCTCACAAGTTAGCAAGTCAAACCATGGGCGTCTTGGACGCCTTTGATTTGACTTGCTGTCCTTGACCTAACCTATAACATAATATATTTGTTGCAAGTTAGCAAGTCAAACCATGGGCGTCTCAGAGGCCATTTTTTTCATTGAGTACAAAAAACTTTCCCACACTTCTGTCAGTCAATCACCGGGCGTCTTGGAGGCCATTTTTTTTCATTGAGTACAAATACATTTCCCACACTTCTGTCAATCAATTACTGGGCGTCTTGGACGACATTGTTGTTTATACGTACCTGTAAAATGCACACATTTGTAAATCAGTCAACTCAAGAGGCGTCCAAGACGCCATACTCTTGCTTTCAAGTATTCACAACTTTCTCACACTTTTATCAAACAATCAAACGGCTTCCAAGAAGACAATAAAATGGCTGATCCAGCCTGGCCTTGCAAAGCATTAATAGCAATGGTATATCCAGCACCTCAATCCAAAGGCTTCCAAGAAGCCCTGGAGATGGCTGAGCCCAACTTATTCCAGCCAAATAAAGTCTTCCCACAGATTGACCAGTAACAGTTTGATGAATGGTATCCCCAGCACCTCAAACCAAAGGCTTCCAAGAAGCCCTGGAAATGGCTGGGCCCAAATATGGTCTTCCCACAGTTTGAGCACCTCAGACCAAAGGCTTCTTGGAAGCCCTGGAAATGGCTGAGCCCAAACTACTGCAGAGTTTTCCCACATTTTGAGCACCTCAAACCAAAGGCTTCTTGGAAGCCCTTGGAATGGCCAAGCTCAAACTACTGCACAGTCTTTCCACATTTTGAGCAGCTCAAACCAAAGGCTTCCAAGAAGCCCTGGAAATGGCTGAGCCCAAACTACTGCACAGTCTTCCCACATTTTGAGCAGCTCAAACCAAAGGCTTCTTGGAAGCCCTTGGAATGGCTGAGCTCAAACCACTGCAGTCTTCCCACATTTTGAGCAGCTCAAACCAAAGGCTTCTTGGAAGCCCTTGGAATGGCTAAGCTCAAACTACTGCACAGTCTTTCCACATTTTGAGCAGCTCAAACCAAAGGCTTCCAAGAAGCCCTGGAAATGGCTGAGCTCAAACTACTGCACAGTCTTCCCACATTTTGAGCACCTCAAACCAAAGGCTTCCAAGAAGCCAAAAAATGTGCTAACCAGTCACCCAGCCTATTTCAGCTGTACAGGCATCACCCCAGCCTCCAAGATTATCACCCCAGCCTCACCCCAGCCTCCAAAATCATCACCCCAACCCATCCCAAAGGCAAAAATTTGACCCCAGCCTGACCCGACAAAGCATTAATAACCCCAGCCTGACCCGACAAAGCATTAATAACGTATGTCTTCGGACGTACTGAAGTTCCGAGTTAATCTCCCCACGCGGGGGATTTGCCGAGAAGCTACTCGATGAGATCTTTGGATCTCGGGACTCGGACCTAAGGAACTGCCGAAATGAATACTCTATAATCGGTTCACGCCCGATTGAGAAGCGGTAGTGTCCGCAATAGAGATCGGCTATTCAGAAAGATTGCCAAGGAACTTACCTTGTTTGGGGCCTAGCGAACCCCGCAAACCGCCTAATACGGATGTGGCAACTGTGGCACGTTTACGCGTCGCGGTGTAAGTACTTCCCTTCCTGCTCGGGAACAAGGACGGCCCGGAACCAGCAATCTTAGGCACACACCATCAAAAATAACAGCGTCGGAAATGCTGAAGAGACCGACGTCAGGTACGTTCGGTGAACGCGGAAACGTGTTTGCTGAGGAAACTTCTATTGAATCCTCATGGTGGTCATTGTGACCCGTTGACGCACACCCTAGAAGCTACTAACGGACTCAGGTTAATGGGATGAATCGGATTCCATGCTGATAAGGGAGGAAAGTACGCGTTTGGAAAGTACATCTGATAGTACATTGGCCGCGAGGCTGTTGGAACCCTCATGGAAGCCGCGCGGAAGCCTTCTAGCCTCTGTTACTCGGGAACTAACAGAGTTAACACACGTACAGCATGTGTTTAGTTACCATCAGAGCAAGGTAACGAGATCGCAAGATTATTTTGAACGACAATGGCGCAAAGTCCACCAGATAGCCATTGTCGGACTAAACAGTAGAACAAAGGAGACTGACGAGCTTATAAAAAGCGAAACTGACTGGTGGATTGGTATAGCTACCCAGCTGTACCCAGTTTCTCCCCAGTTCAACCCCTCGCTCGGATTTACTAGCCCGCTCTCAATTCGAGTGCACTCCACACAAACCCTAAGAACCAGCAATCTTAGGCACACACCATCAAAAATAACAGCGTCGGAAATGCTGAAGAGACCGACGTCAGGTACGTTCGGTGAACGCGGAAACGTGTTTGCTGAGGAAACTTCTATTGAATCCTCATGGTGGTCATTGTGACCCGTTGACGCACACCCTAGAAGCTACTAACGGACTCAGGTTAATGGGATGAATCGGATTCCATGCTGATAAGGGAGGAAAGTACGCGTTTGGAAAGTACATCTGATAGTACATTGGCCGCGAGGCTGTTGGAACCCTCATGGAAGCCGCGCGGAAGCCTTCTAGCCTCTGTTACTCGGGAACTAACAGAGTTAACACACGTACAGCATGTGTTTAGTTACCATCAGAGCAAGGTAACGAGATCGCAAGATTATTTTGAACGACAATGGCGCAAAGTCCACCAGATAGCCATTGTCGGACTAAACAGTAGAACAAAGGAGACTGACGAGCTTATAAAAAGCGAAACTGACTGGTGGATTGGTATAGCTACCCAGCTACACCCAGTTTCTCCCCAGTTCAATCCCTCGCTCGGATTTACTAGCCCGCTCTCGATTCGAGTGCACTCCACACAAACCCTAACCCTAACCCTGATGAACTGTCACTCTTGTATCATGCTCAAACTTACTCTATCATTATTTCATGCATAATTCGCCTCCCTCTGTATCTGGATGCTAGTGGTATGGTATACAGATGTCTAGATAGCATACTTACATCTGGGTCTAAAAGATACTACACCAATCTAGTCAGAACTGGCGTTCCTGAATCATGTCACGGCTGTAATGCCTTTGCGCAAACATGTCTTTTGAGTCTCATTCTTGTTCATCATAGAAATCTTCCATTATATATAGCCAATAAATATATTTAAGACCTCTACTGACTGGAAAAAAATGAGGAGACCAGTTAATGGGAAGTAGTGAAAAACTTGGGATTTGCATAACTTGGCCATTTGCATAAGGTGGTGGGGGTTAGTAGAGAACAGGGCAATGAATGTGCAGAAGCCAATTTTGAGGAAAAATATTTTGCAAGTTGGAGTAGAGAACAGGGCAATAGGGAGTGGACTTTTGGGCTGTACGACCTTTAGTTATGGTTATAAACAAAGAAAACGACGCACTTTGAAGAACTTGAACTTTTCTGGGTCAACTTTGAATTTGAATGCGTGTTCCACAAGTGCCGGAATGCGAGAGCCAAGGTGTTGAAAATGCATTGTGGACTCGATGTCCAATTTAGGGAGTTCTTCAATGGTTTGAACTTGAAGATCTGGGTTGACATTATGAAGGAAGAGAACGTTGATTCAGGAAAACAGTGCTTTGGCGGCCAGAGTTGACGATTCCATATTACGAGCAGGGTAACGGGTAAGCCAGTTGTAGGGTGATGATGAGAAACAAACGATATATTTGTAGCCTCCGATCAACGCGTGTCCATATTTATATGAGGTTGTAGTCGGATATTGATTTCTCTTGCAGCATCTACGATTGGAGGGAGGTGAAATCCACATCATTTTGCCTTGGAACTTTATAAGTAGATAGACCAAAAACATACATTGAATACAGTAGCGTCGAGTATCATAGATAATGGCTACTACTATCTACTTACTCAAACGGGATAGACAATACATTTCAAGGGAAGAGACAACAAAAGTTTATTACGAATTAGCATTGATTGAGATGAGGGTCTGAGAGCGTTTGAGAGAGTACGCAGCGGGAAGATGTAAGAAAGAGATACGGATAACATAAATTTTTGAACACCCAATACGACACCTAGTGCCTTTTCTTCTTCGCACCTAAAACACGCATTAGCTACAATCAACAGAAACAACGACATACTCACCACCCCTTCCACCTGACGCAGCCTTTCACTTCCTCCCACCATCATCCTCATCCATATCCTCATCATCCTCACCGTCGTCGTCTCCATCAACACCATTTTCCCTACCATCCACTTCCATATCATCATCTCTATGCTTTCGACTACCTCCTGTCTGAGGCGTCCCAGGCGCAGCTGAAGGTCTTGAAGTAATCTTGGGCGGAACGGGAGCAGTGAAACCAGCCAGGGCCTTTCCAGGCTCTTTAGCGCATCGAGGACAGAACCATTCGCCGTCTGGGAGAGATTTCAAGGGAGGCTTGAGGCTGCCGAGATGGTATGGACTGTCGCACTACAAGAATATCAGAAACGATAACAGGAAATGAAGGTGATTAACGCACCTTGTCGCACTCGAGAGGTGAGTCGTCCTCTCCATTATCCCTCCCACAAACCATACATAATTCAGGTGTATCACCGAGTTCGGCAGGGTGCCTAGGGAGGTCGGAATATGTCCTTGTCGGCTTGCGAAGATTCGGTAGTGACAGAAACACCAGTATAGGGTGCAAAAGGGATTTTGGCAAGGAAGAGTGTGGTATTTTGACCGGCAGCAATTCTGATTTAGAAAAGGTCAGTAAGTTTTGTAGAGAGAAGAATAGAGTACGCACTGGACAGCCTCAATACCGTCCAGATGCCTTGTAGGCTCGGTTGCGCTCTTAGGTTCATCGACGCCTAGTGTAAAACAAGTTGGAAAATGAAGCAAAAAAAAAAATCCAGGACATACATGTTATCCTGCATTACTCTGAATGTTGAGTACAGACTCCCCGACGATCCGCCTCCACTATTCTTCCATTTTCCTGCTATCCAATACATTCCTTGCTTGTCGATGATGGCCGTGTTGGTAGGACCGGCAGCGACAGCGATAGCGCAAGACTGAGGAGGAGTGAACTGAGGAACGGGTTTGGGTTTCAGCAAATCAGCTTGGTTTCCGAGCCCGAGACGACAGTATGCGTTGTAACCCCATACATGGACGATACTAGCAATCTTCAGCGACAGAAGAAGAGAAAGAGAAAACATACCCATTTTCGTCCAGCGCAACACTGTGTTGCTGCCCGCTAGTGATCATTTTAATCTTTTTCCCTCCATCTTTCATGTCCTTGCTCTCTTCTCTCGTCTCCGAGTCCCGACCTCTGTCTGAAGAAGGAAAGTTGAGCTCCCTGATATACCGAGGTTCATAGACGATATCAAAGGCCGTCTTGTTTCCGGTGGTTATACGTTCCCTTGTCGAGCCGTTACCGAGTTGACCTTTCTCAGCGGAACCAAAGGAGAAGACTGCAGGAGATGGAAGGTGCGTCGTACTCGTGTGATAATAGACACTCACCCTTTCCAGACTCGGTGAGGATTAATGAAAACGCAATACCAGTGGAGACTTTGACCATGCGTTCTGGGACACCGTCGTGCTGTAGACCTTGGATGAACTTGAAATTAGGAACCTCGGGATAAGGATAGTGACCGCACTGAACAACGATCAGAGAAACAGAAAAGAAAGGAACGAACGATACACACCTGTCCCAACGTGTTTACACCAGCACTTCAGACCTGCCCATCGCTCCCAACTAGCAGCGTATGGTTCCTCTCACACGCTGTATCTACAAACCTCGTTCCCTTCCTCGCATCCAAATCCTCTGGTCTAAGCCTCATTGGTGCATCTTCAGATATGGCGTCGACACCTTCGATGCCCAAACAAGAGTTACCATTGCGCCTAAATAATCATGCAGAGTTTCCCGAGTCAGAGTCAGAAGACGGCAGCAAGGGAGATGAAGGAGACGAGCTGGCATTGATGACCACAAAATGACATCCACTACAGGATGTGTGTAGAGAGCAGACTGGGACATTGGCGAGGGAACGAAGGATATGGGGTTCCAAGAGGTCAGGGTTTGAGTCGTCGGATTTTGAGGCCCGTCTCTCACTCGTGCGAGAATAGCATTCAGTCTCTCTAGTCTATGTGCAGCAGTAGGAACGTCATCGCCATCTTGAGGTAGAGTAGAAGCAATAGGGATATGTCTATCTCTAAACGAGGCAGAGCGTTTGATGTTCGTTTGCAATACGCGCAACGTCTGGTGTGACGCGTTTGCATTTAGTGTAGAATAAAACTGGAGGACCCAATCCGACCTCTCTGATGACGGACGGATCTATAAACTCCATCTTTCGAAGAGTGGTAAACAGCTCTCGTCGGATATTGAGTGTAGGTAATGACCTATCAGGTAGAGGTTCCAACCACTGTCGAACAGATTGTCAATGATGGACTGGACGAGTGAAGCCTTGCGAAGAGTGTCCATAGCGTCGGGTAGAGCGCGGAGTTTGGCGGTAGCGGATAGTTTTTCTTGGTTGGAGCGAATGTCTTTGTTTGCGGCGGTGATCATGGTTTCACGGAGACGGTTGGGAATGCGTTTGCGTTTACGGGGAGGACCTTGTTTTGTAGGTTTCTTGTAGTCGTCATCTGAAGGGTTGTCCGGGGAAGGATCACGTCTGACATCGAGGTTGTCGTCATCGGAGAGCTCAGAGTCTGAACCTCACCATTAATCCAACTATCGTCCTCTTCCTCTGCGGTAAAATGGTTCTGGTTCTCCCCCGCCGTCTATTCACCAGAATCCGAAGACTCGAGCTCTGGACTCGTGTCTCGAGGTTGAGTACTCTGAACCCGAGCTGTCTCAACGGATGAGGTTGAGGAGGTTTCGTACTTCTGGGTCTACCCAAGTTGCTCAAACTAGACAAGCCCAATCCTTGAACAGACTCCCTTTCCCTTCTGTAAACGTTGGGGTATCCGACTGGACTCGATACCATTCCTCGACCAACTACGGATTGTCCACGCTAGTCCGTAGACCTGCCTTTACGCCTCGCACCGACAGTTGGAGCAATAGGTAGTAATTCGACAGGCTCGTGACTCGGGCTAGACCTAGCTGTGAGAGAGCCACTTCCGCCGTTGTTTCGGCTGTGCCCAAGGATTGAAAGAGACGTGCCCGTTGATGCCCAGTGCGATTGATAGGAGGGAGGAGAGATGCTGTAGCGGAAGGAGAAAAAGTAGAGTCGGTAACATCGCCATAGCCGTTTTGGTCATCGAGTTGGGCTTGGAGTGCGTAAATTTGCTATTGACGAGCGAATTGCTCGTGAGTGAGGTCTATACTAATGAGATTGGCTGCGGCTGCAGCGGCAGCGCTCGAGTTGTTGGAGTTGGTGGTAGTTTGGGATTGTTCGTGTTGCTGCCAGCACCAGTGGAAGCTGCGTCACCGCTTGCACTGTTCTGACTCAAGCTCTGGGTCCTGCTATTCGCTTAATGGATTCGGATGGTTTCACATGAGAGAAAGGATATGGGTACGACGAATCAGCTGGGACGATAGGGCTAAACGGCAACAGATATTCCCTCCCCGACTCGACACTCATGCTGTCGAAACCTTCCAGTTCTCCTCGCAGATAGATCCCATCCATAACCCGACTGACGCTACTCATGTCGTCCAACGCATACGGACCTGATAGTAGAGGACTCGGACTCGGAGGATTCGTTTGAGAATGAGGTGTAGGAGGTATTGGAGCATCAGGTGTGTCGTCTCATGTTGAACTGGTGCGGAAGCTTTCGTGAGCAGGGTAAGAAGAACGAAGATAGGTCACGTATGCAAAGGTAGCTCCATCATTTCTGCCGAGTTAAAGGAGCCGTTACCAGAGTAGAGAGACTACCGGGATTGTTGAAAGCGGGGTGAAAGTGAGGATAAATGTGGAGTGGAGGTTGGAGTTGCCATTGAGAGGAACGGGGCAAATTGGAAGGAGACAATGCCTTTTGAGCGGGAAGCTGATCGGATGAACGAGGGCGTTTACGAGAAGTGGTAGCGGCGGCAGCTGGAGAGTCGGAGGGACGATTCGGCTACTGCCGTTAGGACTGAGTATCTGGTGACCCATCCTGGCTAGACTTTGGAGTGAAGGGATAGACATCACCATCTTCACCCTCCGGGTCGTCGTTCTGCCTATCCATAACACCCTTTTCAGAGAGGGTCTCGTCTTCGTCCTCGTCTGGCATACGGTTTGCTTTTGACAAGGCTTCGGAATTGTCGAGAGAACGACGATGTCCTGAGCGGCTGCTGCTACCAATTGAGTCGTCAACAGTAGGAATGGGCACTGCCGCAGGGAAAGGAAGAGGTTGAGGACCAGGCTCCGGGGCTAAACCACCTGCAAACTCTCTTGGAAGAGGAGAAAAAGGCCGTTAGGAATACAAAGCGGTTATTGATAGTTGGCGGCGCACCTGAACTGCCTCAACCAACTCACAATCAACTAACTCGAATGCACCAACTCGAGAACAACCACATCCCCTGCATTTCAAACGGCACTATATTCCATCTGAACGATCCTGGGGCTAAGGAAAAGCGGGAAGACCCAAGAAATGCGACCGCGTAGCATTGATCTCGTTGCGTAGTAGAGGTGTTCTACCCAACCATGGTGTGAGTGGTGGGTGTTGAAGCTTGAAGGTGGGTAGTTCGAGGTCAACGCGGGTGTGACGTGACATGTGACATATGCTGCATTATTTTCAACTCGGCACTACTGACGACTATTAGTATATACCTTTGTGGACCTATGTATAGATCAAGCAAAATTGCGGAGTGATCTTTATTATCGATTGAAAGCCACAAGCTCACAAAAGGCGCACCATACGATATGTGATGGACCCTAAGATTCGATGAAAGGTAGGAGCGCTTGGTAAGTGCCCTGGACTGTTCAGTAAACACCGAATCGTTTTGCAGACTTTGTACTTGAACCTACCACAGTATCCCCACCTAATCACATTCATACACATGTCAGGAAAGCGCACAAGGGAAAGTACGAATACACTTACAGAAACCTTCAAATATCGATGATAATAGATCCGGCAAACTGCAACTCTTGAGTGTCCATGTTTACAATTAGTGCGCTGTTCCGGTGGATTATGGAATTTAAGGCTGATTACACACATGTATAAAAATTAGATTTACATCGTTGTAAGCAAAATCTACATAGACAAAGCACGATAGGTCTCATCTTCGTCTCTCTCATCATCATCGTCCGGATACACCAAGGTCAGTTTTTGCGTCGCTGGGTCCCACTCAGCTTGTGTGTGAGGCTCCCTTCTGTATTCAGTTACTTGATGACTATTAAGTGTCTGCTCTCGGTCATGATCTACTACGTTCGTTGAGCCCACCCAGGAATTGATGTTTCGAAGTTTCTTGACGGAAAGATAACCATAACTTGAATTAGGTCGGTGAGAATCAATGTTGGTACGAGACTTGTGTGGTGTTGGAGGTTCAACTCCTTCTGAATCGCACGAGTCCGAGTCAAGGGACCGGTCTTCTGAACCCTCGTCTTCATCCTCGTCCTCGTCTTCGTAGTCGGGGCCAGCAATAAAGGAGAACGGAGGTTCCTTATACCATGCGATGGCCAATTGCGACAACACGACACACGTATTGCTTCCCCAATCAGAACGTAAAAGAGAGTTCGCAAAGCAGAGGATTGGAGCCGCACACCACAAAGCCACGCAGTATGGATGGGCCCGAGACACAAAGGTGGGTAGTCCTTGATACGGAGACTCAAATGACTGAACATCCCCGGAGGCAGGATTCCGGACATGTATCGTACCCTTGAACAATCTGAGTGGAACCAGAACATATTCGTATTCCCGGACAGGAAAGGACTACAGTTGGTCAGTAATGTGTTAAATATGAAATCTCGACGGCGACATACCTCGGTATAGGACACCGGTTGCCTTGTTTTACTTTCATTTGACTTTACAACTTCCAGCATCTTCTTCAGCGTGTCAAGCGCCGGGACGATTGAGAGCAGACCTCGTTCAAGCAAGTAAGGTATGTCTGTTCGTACTGAGAGGAGTTAGGGGTCTGGTAGATCAGGTCAGTGTAGAGCTCACCTAGTAGTTGGTTTGAAGTGTCATCTGTCTTGAATTCATCCTTGTGAAGTCCCCAATGATATTCGACATTCGGAACCTGTTTGCTTGGGTTATTGTACAGTACGGACACGAAACGGGACTGACTTTGGCAGGCAAGAAGCCATTTTTTCCTAGCTTAAGCAGTTGATAGTTTTTGAGCTCAGAATCGAAGGAAGATAAAGTCGTTGAGAAAGCGTCCAGAGGATAGCTCGTGGTCATGATGAGAGCGTAGGCTACAGTCACGTGATGTCCTTGTTCCCGAAAGTGTTTAGCGTTCCAAATGTAGGTTCATTGTCAAAGTAATCAAGAGAAATGAGGGAGGGTGAAATGGCAATAGAAAGACTTTTAATTTGCACGCTCAAGAGTTGACAGGGTTCTGAACGGTAGAATATGATATGAAAGAGACCAGAGAAATGCTGTCTTGAGTGAAGTAAACATGTAGGTATAAAAGTAAAGACCTGCACTTGACGTCCATCCAACCAGCACTCTTTCCAACTACCGACTCGAGTATGTATCAAGGTTGCTCTAAAGCATTTTGTCGTAAAGGTACAAGAATAGGGAAGCTATGCCTGACACGATGCGAGCAATTCTGGTGCTGAGCGAACATACACAGTTATTGAGATTGAGTAGTCGGGGGCAGAGCTAACACCAGCCTGAAGACGAAACCGGAACTCGAATAAGGGACTAGAGGAAAAGACAATGGTTGGAATAGTTGAGGACCCGCGTGGGATGTCGCCATTGGAACACAGGCCATTGGGAAGATTCGGTGTGGGTTTGGGATTGTTAGAGCTCTGAAATTAGAAGGTACACGTTGCGTGTTTGAGTATGCGGCAGTGAAAGGAAAGGGTCGAGTGTTGGGTTAATGCTTTAAAACGAGTCGGCTGATACTTCGACCCTTGAATTAGACAGGTACAGTGACAACGAACCGTACAACATGATCGAGAGATTTCTTGACCAGATGAGTCGTTACTCCGAGGACTGGAAAGTAAGAAATCAGAACAGGAGCAGATCGATACTAAGAAGCGTGCGCACCCAGATGACGAATCTGAATCTTCATGTTCAACCCCGGTAGGGGACATCCTGGAGGGTAATGAGAAATGAGCGCAAGAGCAAACTGAAATTTATAGTCATACGAGAAATCTAGACAAAGAGTGCGACCATTCTCTCCGCGAACCATTCTGCTGATACGCGACATCTGAAGTAGACCTACGTTAAGCACACCGACGGCGTAATTTTGGAGGAAGAGAATCGTGATTTCTGCAAAAGTATTGGTAGTAAGAACAGAAAAGAGATGAACTCACAACACCCAAACTTAACATAGATGACCATACGACAGTCCTGAAGTCATAGACGACCAAGAAGAGGATGAAGGAGAGAAATTGTTATAAATGATACGCTAGTCGGCCCTAATTCCAATCCACGTACCAGAAGTCCCCAGCCTAAAGACTCTCATCCTTAACAATCTCCCTCACGTTTCGCAAACTCATGGGCCATCATTGTCTGCTTTAGATACGCAAATCATCCGATGGACGACCTCCAACCTCGGTTGTACAGATTCACGGACGGACATGGTGGTGCGAGTCTTGAGGACCAGATGACTCGTCAACATGGTTGTAGAGGTGATACAGAAGTTTCGACGGAGACACGCTTTATTAGAGGACAGGGACACAATTATTGATCTGAGTAAAGTCTTGAATCCGTTTGAATGTTTGGAGGAATTGTAAGTGTTATACGATGTGCTGTTTGGAGGTTTCGTCAAGGCTAAGAGAAGGCAGTGTTGGGAAGAGTCTACGTCTTTTTGAGATTATACTTGTTTGTCAGTCGCCTCCGGCTTACAACGGACCAATCAACTGTCACCGCTCATTGGATCAAGCTCTCCCGAATAACCTTACCTTTCCGAAAGCTCCAAATGTGATGCATGTGATGCGCGATCGCACTGGTATTTTACAGGCCCAGACCCCACAGTCTACCGCGGTTACTTATTTGAAGAATTACCGTTCGCTTCTGATTGATAGAACAAATGACATGCTCACCGCCCCAGTAGTCTTTCTCAAAAGTATCACTGCAAGCCATTACAATCCCTGCATGATTTGCCAGTGCAGGATCCTCCCAAAGGCTTCCCGAAGTCAAAAGCAAAAGCCCTTGTTTCGTCTGAACGAAATCAACGGTTATAAACGCCTCGTAACCTTGAGTACTGTGCACGGCTGTACACGAATATCAAGTATGTATAGGACCTGTTGATTCGCCACGATCATACATCATTTACTCATCCTTCTATACAGGATACTCATCTAATCACCAAACCGTCCCATTTATTGTTCATGTTCGATCGTCGTGTTGGTAATTTGATACGATTCAAACGCTTCGGTGATCATCATGTGTTGTTACTAGCACCCAGGGTTAGCCCTACAAACTTGCCTTTTACTTATGCGCAGTCATTTGACAAGTTTGGTGCTTGACGCCATTGCCCAATTTCTTCCTGTCCCTTCATCTCCTCGTTCTTTTCTTTCGTTCCTTTGTCTCTTCTTTCAGAGCTGGCTCTTTCAGCGCAACCTTTCTTCAGACGTATTGATAGGCGTCACCAATAGCTTCGGGCTGAGCCCGCACTGTCCACCGCCGAAGTAGTATGAAGTCTCTTCTCAGCGGACAAAGCGGAAGGTCTCTGATTCTGGGGTCGGTCGTCTCTGTTGGAGTGCGTGTGATCCTGGATTTATAAACTTCGCCTTGATTCATTTTTACTGGTTTTTGACCTCAGATTGAGTTCCTGCTCTTTGGTACTTTTGCCTGGTCATTCCGTCCTTCCATCCTTCTAACTTTTCCTTCTGCCCTACAAACGCATATCCTACGTTTGCTAATTGCACAGGAGGTTATGCTATCCTCTATGCAGTTTGCCTATACATTCTTGTCCGGCAAAACAAGAGATGCCCGGCACGAAAGATTAACATCCTTTTAATAACCACGCTTTTTGTCATTGCAACAGTGGTCACCTTTCTGCTGGTTGCAGAGACAGTCACTCACTTGAATTCTCATATCGATTGTAAAAAGGAACAACATATGTGGAAATGGAAAGAGATATATGATAAAGAGCGCAATGGTACAGCTGTAATGGGTGGGGGGCATCATGATGATCACGGTAAACAATGGGACGGGTCAGATGACAGCCAAAAAGGTAGAGGAATTTTTGAACCCTCTGGGAGGAAGAAGGATTCTGGTCCACCTTCCGGAAGCTCCAATGCTACATGCATCGATGATACCCCTACCACCACCGGACTGAAGTACGTCCTCGAGTTACATCTTGAGGGTAAATAGTGACAAGTTAAGACAGGCAAGCGAACCAGATCTTTTTTATCATCGCAAAGTGCGTTTCCATCACTTGTGACTTCATGAGCTGGACGAGCTGATCAAAGGAAAGTATGCTTGGTGACGGAATACTTGTAAGTTATTCCTTTAACGTCGAATTCTGCATGCAATATATCTTGCAGATATACCGAGTCTTTCATATTTGGGATCGGTCCGCTCGAGTCACATATGTTCCAGTGGTTGCCTCTGTCATCAACAACAGTACGGGTTGCTTTCTTTGATTATTCATTATTCATTATCATTGCATTCTGTACAGTTATGGGGCTGGTTAGTGTCGGAGTCAACCCATCAGATGGGAACGAATACGTGGTCAAGGAAGCCTTTTACGACCTTTATTTGATCTTAAACATTGTATTGAATCTTTTTCTGACCGGTCTGATAGGTATGTGATTCTTCCCTAGCATTTTTTTTAGCAATAACACTTGCTATTTCAAAGCTGGCCGAGTGTGGTACATTCGTCGACAAGCTCAGCTCATCTTGAAAGAAGCGGTCAAGGAACGGTATAACACTGCTATCGTAGTTTGGTGAGTATCGGCACATCCACAGTACATGGATTTCTCACGGCTCATTACTAGTGTCGAATCCGGCATCCTGTACCCACTCTTCCTTATTATATTTCTGAGTCTCGAATTAAGCATTTCCTCTCTGGATTTCTTTCCGATTTTAGTTCAAGCTGTCGTAAGTAGCTATCGGCATATTAGGTCATTTACTGATCAAAACTGACTTCTCATCTGAAAGGGGATTGCTCCTACACTCATCACCTTTCGTTCTAGTCTCGGCTTGAGCATGGATAGCGTAGATCAAGTCGTTCAATCTAGACTATCCAATGTTCCTCCTGGTGCTGACATAAGACGAGGCTGGGGGTCTGCTAGAAGTGCCGTTGTGGCAGAGGGTGGATACAGCCAAGGATTCTTTGGATACCCTTCCGTACAGAGGGGATCAGGAATGGGAGCATCTGGGGGGAGAGAATCTTCGCTTAGAAATGACGAGAGGAATTCTGTTCGATAGTGAGGAAGCCCGACTAGAGTTGTAGGTGCGCTGGTTCTCCTTTTCGTAGTTGATGTGCTCGGGCAAATCGGACTAGCATTCGAGACGAACAATATAGTATCATAATACCGCGGTTCATGTGTTTAATATGTACATTAGTAAAATCCTCAGAGATCAATCAAGGACATTAGGAACATATAGATGTAATGACGTTGAACGGCTAGAAAGAGATGCCGATGCAAGATGTCTATCTGGTGGGAATGAATCATAAGTGTTGGGAAAGGCATAAGCCTTAGGCCAGAGATTTTAATCTGGTAAAAATTCTTTCGAGCTTTGCCGTAGGCCATCAGGGCACAATGTACTTGAGATTGGTTGATAACGTTGGGCTGTCATTTGATGTCGATACATCCCTTCTGTAATTCCGACAAATTGAACTTTGAAAGAGATTATCAGTCCGGAAATGCTACACTACGTTATGTTGCTCCTTGATTTGAGTCAGATAGATAGATAGATAGAGTTACACGGCGTGGTCCTTCACGAACATGCTGGGTGTAGATGTTTTATAGCCCGCCACGGCATACATCTACTCCAACTCCCTGCCAATAGAATCGAGCACGTCATTGTTGTGACGGTAGTCCTATGGTGGGCGGTTGAATCACTTACAGAGCCTTTCGCAATCAGTAGCCATACAAATATACCGGGATATGAGCGTAGTAGGTAATTCTCTGCATTCCTCTCCAGTTAAGTTTCGCGTAATCTGAAAGCTGGGTATAAGAATTGGAAGACTCTTTGAAGGTATAGATTCGGAATATGTACCCTGTTCAAATGGGACTCCTCATCTCAAAACTCTTCATTCCTGAAACCATTCTTCGGAGAGAACTCGCCGCTGAATATTGAATCGGGTCCCGGCAGTTATCGTGCTTTATAGGTGCTATCACTAAGCAGATATAGTAATTTTTGGGAGTTAGAAAGTCTGGATATAGTCCTTTCTCAGCGCATGCACTAGACTAGTAGCTATCAATGCCAAATGAATCTGAGGCAGGGATACTAGAACCGGAACTAAATGATATTGACGTCGGGAGACCTGCACCGTCCCTGACGGGATACTTAATCCGAACGGCAAGCGGAAATGGTGCCGAAAGCGCTAGTGCCTATAAAACACTCTAGTTTCATCGGATCTTTCCCTACCTCGCTCGCCATCGACATGAAACTACTCACCACCACACTGTCCGCACTGGCCATGGCTTCTGCAGTATTCTCTCAAAGCGCCCACATCGGGTTCCCAACCGATGGAACATCGGTCTCTGCGGGGTCATCACTGAACGTTGATATTATTCGTCCCGTATGCCCTTCTATTTTCTATCTCTATTTAGGGGTCTGACTCTTGTCCTCAGGACACCATTTCTAGCTCTGAAGAAGTTGGCGTAGTTCTTGGCCTTGCATCTTGTAACCCTAGGTGTCTCGCTGCAAACCTTTCTATGGGCAGAATTTTGTATAACGGAGACTTTAACCCTCAATTTGGCAATGCCAATCAGCCTCACCAGAACATCACGGTCCAAATCCCCAGCGATACGCCCAAGGGAGCAGCACAACTGAACTTTGCACATTTCTTCCTGTTGGGAGTAAGTTGAGATTTTCAATTGTTATGGAAAGCAATGTTGACACAGATTTTAGGCTAGTCTTTCCCCTGATTTGGAGTCATCCAGTGTCAGCATCACCATAGTATAAATCTATTTTACATAGTATGGAGCTTGTCATTTTAATGCATCAACGACTAGTGAGATGATTATTTAAAAATATATGTATGGACCTACATCCTGCTGTCGGTCCTATTTTTACTGACAGAAGGCCTAAAAATGGATCTGGCAACTTGAAGATAACCTGCTGATTTTGATCAGATTTACTCCAAAGGTGGGATCCTAGGTATAGTTAACAATAAGGACTCAGAATGAGAATTTAGAACAGAGTTTCTGTACTTGCGACCCTTGGTTGATACATGAGTGATCAAGGTATCTATCGTATAGATGGCCCCAGTCTGTTTTCAAGTCTAATCTCGTGGTGCCTTGTGCCCTTCATCCCAAATAGCTCCATCTTGGAATTGCGTAGGAGCAGTAAAGGCAGAATCAGGCAATAGAACATGAGGTGTAGAAATATGAAAGTGGAAGAGGCTTATGTCAATGAGATTAAAGGCAGTCCACTACAAATTCCTCTAGCCACAGAATCATGGAGACATAGGTATTGATGAAATCTGTGAACGCGGGAGCTATGCAACTCACCTGACACCTCGGTACTACCTGCAAGGATCTTTGAAGCTGGTTAATAAAAGTTATATCGGCGATTCTTCTTGACAACATGGTTCAAGTTGTTCTTCGTTCATCTGCTGTGGCGATATCTGGGACTCTGAGAAGACTCTTTTTTCAGAAGAAGTAAACTGGATAATGTGTTATAGACGGTGAGGCAGTAATGAAACATTTTCTGCACCCACGGAACGATGATATCCTTTGTTTAGAGTTATCCACATGGAGCTTTCTGGTACCGAGAAACGTTTTCGAGAAGAAGCATTGTAGGATAATGGAAGACAATGTAGAAATTTTCTTTGAGATTCTGGGATATTCGATACTATAGCAGTAAACCGTGAGAATCTAGGTATAAAATACTACAGTCATTTTATTGCAACCTGAGTAAAAACTGTGTTATACACACCTTTGGTTAATAACCAATTAAACATCCTTGATCTAAGTAACTATCTAAATGACCAGCTATCGAAATAAGTAGCCTCGGAGGCTGTGCCACAGATGAATTCAGATTACTTGAACCTACTAGTTGGTAGCCGAAACACTCAGAGCATTGATACTGAGCTCTATTGAAGCCTTACGCGCGCGCGCAATCACGCTGAGCAAGTTACAACAATGAGAGTCATTTATATACTCAGATCGGGGACATGTGCTAGTTATTGCTATTGCCACAGCCTTCTCTTTTAAAATCAGCCTTTATTCCGTTTATAGCATTTCATCGGACGCAAGTTGACTCATTTTCTCGGGCTTGAGCTATACGCCGATCAAAGAAGCCGGCGCCGCTTCCATCACAGCAGACGCTGTGAATCGTCTTCAACAGCTTGACGGTTCCTGGCCAAGTTCATCTCCAGACTGTAAAACTGCGTCCCATTCGTTTCCACTATCAATGTTGCCTTATGTCTGAGTTGCTCTTTATTCTTTTGTTTGCCTGGTTCTCAACACACGCGCCCCTCGACAACGTTCAGTCTGAAAACAACGATTGTTGCTAGTCCAGAAAGAGCCTCCACTCGGTAAGTAGTTACCTTGGCCACATTTTATACACATAACACACTTTCTTATAGCTTATGCTTGAGGACAGCTCCGTATCCAAAGTACGACCCCAATGTAAGAACACCATTCTACAGGACTCGCATAGTACTTATACCTGCCCTATAGTACATCATGGAGCCTCCATATCGTCCTATAATGCCCAACAGTGCAAATCATGCAATAACGACACTCCGCTTGCTAGTCTGGCAATGGCTCAAACACTTTATCCTTCCTCCCTTAACGTCAACACACTTACTACTTTCACCCTCACCAGAGGGCAACCCAGAATCTCGGCCAGATGCGCCAAATTTCAGCGAATGGCAATTGCTGCAGATAATGGGTTTACCTTTTGAGTTCCCGTTCATCCGAGTCAGAATGAGCCAGCTGTTTCGGTGGATTCAACCGCTTTACAATCAGAGTTATACTAATGAAATTCGGAATCATTTCTGGGTACATCTCGAATTTCGCGAAAGTCAACAAGTATCAGATCCTTCAGTATGGACGCTGTATTCCGGTGCGTGTCTGTTTTACCCTATTGATCCTTCATTGAAAAAATGAATTTCCCGTTCAGTTCATCACAGAGATATAACGACCTTGCTGGGACAAGTGATTATACCACGAGAGGCCTATTTCGCAAATCGTCATAATATTGATGCTTTGCTCATCCTCCTATCCATGACAAGCTCAGTAATCACAGAAAAAAATGTTCAGATAACAGAATAGAATCGACAACGGAAGATTATAAAATGGGCTTCGTAGTGTATATAAATCTGATTGTCTACTGCTAGCAGTAAAAGCCTTAAAATTTCTATATATTGATTCCTTTTACCTCTTTCTTCGAAGCTTATGCGAAATCTACATTCTCGATATAGCAGATGTATCACGGTCTATGGGAGGAAACAGGGCTATGTCCCTCCGTACATAATTTGCGTGTTCAATTATGAAAATGAAAATGGGATCGAGAGGAGAATTAATGATGCGTCGATCACGATATAATCTGTACAACTTGAAGGACCGGTGGTTTGCGATCTCGCACCAGGAGGAGTTACACGGCATGGAGTTGGACAATGATACTTCTCGAATGACTTCAAATCGAACCTTTCGATAGCGATGTGCGGATTAATCATCATAAGATCATATGCAGGGGGATAAGGAAGACGTAAGAAGTATGCAAGCCTAATCGTCTAGTAATGATGAAAACTTAATAGTCCTGTATTTCGTCCAAAATCGAGTGGGATATTGTAAAAACGACCCAAAATTAAATGGAATAGAGCTTTCCGACCTCTAGAACTTTCTTCGACAATCTCGGGAGATATCCATCAGAGAAGCAGTGGAATTGTATCTGATACTTAGTAGGTTGCCTGAGTCGTTCGGATCGATTCGGAGGTTGATTATGTAATTTATTTTTCAGACACTCAACTTCCTGAAACCACAACTTGAAACCGCTAGTTTCTTTCTCTAACCAATTTTCAGAGTGAATATTACACGAGGGGAATAAAAAATTTGTACAGTGAGTGCATCTATCATCTATTCCACTTCCAACTAGTTTGGTAATCCCATTCTGACCGAAACTTGCTTAACAATGTCCGCAACGCTATGGCAAGCCTGCAAGGCATGATGATCGAAGTTAGCCCCAACGTATACAACATTAAGCTTCTCCATAAGCTCAATGGACATCATGGAATCGAAGCCCAACGAAACCAACTCCGTATCTTGCTTGATATCGGCTGCATTGACTGCGGAAGTCTCGGCTACAATGTTTACAACTTCTTGTGGCATTTCGAGACGAGTCGTCTCGTGGAATTTTCCCATGCCATTCGCTTGACCATTCGAAAACGAACCGTCTTCCTTGTCTACATGATCGACTTCCATGTACTCTTCCTCTAAGACAGCCCCAGTTTCTTCTTTGAATGCTACCCAGAACTTGTTCTTTGCGAAGGGATATGTCGGCAAGCTAACACACGATACCGAATTGTCTGTCAACTGTCCGAATACTGACCGCCACTGGACGGAAACATTGGAGGACGTATAGAGCTGTGCTAGGGATGAGAGCAAAGTCGACCAAGGATGCTGCTGTTTTCTAAGGGACGGGACTAGGATTCCGTTACCAGCAGTTCCGACGAGTGGGTTCCATTTAAGCATAGGTAGCAAGCTCGCATGAGGACCAATTTCAATCCACGCGTCAATCTTTGCGAGGGAAGGGGACGATAGCAATGAACGAACTCCAGCTTCAAATTGTACAGGCTCTGCACAATGCCTAGCAAAGTAAGCAGCGTTAAACACCGTGTCATTGCCGGGTTCGACCAGTCTCCCGTATAGGTTCGAAATAATTGGAAGAGAAGGAGAGTTAATGGTGATGTTCTCTTTGACTAGTGTCGTCAGATCTGCAAGCAGAGGATTCATCGCGGAACTGTGATATCCAAAAGGCACTCCCAGGACGGTGTTCTTGCAACCAGGTATTTGTTGATCGATATGCTCTTTTAACGCTTTCAGTGATGCCTTGGGACCAGAGACCACGGAATCAGTGGGACTGTTGATGCATGAAACAGTGACATCGGCGAAGCCACTGCTCGCCCCGCTTTTTCGAATAAGCTCCTGGACCTGCTCACCACTGAGGGCGATGGCCATCATGCCCGTCGCATCCGTGGTGCACCTTTGCACCATTAGTCGAACACGACCAGCAACTATTAGCAGAGCATCCTGAAGGCTGAGAACATTGGCGACGACGAGGGCAGCATATTCTCCTAGGCTAAGTAAAATAATTTTTGTAAGTTTTTGCTATCATTGAAGTCTAGATTTTGCATACCTGTGACCGACGACTGCCGAGGGTTCCACGCCCCAAGACATCCACAACTTGCACAATGCGTACTCCAGGGAAAATATTGCGGCCTGGTATGCCTCAAACTCCTCTAAAACACTAAGTCCACTTTTGTCACCGTCACAGTTGAGGATACCAAGAACACCAGGGAACCCATTCTTGATCAAGATGGAATGACATTCGTCGACGATACTCTTAAATAGTTCGGAATCCTTATACAAGGACCTCCCCATGCCCAGATATTGCACTCCTTGACCAGAGAATACGAAAACCACTTTATGCTTGTAGGTGTCTGCGCTTTCTTCATCTCCGTGTGTATGTTCATCTGTCGTGTGTGGACTGGAAACGAGATTAGTGCTGGCACTTTGCAACTTGTTGACCAGTTCTTCTTTAGAACTAGCCACAACGGAGAGACGGTGAGGATATATGATTCTCCGTGCTGTGGTCGTATACGCAATATCTGCAAGCTGCAAGGCTTTCGCGTCGGGAGAGGATACCAGCCAGTCAATGAACTTGATTCGGAGCTGCTGAAGTGCTTTCTCTGTCTTTGCAGACATTCCAAACAAGAACTCCTGGGTGTCCCTCACAGTCAACCCTGTGTGGGTAGGAGGAATAAACTCTTCGACAATGGCGCCAGAGTTTGACCCAGCTGCACCAAAGTTGCTCAGCAACGCAACTCTGGGCTGCTTAGAATACTTGGGTGCAGGTTCCCACCGCTGCTCTTCGGTTGGAATTCGGATGTGATCAAGCTCTAGCGCAGGAATTCTCGGGTTCAAATTCTTGAAGGAAATGTGCTTGGGAATCGTTTTATATTTCAACATCAGCAGAATTTTTGCCATTCCTGCCGATGCCGAAGCAGACTCCTGATGTCCGATATTGGCTTTCACAGACGTGATATAGAGCGGGTTATCTTCCGTTCTCCCAGCAGCAGCTGAGCCAAGAACTGATCTGATAGAGCTCATCTCGGTAGGATCTCCAGCCTGCGTACCCGTCCCATGAGCTTCGACGACGTTGATTCGTTCTGCAGGAATACCAGATTTCTCGACGAGACGCTTCCACAATTTGGCTTGAGTTGGTGCATGAGGGTGCGTGATAGAGTGTGAAGTTCCACTGTGATTGACTTCAACAGAGCGCATGATACCGAGAATGTTGTCATGTTCTGCAACAGCGTCCTCAAGTCTCTTTAAAATGAAGACGCCGCAACCTTCACCACGACTATAACCGTCAGCACTGGCGTCAAAGGGCTTGCTTTGGCCAGTGGGGCTTAGGAAATGAGCGCGGTCCAATCCAAGGAATCGCTATATTCGTCAGGGGTTAGTCCAATATTTCGTTTGTCAGGTATGGATCTAGACTTACGTCAGGACTGGTGAAAATATTGACTCCCCCCGCAATAACAGCATTGCAATCATGAGTGATCAAGGCTCGAGCCGCCTGGTAAATGGCAATCATCGAGGAGGAACAGCCTGTGTCTACGGTGATAGATGGACCACCCATCTGCATCACATATGAAGTTCGTCCGCTAAGAAATGCTCGAAGTGTACCTGACGGCTAGTGTCAGCAAACAGGATTTCATGATTTAAAATTATGCTTACCCATTAGATAGTAAGCATCCACTTCATTCCGAAGATTCTGAATGTAATCCTGGCCTCCATTCCCAATGTAGCAGCCAAAGGTTTCGCGATTGAAAGATGGAGTAGAGTCAGGTACATAACCGGCATCCTCCAAAGCTTCGTATGCTGTCTGGAGAAGAATACGTTGTTGAGGATCCATGCTTCTAGCCTCTCGAGGTGATATCTTGAAGAACTGATTATCAAACTCGTCGACGTTATCAATGAAATTTCCGGTATGGGCTTTCATGATACGCTTCGGATTAACGTGGTTTGGCGGATTATAGTCAGAGACTTTAAAGCGAAACTCAGGAATCTAAATAATATAGACGAGAAAGCTTGGTAAATACTCGACGATGTCCGAAAGAAATAAAACCGACCTCAGTCACAGTGTTAAGACCTTTCTCTAGAACCTCCCACAACTTTGCAGTGTTCGGGGCACCTGGCAAATTGACAGCCATGCCAACGATAGCGATGGAGTTGTCTAGTTCCATCTTTGCTGAAGAGCCGTTGATTTGACCAGACATTGGAAACGAGGAATGTGGCTTGCGTATAACAAGAAGGGCGAATTCACCTTGAATAAGACTGTGTACATGCACTATGTTTTATACCTAGTTGCATACTGCCCAGGCTGATCTTGCTAAGCAGGAGTCAACTTGGACTGATCGTATGCCAAAGCCACTGGTCGGCCGAGTTCAGAATACAAGTACGCGTACCGGCCGTTTATGCACGAGGCCGAGTAGAAATCCCTTGAATCGAAAATGATAACAGTCACCTTTATATCCACTCAATCACCTTCGGTGCCTTACGCCGAAAGAAATACAGCACAACTAATCGAGCCTTCTACGCTCAGAGCTAGATTGATTTTTTTCTTCTGAGATTATGCATTCGGCCGGATGATTGATCATTGATACCTACGTGGACCTTCCCAATGCGAATTTAACTCACTAAGGATGTACGTCAAGGCTGACATCTTCCTAATATCCGTTGACTGTGGCCCGGCATTTGACTAGTTTCGTTGATTAGTTACGTTGTAGTAAGTAATAATGCGGGTGCGCATTTGCACCCATTTCTTATCACAATAATACTTTCGTTATTCCGAACAGATCTTTACTACAACGTGGATTGGTAGGGCGGACGATCCTTTCGAGTTCCCGTTATTCCCTCAATGTCACGTGTCTTTTATGTCAGCCAAGGTCACGTCATCCATTCACTCGTATTTTTTTCAATGCAGCGACATCTGGCGACATTATACAAATCGCAATAACTCTGCCAGTTCGATTCGATATGAGATAACGACGATTCTGTATTCTTAACTGGTACGTATAAAAATCTGGAGAAATGTCTCAGGTCAAACGCAGACAGTAATCAGGGTTACCTTCTGGGTTCTGCAAATGCCGGTTATCCTTAGCTGTAAGGGACGAAGAAATTCACGTACAAGAGCCCATGTGGGGAACGGTCTCTCAGCCGCGCCCCCACCACCTACGGAAAACGTCCACAAAAAGATCATGATCTGGATTGCACACAGGAATGAGTGTAACCAAGAATACCAACGACAAAATGAAACGTACAGATGTACCTCCATCAAGAGCAGCACTTAACAGGAAGTTGTATTTGCGGAACCATCTAGCACGGTATTTACGCAAGTAGTATTGGGAGAAAACTGCGAGGCAGAATGTTGTAAAGACACTGGAGTTGATTCCAACACTCAAATATCCCAGCTCGGCTAGAGCATAGTCATTATCTGATTGCGAATCCCCAAAGTTTACTCACCCACTAGGATAGGAGTGAAAACGAAGTTGAATCCAAACTTTGGGAATCTCTTGTGTAGTAACCAGAACGGAATAGGCCACAAGAGACCGACAAGAAGCATATATGGGACGAACTACATCGGGTTTTAGCAACTACTGTCATGAAAATAAAAAGATTCTCACCCCATAACGAGTTCCAGTTGCATATAATGGTTTCCCCAACGCTCCCCAAGCAATAGCGGCACTATTGTACGATTGAACTTGCTGTCCTGACCATACATTCGAGCCTTGAATATCTCTCAAAATTTCGCGATGTGAAGAAATTACGGTCTGTCAAATATAAGACGGTTTTCTTATGGGAAAATTCAAAACTTACTTTCATGATAACGAAGTTGAGCAAGCCGCCGATGACCGAACCTATCATTTGTACGGTGAAGGTAACACGAGGAGGTAATTTGGTGTATTGACCCTATTTACTCCTCAATCACTATAGTTCGGAGATCAAGTATCTTCTTACCATTTTCAGATCTTGCATGAGAGCAAGGGCTTGAGAGACTGGGTTATACCCGTAGGCAGTGAAATACATATTTGCGACAGGTTTTCCGGGAATAAGAGCCCCGCCAAGCATCTGAACATACTTTTAACAATGATATCTTGGTCGTTTATCCAAGGGACTATACCTGAATCATAACCTCAATACTAGGGGCATAGCCAACTGTGGCGCTAAGCTGCACACGTTTCACTTTAACAATTGAAGTTTTATTCAAATCTAGACAACTTACCGTGCCAATGACTGGTACGAATATCCAAGCAAAGATTAATGCCACAATCACTCCCCACCAGGGTAATCCCGAAGAAGCACCATACGCAGTACCGATAGCAAGACCGATACAGGCGACAAAGACACCCAAGTACCACCAATTAGGAACCTCTTTGTAAACCTGCTCATAAAATGAACGTCGGGATCGACACAGAATTGCAAAAATATACCTTCATCTTACGATAGTGAGGATCATCGCAATCATTTACAGTATAGTCCCTGACGATTTTCCAGACGGTAGGGCCATGCCAAATGGCAAAGTGAGTGAGTGCGGCTATCATACCGTAAGAACAAGCTATCTGCCCAAAAGAATCGATGGACATACCGCCAATATACATAGTACGACTAATTTTGTATAGCAACTGTGAAGAGGCGTACCATGGCAAACCCTATACGGTTGTAGATCAATCAATTGAATGGTTGTAACATAGCCGTCAGCTCACCTGTTCTGCCAGCTTGTCGTAATTTAGTGTAAAGTCATCATTCAGGATTAGTAGCTGGTTATACTCAGTCCCGTTCTCGTAGAAGAGGAGCTGACTGAGAAAGGGGAAGTTCTGAGCGTTCCAAGTATTACTTGCATACGTTGCACAGAATGCAATCCTTTTTGATACTTAGCTTTCTAGCCAACGTCGATAGAAAAGAATTTACGCACATACACACCGCGCACCCAGCATATAGACTCATCTGAGTTGACAAAGGCGAGAAAAGTGCCCTAACGCCAACATTGTCAGGATGTTTCTCAACTTAACGATGAAGAAGTAGCTTACCCTTTAAAAATACGTGCAAGTCAAAAACATTCTGGAATTGGATTCGCGTCCTTCGAAGCTTAAGAGAGCTGTACTTACCGATGGTTCCTCCACCTGACCCGACATAAGCCCAATCAAGACAGATCGAAAATGCTCCGAGACCCTCGTTACCAGCGGCACCACCTGAGATCCATCAGCATTAAAGCTGGAAGAATACCAACGGCAAGTACCGAATATGCGAGTAAACCATGCACTCTTTTGGTTTGCGAGGCAGAAAATACTGATACCCGTAAGAGTACTGTGATAGAAAAGTCATTGTACATATGTGTCTTGATAGAATAGGCGCTACTTACGGCGCGATGTATTCTGGAAACCACTCCCATATGAATATCCCAATGAAAACAAACCAGAAGAATTTGATACGCTTCTTTTGCATGATGTTCTCAGTTCCACGATGGAGTGCATCGAACAATTGAACTGTTGGCATCAATTGTGGATAGACGGCGAACGTAGGGTAGACCAGGAAGCTACGCATGACCCCTAAACATAAGGCGATCAGTTCATGTGAGCTGGGAGTTGGCTGCGCTGATAGTATCTCACCTGCCAAGCCATATCCGATAAGTTGGGAGGCAATCAACCTGACCACGCCAAGGTCAAAAGGGAGAAAGAGATCAATCGAATTGCCACGTACGTAAAAATACCAATAGCGGCGTTAGGACGAATATTGTAATACAAATCCTGCGCAGCAAAGATACTGATAGCTAGAGCTGAAGAGGACGCAGTGGACGACATAATCGTAATAGCGACGTGTTCCTTGATATCTGTCAGAAATCGCATCAGTGAATTGAAATGACAGCGCAACGTGATACATACTGAAAGGTCCATGATTCATCCAACGCCAGAAGTTGTTATCGGGCATCCTAATACGAGCCCCCTCCCATGTACCTGGCACGACTTCCTCCAAGCACTGTCATCCAGTCAAATTTCCACAGTAAAAAAGTGAAGGTAACTGCTTCACCTTTCCGAGAATATAAGAAACAATTTGAAGGAACAATGTGCTGACAGAGATTGTCTGAGGCCGGAAGTACTAAACGAACATCGATTATTCATCTTGCACCCGAGATTGGTGAAGCACCCACGAAAATTTGTCCCAGAACAGCGCCAAAGCAAGCTAATCCAAGGCCCAAGAACCACATTCTGAACGTAAAAATACGAAGAGTTGGATCGTCTTCGAGCGAGACCAAGCGAGTGGAGTAGTCTGCGTCAGTTTCTGCAGCGTGAAAGTAAACGTCGTGCTTGAATGCATATATACCCAACCAGACTCACCAATTGGCCTTTCTTTACCATCTTCACCGAGGTCAATGAGACGAGGGTCGTCCTGGAAAACGTCTCCAATCTCGTCGATCTCAACTGCATCTAGCTTGACGGCAGCCTTCTCGTCGATGAAAGATCCTTCAGAGCTAGCCTTTGCATCAACATCTTGCTTCTTCTCGTTCAGAGACTCGACCTTGCTGAGTGCGGGGACTGTCGCCATCTGCAGACAGCGTGAAGGAACGGATAAGCCTTCAAAGAGATCCGATGTGTCACTCTGGCTTTTATCTATTCACTGTTGGCCCAGAAAATTTGCTGCAATCTGAGGAACCACTTTCAGGAACTTCAGGAACACCTTAGAAACCCCGTGGTCTACCAGCGATATGCAAATTCGGCAATTGGGACGATAATTTCTTTATGTGGACTCTGGCAAACGTACCTTTTTCATAAGGGAGTTTGTTCTACTTCTACACCGCTAACACATATCCGTATGGCATGGTATCAAAGATACATAGAGAGTAGCTCAAAGCCAAGACAATGAACCATGAGGATCCGAAAACACCTTATCGTAAATTCAATTTTGTAAAGGGCTACTAGATAAGGTGGTCTTTCCTGCTACACTCACTGAAGGACTAACAACTTTGAACTAACCCTCACCCATTGATACGAGAGGATCCAGTTCTCTTGATACTCGTTAGCAGATGTTCACAGAAATTGTAAAGATATACTCATATCTTTCACTACATACTTGTAGATAGGCAGCTTTTCATACCCGGACGGATAAGAGATGTAGGCATCTCGTCAGGAACGCCGTATGATAGGGTCAAGGTGCAAAACGACCGTCGCCAGGCTAGAGTTAGCGGAAGTGCGCAAATAACCTCCGTGACCAGGATGCGTCTTGAAACTTGAATTCGAAGTTGTAGTGTAGCATTTTTGGTACTTAGCGTTCGTCAAGACAATCAGCATCGTCGCATGTGATCCTGATCGGCCCGGGATCTCTTTCAGTAGGGTCCGCTCAAGTCTAAAGCTCTAGTGATTCAGAAGATTGACGGGAACAGGACAATCGATCTCTTTTTCTGTTTCAATCAAATGTTTCGGACTTGTAACGAATCTGCTTGTTTCCTGTCCTGTTCTGGTCGCCTGAAAAAGCTTCTCAGTCACCATCATGGTAACTGATGTTTATGCAGCAAATTTGCACAACAAGTGTCCGCTTTAATAGTGCCTTAGCATTCAGTGAGGTGGGCCACCCCGTAGCCATTGCAGACATGGGTATGAGGGAAACGTGCGACCAAGAATTTCTTAATAACTTCAAGTCTTCAAGCTCCAAGTGTCGTCAATAGTATCGCCTCAATATCATTTGGCTGCTGTCAGGGCCCAAGTAGTAACGCAAACACTTCAAATCATTTCTATTTGTGGAGGTGATACACTATAAAGAGTCTGCGGACAGAGACAAGATTGAAATGGTCTTAAGTTAATAGGTAGATCATGTAGTAGATATATGATAACACATTTTTTGCGCAAAAAATTAACAAGTGACAATTGCGGGCATTTAGAACGATCAGAATGATTCCTACAGTCGCTGAGCTTTCCTACGTGTTCCTATATCTTCTATATCCTCCTACCTGCTCCTACCACCTACTGTGTGATCTAAAATCTACGGGATGTCTTAGGATATCTGATCTGAATAGTGACATGGTTAATTTTCTTACATTTTTGTGGTAAGCTGAAAGGCGAAATCAGAGCCCGCTCGCAACTATATGTTCCTCATTTTCAGTCAGAAAATGGGGAATTGTTCCTGGCTGTGAGGAATTACGAGGTCGGAGATTTACCGAAGGTCTCATCCTTACTTGTCCTGGGGTTGCTGGATTGTGGCTATGTCAAAACGACTGCCAAACCCATTTGGAAAGTCGTTGGTTAGGTGCCGGTTTGGTGATGTTTCATCTAAAGGTTATAGACTTTTTATTCGACAAACAAAATGTACACTACATACAATATTTGACAATATTGGTCGGCCTCGTTTTTGCCATGCCAAAGGCAATGGCCCATATATTTTATTGATATTCCCACTTTCAGCTCTAGAGGCGGTAGTTTTCAAAGGGACTTTGGCTTTTGTAACGACCTGCATCTAAATTTGGGATGTGGTCGAGACATCTAAGTTTGTACCACTAAAACTATTATGTAGACACACCTGAAGATGCCGATGGGGGAGTAGCAAAAGCCACGGGAAATTGTCTGCTTCTATCGGAATATTCTTTATTGCGATGCCGTTATTAAAGATTTGTATCACGAAAGAAGACAGAAAACAGCTACCAAAATCCCCCGTAGTCAAATCTGGGTCTCCCCGAAGTGACAGAGGAGCGGTCAGGTGCACTTGGGTAATAATATGTATTTCCCACATTGCTTTTTCGTGAATTGTCTATGGTAGATATTGAATGAGAGTTTCCATCATAGCTGTTGAACGTGGTTCCAGTGAAATGGATATTGGAGCCACTGAATGAGTATTTTGATGGTGGACCAGGTGATGATGGCGGTGATTTTGATTTTGAATCGTTTCGTAGGACACGTAGGTCATCTGCCATCCTATTGATGGTATCAGTGTTGGTAATGAGAGTTTGGATCTATAAGTACATTTCAGGTATGACATTCCAAGGCTCAAGTTTCACGCACCCCAAATACATCTAGACTATGTTGTAGCCGCTGACGATACTCTTCAATTGCTGCAGCATCACTTCTGAACAGTAGTGCACGCATTATCTTATTGCGAGCGATACGTTGCTTTGCAAAGGTCACAATCTCGGAAAGATTCCTGAAGTCAGCACAAGTCAGCTTCATATTTTCATTCGCTTTGGCCTTCGTCTTGGAATCGAAAAGCTACTCACCCTTCGAGTTCTGCCAGTGAATCTATCAAAGGAGCCCCCGCGTTCCTAACCCCCTCCATCCTTTTATCGATAGCATGAACAAGGTGACATGCTTCATTACCCAACCTCTTCAAATCGTTTTTGTTATTTCTCACATTCTAAAAACCAAATATGGCATACAGAAACGTAGAGAAGCAGAAATCTCACCTGGACCACATCAAGAAGAATGAGTGCAAGAGTCGATACTTGAGCAAGATGCGGAACAGGTGAAGCTTTGGCAACTTCTCTCAGTACGTAGATGACATTTGAAGATATTTCGAGGGCATCAGATGTGAATGGAGATTGATTGAATTGAAAACATTGCGAATGATGCTTTCCTGCAGCATTCGGATTTTCGGAGGACATTAACCCGTGGCCAGGGGAAAGGAAGGTAAGAGGGGAGGGGGGAGGGGAAGGAAAGGTTCCATCAATGAGACACTCCTGTCTTTATGGAGGTTTGATGGGAACGTTGATGGTTTTATGTAAAAAGAAAACCATACTGTTTTGCCGACGCAAATATATCGACCCTGAGACTTTCAAGAAATAGATAAAATCAGGGAACCCGGACAGCTGGATTGCAGACTGAATATGAGGTCAAGTATGGGCATTTGCAGAGGCACACCAGAAGTGGAAAAAATTCCTCCCAGAGGAATCTTTCGATGATGTATGATATATCAAGATTTGTGACATCGTTTATGGTACAACAAAGGATTTCTCGTAATTCAATCAAGTTGAGATTCAGTGGGAAAGGTTTTGAATCACAGTGAATTACACTTGAGTGAAAACAACAGCTGAATCATATCGTAGTGTAGGAGTTGAAAATAATAATGATTTATGTATATTCAGTATGTATTGTAACTGCCCTGATACAGAGTGTATCAACTCAAGGCTCAGCATCAGCGAAATAGCATCCGAAAAGACAATTATCACCTCAGCTGAAATACAGCTACCAATTCAGTTACCATATTTCAGCCGATGTGACAATTGTCTTTTCAGATATCATTTCACTGATGCCGAGCTTTGGGCCGATACACTCTGTATCGGAAAAGGCATCAGATGCATTGAATGTACATAAATCAGTATTGTTTTCATCTCTTCCGCTATAATATATTTCAATAATTGTTTCGACTCAAGTGTACTTTATTATGATCCACGATTTTTCATTCTAAGTCTCAACTTTATTGAATTGCAAAAAATCCTTTGCTATATCATATACGATGTTACCAATTTTGATATATCGTATATCACCAAAACATTCCTCTGAGAGGAATTTTTTCCGTTTCCGGTGTGAGGGTCTATGATGAGTGTTTTGAGCATGAGAAATTTACATTAGTGTGAGATCTTTGGGAAGGACTTCATGGGTGGTTTGGCAGGCCACTTGCAGTCCTTGTGGATTTGAGAAGCAGGTAAGAATGTCACAAGGATATGGCTAATAGGGTATACCTACTTATATACAGTAAAAACCATCTAGAATATAATGTACAGTGTATTACTCTGCTCGTTCTGTCTGCTGAAGGGCTTAAAATAGCGCTGCAAGTACAAATCACCATTTCCTTTCCTTGCTATTAGGTTTTAGCATTGAACAGTTTTTTCTGGTTGTATCTGATAACGCTGTTCAAGAGCTTCATGATGAGCCCTTGACATCGCGGGATGAACAAGTTTTGGCAGAGATATCCACCGTTTTTGGTGACTATCCCGTTACCACAGTAAACAAGGTCTCGTAGGTATAAAGTAAAGCAGGTAACCTCTCCCGGCTTGCTTTTAGCTTGAATTGCGGCGATGCATAGCGCGGTAAAGGTCGCGCGGGAGACCCAGTTTTACTTACGAGGCCGAATTTTAAGGACATAATCGTGTCGCAGAGGTGGCAGTGCTACTTTCCGGTCCAATCGGTTACCATTCTACCGGCGGTGTACATGTACGCCTTGGTACGTCCGAGCCAGAGGGAGTTAGATTAATTAGCCTATATCTTTGATCTATTTACGTCGAGACCAAAGTTTGCACTTTACACCTATGTATTTGAGGTCAGTTTTATGATTCATATCTAAGGAGAAGACATTGACATTTACTAAGCGTAGCCCAATGTTTAAGCACAAGCTAGCCATTCGAGGATGGTTTATCACAGGACCCCCCACGCAGTTCATGGTTTATTCTTATCACCGCGCATAGCCATAACAAAATTCTGTGCCCTTTGAGTCTACTTTTATCGCAAACCATACTTGTGCACTGCTATCCCTGGCTGAGTTGACCCTTAAGTCCCCTTGGCTTTTTCGAAAAAAATCACTCAGTCGAATTTCACATTATGGTCCCCCGAACAAGCCATTTGAGAACTAGAGCGCCCCTTGTCACAAAAGTGCTGCTATTTAGCACCAGTTTCTTGATAATCTGGACTAAACCAGGTCAACAGACCAGGACCTGCAAGTCAAGAGAGTTGATGGGGGCGTGGTGCATACTTGACGTGGTGGCTTTTGTATTTCTAGATTTATGTTATACCACAATTCGCTAACTTAATATACACTCGGCATCTGTGATGTGGGCAATAGTGGACCTTTAAAAAAGTAAAGCCTGTACTCCTCCATCATCAGGCTGACCGATGGCATTACCTGTATGGTAGATATTGTCGTGTCCTAGTATTGTTTCATCTTTAATTATTGAACAGCGGCATCGGTGTTCAAACTAGTACAAAGAATGCCGATGATGTTTACATTACAATCTACTGCACAGCTCCGGCACTTCGGCGCACGGCTACCCGTGACAGTCACTGGCGGGCCTACACTTATAAAAGTCCGTTTACTCAGAATCACAGCAAAGCCTCTTGTTGAAGCACCCACCTTTCACTATCACGCTCATGGCTTTGGGAATCCATTCCATACTTTCTCATCCCTTCCTCATTGATGGAATGAGAGATGCAATGGTTCTCTTATCGGTGTTGTCTCTCGTTCTCTACTTGATCGCAGTTCGTCAACTGCGTTGGCGTCGATACCACCAGATACACCGTCAGTACCAATCAAAGCACGAACTCGGCGGCGTCCTCACCCCAGAGGAAGCCCAAAGAGTCATTGAGGTCTGCTTGTCTTATGACATGCCAATGTTAATGCGATACTCCTTGTCTCTTGCGTTATTCAAGACATATGCGATTGTAAGACATCGCCCATTTTCTACCGCTGTCACTGATGCACCTGTGACATTACCAGCCAACTCTTTCCAAGATTCTCAAAGGAACGAGGGAAATAAGTTCACGGGAAGGTATTTCCAAGAGATTCGCTGATGTGAGTGCTAGGCTTCTGGAAGGGTTGTCCACTAAATAGCATATGTCGCATGGGACAGACGGAGATCCTTATTGGTAAGCTTCTGTTTACGTCTTTGCCCTTCGAAACATCGTTTCACCTCGATCTCGAATTCTAGGTACAGTCATCGCGTGTCCTATAACCGGGAAAACGTTGGAGGCGGATTCGGATTCTAATCACAACAACCTCACTAAATCCGTCAGTTACGATTCCGAAGCAGCGACAGTGCCTTGGACCAGACTAGATGATCCTAGGGCTATGATAGCATTGGCTCGCGTCAATTGGCTTCATGCCAAGTATCCTATTGTATGTGAATTTTCTACTGTATTGAATGTTATTATTAAGTACTTTGATGCATGAACCTATATCTAGAAAAATGAAGACTATCTCTACACATTGGGACTAACCATTTTTGAGCCCCAACGGTGGGCTAGAATGTATGGATGGAGAGAGTTGTCCAAATTGGAGTGTCATGTAAGTCCGGTGTATCCGTCTCCCGTCGTACATACGGCATTCCATCCCGTTCCGTCTCACTTTTAATTCATATATCCCGATACCCTTTAATTTCCGAATTTTAATAATTAAACCGGTAACTTGGTCTTGAATACTGTATACTGACAAGGCACAACAGGCTTTGTATGTTTTCTGGGTCGAAATCGGAAACCGGATGGGTATCAAAGATATTCCGAATTCACCGGAGGAATTCAAAGACTGGTGTCTGGTATGCGATTTTTTTCCCTTACAGCTAGTTGTGTCTGAGGTATAATGAATGTTTTAGAACTACCAACAATTCACAATGATACCCGCTCAATCAAATCACGACGTAGCAAATACTACACTGGAAGAATTTATCCGTGTTTTACCTAATCGATTCGGTATCAGGAGCTTTGCCAAAGGTGTGGCTATTAGTTTATTGGAGGATATTGTTAGAGAGGCTATGATGTAAGTATTTTTGCTTTTGCTCCCTTGTGCCTGTGCATGCTTCCGGTGGCGTCTATATGCTTTCACGTCTCATTCCCGGTGTCTGCTCTTTCCCCATCTTTCTTGCCTAATTTAGCGTGCCACATCGCCACAGACCGAAAGTGGGAGTCGATTTTGTGCCTTCGCAAACACCGAAACCTCCGAAGTTATTGAATTATCTTGAATCTAATACTAACATAGTTATGCTTAGGCTCCCCCCACAACCGCGTTACCTCCTCACCTTCATTGCCACCCTACTCCGATCAATCAGCTTTATACAACTCCATCTATGTCTTCCCCGTCGGTCTCCATCGGGCCCCATCGACGCTAAACTCCCTGCCGAGTGTCCCTTCGGACATTCTTCCTTTTCCAGCACTAGTGTCTCAAATTCAACGATAGACATTAATACAGATCCCGCCCGAATGCATCCCAACTCATTCCAAATTCGACCTTGGTACAAACCTGAATCCGACGGTATTTTTGGGAAATTGGGTGATAAGATCCGTGTTTGGATGGGCCTTTGGGACGAGGTACCAAGTAGTCGGTTGAGGAGTGGAGGGTATAGGTTGGAGGAGTTGGTAAGCAATACTGGTTTGGTTACTGCTCTCAATTCGTAATAAAATGATTTTTGTATAGGGTCCTTTGCGTTATGAAAAGGGTAAGTGTACTGTGATTATCGCGGAACGAGTTGCTCACAATTTCGAATAACAATTCTGCAGATGGGCATGAAGAAGTAATTCGAAGCGCAGAAAAGCTACTGGGAGCTCCAATTACCGGACCTTGGGCAGCAGACAAAGAGTATCTTTCATAAAATTTTCGTAATTACAAACTTGAAGCGTCCCCTAAGACACAACCATGTGTATGTTTTATTCCTCTGCAAATCTGGCTTCAGTCGTGTATCTATCTATCTATCTATCATAGTTTTCGTTATAGCTTTATGTACCTTGTAATGCACTTATTGTGTATATAATGGTTGAGTTCCGAGTCGGGATTATTTATTTCTCTGAAGGAAATTGAGCCAAGTAGGTAGTCTGGATCACTATGTCTAGAGAAGTACTCGAGTTTCTGCTATCCGGCGTATAACATAAGCTGAGATGCCGATAATCGTTGCCGGGTGCATCGAAAAACGGCCCAGGTTCGGACTCATTTTACCGTCACTGAGAACTCAGATTCTTGTCAGTATATAAAAAGAGGAGTCGTGATTATGTTGTTGGAACTAATTTTAGAATTCAAGTAGTTTCAAGAAACATAAAAGGACGGTCTCCTCGAAAATTTATCTTCTTACTATTACTACTCCGCTCGTTTCTTGAACTCATGCTCGGAACGCGCCTTTTCATCTGCGCTTCTCTCACTCTCTTTAATCTTGCAACTTTTGCAGCTTCAGACGGCTCTTCATTTCACTTCTCTGATGCAAAACCCAGCACCCATTCGAAGCGGGCTATGGTTCTCCGTGAGAAGCGCGATGAAGTACCATACGAGTTTACGGAAACAGGCGTTGCTCACGGAGATACGATCCTGGAGTTCAAGATTGGTCTCGCACCAAAAGATAGAAGTGGTTTAGAAAAGGCGTTATTTGACGTCAGTACGCCTGGTGGACCGCGATATGGACAACATCTCAGTGTTGAAGAGGTATTGAATCTTTTTCAGATTTCATTGATACCACTTATGAAGTGTACAAGGTCAATTCATACATGTCTACACACCCCTCTTCTGTATCTGCCGTCTCATCTTGGCTCTCCGAGTATGGGATCCCAGAATCTGAAATCAAAATCGAATCCAAAGGTTCCACAGGCGATTGGCTCGCTTTATCCGTTCCAGTCTCCGTCGCGAACGAGCTATTCAACACGGAATTCCGTTCTTTCGTTCACAAACGCCGCGGAGAATCGGCTATTCGCGCTATGGAATACTCCATCCCCCATGACCTCGTAGAACACATTGCATTGGTACATCCGATTGTGACTTTTGCAATGAATGGACCGGGAGTTCTGGGCGTCAATCTACACGCTGTTGGACAAGTACAATCGAATGTAGATGCTAATAATGTTCAAATGGAAAGAATCGATGAAAGCTGTGCAACAAAAGTGACGCCGGCATGTCTACAGGCGTTGTATGGAATCCCAAAGACACCTGCTACTCAAGCATCTAACAGGCTTGGTGTTCCTGGGATTATACAACAATGGGCACAGGTGAGTAAATATTCTACAGTTCGAAATGAGATGATGAAACCTTGATTACATGCGCGTGTTGCAGAAAGCCGATCTACGAGCTTTTCTAAAGCGATACAGACCGGATATGGACCCAAACACGACTTATTCATTGGAAACTCTTACTGGGGGTGAGGATCCCCAAGGCCCTGGAAAAGCAGGGTCCGAAGCCGTATGTCATCTGTTTTGAATGCTGTCGCAGTTTCTAAGACGTGTTGACATTGATAGAATCTCGACATTGAATACACCGTGGGCCTCGCTACTGGTGTACCTACAACATTTATATCCGCCGGTTGCGATAATTGCGATGGAGCTCATGGGTTTTTGGATGTTGTAGAGTATATCTCCAATCAGACAAATCCTCCGCAAGTAAGCTATCATGATTGCTGTCCAAATTTTACAGGAAAAATGCTAAAATTCATACTAGACTATTAGCATGAGCTATGGCTTTACGGAAGAAGAAATCAGTTCTGATTTGGCAAAGCAAGCATTTCTCCCTTCAAAGCCGATATGACACTAACTACAGCAATTTCAGACGTATTTGTGATGCGTACATGGGCCTGACCGCTCGTGGCGTGAGTATAATCTTTGGATCAGGCAAGTTAACCACTTTGGTGCGTTGCAGAGTATCACTAAACCACTGAAAGGCGACGCCGGCGTTTCTGGTGCTATACCCGGCAGTAAGTCTCCAAATATCTATCTTGAATTAATTGAATTGTTGATCATATTACCAGACGAAACCACATGCATATCCTTCCGTCCCACATTTCCCGGAGGCTGTCCATACATTACTTCTGTCGGCGGTACCGAAGGCATCTACCCCGAAGTCGCGTCCAACTTTAGCAGCGGCGGTTTCTCCAGCGTCTTTGCTCGGCCTTCTTTCCAGGAACCTTTTGTCTCTGCCTATCTGGACAAATTAGGAGATACGTATGCGGGCTTGTACAATGCCAGCGGTCGTGGGTTCCCCGATGTCGCCGCACAAGCTAACAATATTCAAATTGTGAATGGAGGAAATTTTACTGATATTTGGGGAACGTCTGCCTCTGGACCGATATTTGCGAGTATGATTGCATTGGTGAATGATAGATTGATTGAAGCGGGGAAGCCTCCGTTGGGATATTTGAATCCTTTGTGAGTTTTTCTATTGGTAGATGTTTTCAATCAAACTGATTTTTTTGCAGCCTCTACTCCAATCCTCAGATATTCAATGATATCACCATTGGAAACAACCCAGGATGTTCGTTTCCTGCTCTTATCTTCTGAAACATTTATACTCACAAGGAACAGGCAACACTCAGGGATTCAACGCGACTGAAGGATGTGAGTGTTTTCTCGTCATATAACATATGTTGAAACTAACGATCTGAAATTTAGGGGATCCTGTAAGTGCTTTCCAGAAGTGATGCGTCTTCGACCTAATGAAAGTATGTCTCTATAGATCTCTGGCTTGGGTACTCCAAATTTCGGAGCGTTGTTGCTGGCTGCTGGAATACCCTGATCAAGTCGAATACGTAGTTTTAGTCTTTTGAAGTTGAATAAATATGGTTTACCAGTCTTGTCGCGACGCGTCGTATGGCTTCCAAACTTGGACTCGCTACGCGTTCCGTCGGTGTTCACGATCCCGTGATTAATGTTATGACAGCCTACCACGTCACACCGGCGCTGCGAGGGAATCAGTCTACCTCTCTTCTATTCTCAACTCTCTCGTTCTTCTTGTTCTTGTTCCCACTGGAATTTGTTAGAAATTCTTCGGGAATCTTTACTTAGTATGCCAGTCTTCTATTGACGCCGCTATGTGCTCTGACTTGTTTACTTTGTAGAGCTAATCCTCCGTTAACAAAAGTAGAACGTAGCTTGTACGTGGAGCCCTGTAATTACGAGGTTTCGGTTTTCTTTAACTCGGTCTCGTTCATAAAGCTACCTTGCTCCTATATCCGTCTAGTCTAAACACTCCGCCGCAACAGTACGTCTAGTTCGCTTCACTCCGTTCCGACCAACCAACTAACCAACTTGTTTCCCCTCTTATTTCCACGCCTACTGTTCAGCATAGCCACTAAACTCATTCCGAAACTCTCCATGGGCGCAACATTCTCTCAAAATCAGACTGTCACTGCCGTCGCTGCAGTCGTCGTGGCGGGTGCAGTGGGTGGAGTCTATCACCAATACGCTTCATCTTCCGACAAGGAAAACAACAAACCACCCACCGAATCTGTCGTGGATGCTGCCAAAAAGAAAGCCAAGTCCAAAGCTAAAAAGGCTGGCTCTTATGCAGAGGCCGCTGCATCTGCAGTAGCTTCAACTGCTACCTCTGCCGAGAAGAAAATTGCAAACGTCGTCTCGTTTCCTGCTGTTATCCCAGGTCAATTCGATACAGACTCAGCTACAGGTGGTAATGAGACCGGTGATGATGCAGGAGCTGGCTCTGGAAGTGGTAAGAAGAAGAAAGGAAAGAAAGGTAAAGGAAAGAAGGCCGAAGACAAGAAGGGAGCGGAAGAGGAAGAATTGGTATCGCCTGCAGCTCAAGTCGCTGTAGCAGCCGGTGCTACGCCAGCCACCGAGACACAGGAAGGCGGAGTCGCTGGCAAGTCGAAAAAGAACAAGAAAAAGGCGAAATCCAACACTCCTACACCATCTCAGTCGACGACGCTTCCCAGTTCCGACTCTACCGCGGCTGAGACTGCTCCCGCTCCTGCTGTGATTTCGGCGAAGAAAGCTAGCTCCAAACTCGCAGCGTCTACTGCATCCCTCGCTACTGAAGACACCACTGATGGAGAATGGACTCGCGTTTCCAAGACCAAATCCAGTAAAATTGCTTCAGCTACGTCCTTAGCTACCGGAACTGGTACGGGTACCTCGTCCCTCTCCACTACCTCTACTGCAGACGAGGACTCGAGAACTGGCGAAGAAGGTGAAGATGGTGCACAGGGAGAAGACGGAGAAGAGTTGTGGGCAGCAGACCGCGGCACACTCCCTAAGAAACCGCTACATGAGAGGCTCCTTCCTAAGGCGAGGAAGACTGGAGTTGAGGAGTAAGTTTTTTGTTACTGTTCACCATCCCTCGTTATCCTCTTCGCTTACAAATGACGTACTGACAATATTCTCCTTCCGTCACCTTATCTTCGGTGCTCCGACTCCTCTCTCCTTTGACATATACCGTCACGGTCTTGATAACCACGTACGAACCGAACGATCAATTAAACCCTGGTTCACATTCTCCGCGGACCTATCTATAATACCGGCCGCGCACATTTTTATCACAACATTATCTCCTCTTACCTCCGTGTCAAACGTTCTTTTGATATCTGCGCAACCGTCAACGCGTCAATTGCAACATCCCGGACGTCGATACTCATCTACCCGACATGGCTAAACCAACTACGACCCACATAGCATGCTTTCAACACCGGACCAACCCACTTTGTCCCGTGTCATGCGTGTTGTCCCCGAGTCCTCTCCTCCAAACTCCCAACCCCGTGCAAGAACGATTTCTACTCACTCGGAAGCCTATGATGCAGACCATGACCACGAGTCAGGTGATCTAGACTATCTCGGTGAGGAAGGCCTAGGCGCAGATGAAGACGACGATGAAGGATGGGGTGTTGTTACTTCTCGTCGAAGGAAACCTATTCTTGCGTCTTCTTCTACTCTAAGCTCTTCTGGTCTTGGGATTTCGGGTGGATCCTTCTCTGCTCTCGCCCTCTCGTCTTCTCCGACGTCTTCACCACAGAAGAAGCCGGCAAAGGCTCCCGAGACGTTGACGAAGAAACAGAGACAGAATCAGGCGAGGAAGGAGGCGGAGAAGAGGGACAGGGAGGAGAGGGACCAGGAGAGGATCAAGACGTTGGATAATTATAGAAGGGAGCAGACAAAGGAGAGGATGAAGGAGCAGTCTGCCCAGGGAGGGAAAAAGGCTAATAAGCAATCCAAGATTGAAGAGTTGTACGGAGGAGCGTCCGGTGCAGGAATGAAAGCGGGCGTTGATGAAAAAGGCAAGTTGGTTTGGGAGTAGGGACTCGCTGTTTTCTAAAAACTTGCCATTCATCTTTGGTTATTCGTAACATTATCCATATCTTGGTTATCAGTCTCCTTTTCTTTTCGAGTTTTCATCTTCTAGTTAACATGATACCTACCTAACGTTTAAAGATATAATACCTGTCCTTGGCTCCATTTCTGGTTAACTCCTTTGTCGTTACATCTGTAGCCTCAGTTTCTTCCGTGAATCACTTGCTCGCACGATCGTGAATGCCCCATGGCTGAGTTGGTTACAGCGTCCGACTGTTATGAAAGGCTATCGGAAGGTCGAGAGTTCGAGCCTCTCTGGGGCAGGTGGTCCATGTCGAGTGTTTTTGTTTGTGGATCTCAAGGCTATCCCTGTACAACGCAAAGTTTTCCAAGCTCAAATATCTGGAATGATTAAGAAACACGTAATCGTATTGACTGTACATGGTCTTTTATGATTGTGCAATGCGAACGTCAGGTGTAAGCCTCTGTCGTTCCAGAATCAATAATGAAACAAATATTTGATCCAAAAAGTCGTGTCCCTCGGGTGTTACTTCCAAAGTCTCCATTGTGATGATTCCGTTCGTTCTCTTGGTTCGTGGTGTGAATCTAGCATAGACTTTGGCCTTGTCTTGGGGCATTTCAGCCGTAGCGTAGCACTGAAATCCTGATTAGTACTATAAAGCAGTTGAAAAGAACAACTTACGACCCGTCTCAAAGCGAAAGATGATTCATAGAACCAATAAAAAGTCTGTCAAGGCAAAGACATTTAGAGTTATATGGACTACTTTTTATATTCAATCCAAAACTGACTGACTTGGTCATGATACGTCCATTTCAATGCTTTCTTCATTTTATAAGTTAGCTTGAACCACGGATATTGACCAGAGCCAGTACCTTCCAGGGGTTCTCGAACTTGAATGTTTTCTTGCCATCAGACGTCTTTTTTACGGCCTGAAGGACACGAGAAAGCTCGACATGATTCCTTCTATCAAAAGTTACCCATTCGTAGAGCGAGCTGTGAGTTCTGCCTAGAAACCCCATTCTTTATACAAAATGTTTGTATAACACTCGTAAAGGCATCTTTCGAAACAAACGCACTCGAATTCGCCCACAAACGCTCCATTCTCCGTCCCTCCTTGTCGAACAGCTATATACCAAATCCATATTCAAATAAATCAGGGAAGAATGAGTTCCTTACTGGTCACATAAGACAACGGGATAACAGGATTCATTCCTAACGAGTAACAAAGGAATTTCAGACATTGACTCCTATACGTAGACCTACCTACTTACCAACAGATACATGAAACTTGGGCCGTGTATTTGGAGAGTTTGCGGAGGGAATCAAAAGCATGGTATTCGGGGAAGAGGGAGAAAAGCTGTATTGCACATTGGTTTCTGGTCGCTCTGCTCTCCGATAGCTGAATATGATACGTCGGCGGCAACAATCATTGAGTTCCCATCATTTGTTGGATGAGAATCAATACTTACCCTGGCGGCGCACCAAACGGTATGCGATGACTATCATCAGCATTGTCGAATTGTTGGGGAGCTTCAGGATGCCATGACAGCCTCACCAGTCCTTGAGGGTCCGCCGACAGCGACGAAGAGGCTACAAGCGTTACAGAGCTCGAGTTTGCAGTTGAAGTTACATGCTCTTCGTTGACAGTGTTCACATTTCCTGTCGCGTTGTTGACGGTTTGATAGCTGGTAGAGGGTAATTGAAGTATTGCTGCTAAAAGGGCTCAAAAACTTACCTTGGGGGCCTATCAAAAGACATGAGTTCTTACTGGCAACGTAGTTTGTGATGGTCAGAAGCAAATAACTGTTAAACATGCGGCGTCGTCCCAATATTTAGTAAGTCACGTGAGGCAGTACTCTCTTTCCTTCCTAAATGACCACGAGCACCACAATCTGTCCCTAAGACAAGTCCAGTTAATATACTCTCCTCCCTTCGTTTTGGCTCAGCAGAAAAGTCACATGTCACATGATCGAAATATAAGTCACGTTGTGAGACAAGCTCATCTTTCCGAATCCCCAGCATCATGTCCTCTCCTCTGAAACGACCTTTGGACTCCGATTCTCAATCCAGCATGCCGTGTACGAAGAGACGTGATCTCGTTACCTCCCCCGATTCAGCTGTCACTACTATTCCCGGCGAGGACGCTCCACTCGACCCAGTCAATATGGCAGATTTGAACACTGACATTCACAAGCGAGTCACTGCATTCCAGGAGGTAGCTGTTGACAGAGAACATCTGAATTACATTATACTATCGCTAGCACATAGGCTGTGTCAAGATAAATTTCCCCAAAAGCTGGTTCATGTCGATGAGCTGAGGGCACTCCAGGCAAAAATACCTAATTTTGACCTTCTATGCCAGCGTGCACTCACCAGTGGTAAATATGACGATATTATTCGACACCTTGGTATGCTTCCTACTTTTGTTTGCTTCGTTCGGAGTTTTGTTGATACCGAACTGGTTGTAGTTATCCCACCGCGGAGAGATAGTCCACTTTTCCTGTCATCCCCAGAATGTAAGTTTGTCTATTCATCCTAATTCGTCCATTTTCTGATGCGCACTGATAGATAGTGAGTTTTTTTGTCCCGCCAAGTTATCGCTCCTCAATTTTTTGTAGCGAACGTTGCTGGATGGTCTAGGAACTTTGTCGGAGACCATCACCACCTGCTTCTCCAAAATATCACGAAGATGCATGCAAGGAAGGTTGAATTGCTCAAGCTGCGCAAGGACCAGACGGACTACAGGCATCTAAATCAAGCGGCACTGATTCAGAGCTCTGGATCCGGAAAATCGCGGATGGTCGATGAGCTCGCAAAGTTGATACCTGCAATCCCAATCAACCTCAGGTCAGAAGCGGATGACAAGCGTGAGTGAAAGTGGATACTATCCTTTGACCTTGACTGATGGTCGTACACAGAGTACGCATATCCTCCTCCCGACGCCTCCCTCAGAGACCTTTTCATACCCCATCCCCATTTTCCTACGCACGATCACGTACTCCAAATGCGTTTCTATCGCATTCTAATCGCCATTTTCAATTCGGTGAACTTGGAGATGGGGAACCTTATGCAAGGGAAAGACTGGTCTAATGTCTCTGAATTCGCGCAGGCCTGGCATCACCACCTGGAGTCAGATGATCGGGTGCATCGACAAGAGTTGTACAAGAAAACAAAGGCTGTCCTAGATGCCAAGTCGTCTGTGGCCAGTCGGCCAGCAGAGGAGAACCGTTTGGACCTATTGGTTGGCCGTTTTGCCTTGGAAAAATGATACGTCCTTCTGACCTATATTGTAGGCAGTTCAGGCCAATGCGTCCCTGGAGCTACTTTGCAAAACCATCAGAAAACTCGGCCTCAAGGAAGAGGAGCTACACTTGGTCCTATACATCGACGAAGTGGGTGGTTTTACCGATAAGACGGTTTTTGATTTTTCTGGCGTTGCCCAAACAGCCCTCCAACCCCTTCTCTCTGTGTTGAGTAAACTCACGCACCCCATTTTTGTTATCTACATCTCGACGCAGTCAGACACCACCAAACTTGCTTCATCTGCTCAGCAGGTCAAATCAGCTCGGTTTATTGAGCAGGCTAGACATCTGAATGCTCCCATTACGGAAACACCCTTTGACTGCGTAGGAAAACCGATTCTGGTTCGCCAACTGACACTTTCCTTGTTATCAAATCCGGTATTCCTTTCTCTCTTGGGACGACCTTTGTGAGTACATGATTCTTCTGTTAAACTACTTTTTTTGAGTACAAGAAACAGGTGGCACTCCATGATGATCCCATTCTCGCAGAGACTACTCAAGTACGTCCAAGGAGACTCTCAAGAACAGGAATTTTGTGTCTCTTCCAATGATGAAGAAATGATACAAGACGCATTTGGCCGCATGATCTACCTGGCCAGATGCAAGCTCCTAAACAGTACACACGTCAATGACCGATATCTGAGCGAGATTGACTATGGAGTCTCCTCATCCCCTAGCCTAACTGCCAAGATGGCGATTATTGGTGTCAGGCTTATGCCTGTCGTGGATGCCAGTCATACGCTGGCCCGCGAACTTGTTGCTTCTCATATGCAAACCGTCTTCTCAATTCCCCAGAACCGTGAATGGATCCGATCTGGATACCCCTCAGAACCTATACTTGCAGAGGCAGCATCCTGGCAGGTTCGTCACTGGCGCACCAAGCGGGAAGTTGGCAAAGTCGATTGCATGTTGGACATGCTACATACGCATCTGAAAAGTGACCTTTTGTCACCAGGGGAGATTGGCGAAGTTACTGGGCGCATGATTCTTCTTACTGCTCGTGACCACGCTGGGTACCATAAGGACTTAAAGGAGTCAACTTCGAAAATAAGCTCGTTTTTGCCGCCTTCCGGCCATGTTCTTCTCACTGCATTCATCACGGAACTCTTTCCCAACGACGTAACGACGGCATTCCTTCACAGTAAAGCCCCCAATGACCCTGAAGGACGTTCATTCGGTGAGGCCTTCGAGCACGACGTGATCAACTTTACGCACTGGGAAAGATTTGTAGATGCTTCTGCTACGCCAAAGGCACTCCTTTGCGCTTTCATGCGCGGTTCGGCAATCTTTTGCCATAGCAATAGCCCGTATATCGACGCGATCATTCCCGTTCTGAGGAGGAAGAACGTAGATGACGATACGCTCAACGAGAAGAACATGACGGCTGTTCTCGTCCAGTTCAAGCTGCGCAAAAACATCAGAATAACTGCAGAGAGCGTTGAGCTAGTCCAACCAAATGAGGACACATCCCGTCCTTACATTGTTCTAGTCATGGAACTCAGCATTGACACGACTCTGTTCAGTAAGACACCGACACAGAGAAAGTCGAAGGCTGGCCGGAGATTGAAGGAAGCTCAAACTGCGAATCCGGCTCAGCAGCTTCATCCTGCCTCTTCCACCCAGCGTGCTCAGGCTCCCTCGACACTTGGTTCACCAATGTCAGCGGTCGTCACCCGCAACTGTGCTCCCAAGCTTATACACCCACGCTACATAATCTTCGTACGCGGGTGCTCCGATTCTGTTTACAAAGTAGTCCAGCAACAGGAGCGGAACATGTATGAAAGTTTACTTCGTAAAAGTGCCCTCCTTGGGGACCATCCTCGACAAGATTCCTCAACGATCCAGAAGGTATGGCAGCAGAAACCCTTTGTCTCTGAAAACAAGGCCAGTTATCATTGGACCGACGTATATGGTGACGTTCAATTACCGGAAGACGATGCTACTGATCCGGATACAACAGACTATTTTGTCGGTGTTGCGGCAGAGGCCTTGCTTCATCCCAAAGGAGACGGAGAGAAGGGAATGGATGAAGAGGTGGAAGGCGAGGAGAGAATGGACGAAGAGGAGGGAGGAGAGACGGGAATGGATGAAGAGGAGGAAGGGAAGGAGAGAATGGACGAAGAGGAGGGAGGAGAGACGGGAATGGATGAAGAGGAGGAAGGGAAGGAGAGAATGGACGAAGAAGAGCTATGAGTTGTGATTTCGGTTATGATAACTGTGATACTTTCGTCGCCGATGAGGCTTAAGGGAAGGGCCCGGGGAAATGCGCTGGGTCCCTTCTAGAAAAAGATTATGTATAAGAAATCACTGTACATTAGTCTACGCATAAGCGAATCCATGAAAACCATCGAGTCATCCTCTTCCCAGTTCCCCGTCTGCTGAGGTATATGATGATTGTCGGCTCATATCGTTATAATATTGTACTTCGATGTTAATGGAAGGGTCTCCTCATACTCTGGTTCGTATCCTCTACTTCCTTCTGCTGTTTGTCTGCTCATCCTGTTCTTCAGGCGTCCTTCCAAGATGTCATCAGACACTTTCACCGCGGAAGATTTGCCCAATAGCGAGCTACCACACTTTTTCCCGAATACTCTTGACGTCGTTGCAGACTTTTCTCTGCCTACTCTCAACCTTTTGATACCGAGTCCTTTAAGCGTGATCTCTTCCAAACCATTAACAGCGCTAAATCCAATAGCCCTAACACTCGTGCGGGCTCTATTAAGCCTTTCACGACTATCATTGGCATACCTATTGGCCCAGGTCATCGAGTTGTACACTATGCTCGTTACAGCGAAATTTCTTCGCCCATCTGTCAAGCAATCCCGCCTTTGTTGGCTACGACAAGGAACCATGCCTGTCCTTGCTGCTGTTCTCTCTGTGCATGTTGGGTTCCTACTAGATTACAAGGTAGATGAATTTTTGCTGCTAAAAAGCTCAAGAACGTACCTTAGAGGCCTGTCGGAAAGCGAACAGCGTAGTCTGCGATGGTCGTACAGCTAAAAACACGCGGCGTTTGGAACGCATGCCAGTTGTCAGGCTAGTTCAAGTCATGTGAGACGGTTATCTCTTTCTTCCCTTCCTACACGGTCTGCACCTTTTGCTCAGCTCTGCATCGTGCTCATACATGTCGGACCTCCCCGAAAGTGCCAAATTTGAAGGGTTTATTGCGTCCTTTACAATCCGTCCCCGTAAATCTCAGGTGATGTTTTCTATCTGCCCCGGCTTCCCTCACATTCACATACTTTGAATAGATCTGTCCGCGACGCCTCATCAATGCATTCTCCCTCAAACTCGTAGACTTTGACGAAAATAAGAGCATCCCACCTTATGCTATTCTCTCACCATATAGGTGGGAAGGGGAGGCAGAGTTGTCGTATAAAGAAATACTTCAAACTAACCCACACGCCGCGGATGCACGGAAGAATTCGGAGTACAGAAAGATACAAAAGGCATGTTTGATATGCCTTCAGCTTGGACTCGATTACATATGGATCGATACTTGCTGTATGGACCAGGAGAACTCTTCCGAATCTGTGCGAAATACAGAATTGATGTATTCGTTTTATCAGAGACGTAGTGAATGGTTCCAACAAGGGTGGACTCTACTGGAACTGGTGGTTCCTCAAGAGCAGTTACTTTTCGATTGTGACTGGAATTTTGTTGGGAACCGGCGAGGACTCAAGCAGGATATACATGAAGTTACCGGTATTGACGCCGATGTTCTGGATGGCGCTATTCTTGTGAAAGACGTAGATGTGCGTGACAGGATACGCTGGATTAGAGGCAAATTGACAACAAAGCCATATGACTTGATTTACTGTGCCCTCGAGATCTTGGAAATCAAGCTCAAGCCAGATTACAGTGCATCATTCGAGGATATGTTCCGGCAGATGCAGGAGGAGCTTCTTCAGAAATACCCTGTCTTAACTATGTCAATGTTATTTAACGATCTAGTTTGCACATTCCTTGCTGCTGGGTACCCTTGTCCTCCAAGATCCTGGCCCTCCCGCAAAACTGAGGTAGCTGTCTTGTCAAGATACTATGTCTCTTCCAATACTGATGTCTTTTGCAGGTATGCCCACGGCGCCTTATTGACACCTCCACTCTGGAGCTCCTAGAGTTTGACGAGGGCCAGACCGTTCCTCCTTATGCTATTCTATCGCATAGGTGGCAAAAGGAGATGTCATACACAGAGTACCGAGCGCAGGAGAAACCAGTCTCTGAAAAGATACACCAAGCATGCAGGAAAGCTACCCAGCTCGGACTCGCCTATATATGGATTGATACATGGTGTATCGATCAGAACAATGCTCATGAGATTGCGAAGAACATCGAGTCAATGTATTCCTACTATCGGAACTCGGCTGTTTGCCTCGTCTATCTGTTTGATAAATACATTTTTTCTCCGGACCTTTGGCAAAGCGAATGGTTCAGACGGGGATGGACCTTGCTAGAATTACTAGCACCTCAAGAAGAATTATTTTTCGATATGACATGGACTTGCGTTGGAAGCAGGGGGGACATGAAGCAGGGCATACATAGGACTACAAACATTGACACAGAAGTCCTTGATGGCACAATATCTTTCAAAGACGTGGATGCACAGAAAAAGATATTCTGGATTCGAAACAGGTTTACATCCAGACCACATGATCTAGCGTACAGCGTTCTAGAGATCTTCGACATCAAACTTGATCCTGACTATAGTGAAAATGTCGAGAACACATTCCAGCAGATGCAGAGCGAGCTCCTTCGTGGCCATCCTAACTTGTCCCCTTCAACTCTTTTCAATGAATTAACCTGTGCATTTCTTGCTACTGGTCACCCAGTTCCGCCGATTTCTTGGCCTGCTCGGCAGGTCGAGGTAAGTGCTCACATGGTATTGCTTCATCTTTCTGTTAACAAGCTTTCAGACATGTCCTCAACGCCTCATTGAAACCTCTTCTCTTCAAATTATTGAGTTCCACAGGAACGAAATTCTTCCACCTTATGCTATACTTTCCATGTTCACATTCTACGCTGATGGCGAGCTATCTTGTAGTGAACTGACCAACGCATGTAGAGATCACGAGTCAGTAGCCCGACAAAAGCTGGGCTTCAAAAGGATTCAACAAGCCTGTTTGAAGGCACGCCAACTTGGACTTGAGTATATCTATGTCCCGCTATTATGCCTTGACCAGCGTGACCGGGACTTTCTGCACAATTTCAAGTCCATTCATGCATACTACCGCAATTCAGCTCTTTGCTTGGTGTATCTATGGGATGTCAGCCGTCCTGGTCGTTCGTCGTTTCAAAGTGATTACTGGTACACTGTTGATTGGACGATTTTCGAATTACTAGCACCTCAGCAAGAAATATTCTTCGACCGGGACTGGCACTTCATCCATAATAGAGCCACCTATATGTCGACGATATCAGTCTTAACCGGCGTACGTGAAGAGATCCTTGAGGGTATAAAATCTATAAAGGATGTTCACGTATGGGAAAGACTGTCTTGGTTGGCGCGCGGGATGCCAATCAGGCCAGAAGGCTTGACAATTTTTTCAAGGGAGGTACTAGGACTCGAGCTGGAACCCATTTTCGACGAGCCATTCGATAAGACAATTGTACGGTTAACAAGAGAACTTTGCCTTGTTCATCCGGACGTATCAGCAGAGTTCGTCAACTGGAGTCTCTATTTTAGTTCGCAACCTCCGATGCCTCCCATCTTTCCTGAAGTTGAGTCCAAGGTAATCCTATCAACTCCGGTATATTATCTTTTACACTTATAGTTATACTATTCTTAGATATACCCACGGCGCCTAATCGACACGCGGTCTCTCCAAATGGTTGAACTCAAGACTGAGGATGCATTTCAATCGTATGCCATTCTTTCTCATCGATGGATTGAAGGACAGGAGGTTTCCTACAAAGAACTTCGCGATAACCAAGCGACTGCAAAGGCAAAGTCAGGCTATTGGAAAATCCAGAGAGCATGCTTCATAGCACTTTGTCATAACGTCAATTATCTGTGGGTCGATACTTGCTGTATCAACCAGGAAGACCCCAGCGACGTCGCACAGAACATTAACTCGATGTATGAGTACTATCGCAATTCAAGGGTTTGTCTTACTTATCTATTTGATGTACGAGACACACAGAAATCCATCGCATATAGCGAGTGGTTTAAAAGAGGGTGGACGTTGCAGGAACTGGTTGCACCCCGAAAAGTATTCTTTTTCGATCAAAATTGGTTCTTCAGAGGAGACAGGACGAGCTTCAAGTCAGAAATATGGTGGGTCACTGGTATCGACCAGGAGGTTTTGCAAGGCTTAGTGCGAGACCTAGAGGAGATAAATGTCCGGGACAGAATAGCCTGGGCCCGAGGCAGGAAGACAACAAAAATACAAGACATGGCATATTGTTTGCTCGGGGTTTTGGGGGTGGAGTTGGAAGTGTACGAGCAGGAACCGGTCGAAGATACATTTAAGCGATTGGAGGAAGCATTTCTTCGAGCTTATCCTGAAGTAGGAAGACCTCCTGATGGGATTTTCATGTTTCTCACAGGTGTATCTAAGGACTTACCGAGTTCGAGTTGAAGTCGTATAGGACTGTTCACACTTGATCCTATTGTGAATCAGTATCTTTCGTTGATCGTGGATTCTCATATTGTTTACGAATAGTCACGATAAGTAGTAAAAGCTCTACACATTTAATACCGAAAACATAATAACTATTCAAAGATTAATATTAGAAAAGTTACCTGCTTCACGTGGGCCAGCAGAGGCCTGCTGGCATTAATGAGTCCTGAATTCAAAGTAAAACTATAGAACTGCTTAAACATTACTTGCAGGAATAGTGATCTAAAGAAATGGACCCATTTAGCACAAAATCGGAAATTTTAAGAATCATTCTTGTATCTGATTTCACTGTCTTGTTTACAGAAAACAACCTGAGTATTGAGTATATTGCTCAGAAATTTAGTGGGGTTGATTCTCAATCTTCACCGGATTTACCAACTTGAAGGCTTTCCTTAGATAAAGCAATCAAATTTACATTTAATGGTTTCCTTGCAACCCTAAATCTGTTCGCAAGTCTTCTTGCCGCCTTCAGGCGCGCGATATGTCAAGTGAGTTGGTAATAGTGCAAAAATAGCATGTATTATTTTTGATTCTTTCCGGGAATAGCAGGTGGACGCGATGACGGACGGGTAAGGGGGTATGAGAAGGAAAAGATCTGTCCAGATGGTACGTGTCACCTAACCAAGGGATAATGTGCGGGTTCAACTTCGTTGAAATAAAAGTTGTCACGAAACCTGACCCGAATTTCTTCCTACCGTGATTTGAAAGACACAGCGACTAAACAATTTGATCCGGTACCAAGAAATGACACCTGAACTGTGCAAACTCAGTAGACAAATATTTCCACCTGAAAGTGACAAGAAGCCGACTATATAAGGTAAGATGAATTAGGACCGGAAATAGAATATATCGGGAACATTTTTCCCAAGCCTGAAATATCTCCGGAAGTGCATGAAATCGGCGCTCCGGAAACAATCCCTGGAACTGGATCCGGTTCTACCTGTTTCGGGTAATATAAAATTTGTGTAATCAAGTGACCATATCGCTTGACTGATAAAGAGAGTTTCTGGATCAAATATCTTTTCCCGAAAAAAACGCGCTTTCGGTGCCTATTTCCGGTCATCAGATAAGATTATCTTTCAGGAATACCGATTTGACGCGCACGCGTTCACGCGTCGCGTACGCACGTCAATGTTCGACGCGCGTCACATCTGGCGCGTTTGGCTTCGCTCCGATCCTCCACTACCACCTCCCCAGTGAGAAAGAATTCATGCCAAATTGAAAAGTCTCAGTTGTGGTACGTCAAGAACTTGCTGTATGCCGTTTTTGACATTAAAATCAGTGTTCAGCTTGTTGATGGCCATGACCTTCCTCGATGCTAAGATTGTTTTGTTTCCAAGCCTGAACTTTGTATCTTGGCAGCCTTTCTCGCAACCTTCAATCTCATGCGAGCGCGTGTGTTTAGGTCTCGCCAGTCAAAGAACCGATTCCATCACCGACTTGTACTAGTGTCAGACTTTATTTGCCGAACAAAAATCTGACCTAGGGCAATCAACGGAAAGCGAAAGAGCGACAGGAGTTTTCACCGGGGTGGCAGCCCTAAAAATTGGTCTATGAAGATTCAGAGAGAGTGGAGGAATTTTTGATACGCTTTGGTTCTTTATACGATGAGAGCATCAGGAACGCTCTTCTATACAGTTCCGAGTACCTCAGGAAAGGTTCAAGTTCAAGGTTACCAAATCAGTCTCTAGTCTAGTTTGCGCCTACGTTGATACTAATGTGCTATAGCTCCCAGATAAAATGTTGCTCTTCAAACAACTCAAGGATGACCTAGAACACATCAAAAACGAGACGTTCACCAGGGCACTAGAGTTTTCAGAACTAGAGATTTGAGACCGGCTTTGCGAGTCATAAATGCATTATCTATTTCCGTTGTGGGGCAGTAAACAGCATAGAATCGTAATGTATGTAGTATATTTACACATCATTCGGCGGTCTAAAAGTTATCGTACTTGTCCGTGGTCCTAAAGGGACACCAACACTCCGTACCGACGGCACCACATCTACGGCACGAATACGATATTGCTCGCCAACAATCTCTTTTGTGGTCATCATAAGTTTATCTAGCCTGGCAATGCCAAAGGCAGTTGAGACGCCGACGCAGAACATCCTGCAGCCACTTGTGAGTTGCGCATTGAGTAAAGAGCGTCTCTTTTGTGAGATTCCGAGGAAGCCCATAGTCTTCCTCTGCTTCACGATGCATCACGTTGAGGCCATGGTACTTGAGCAAAAAGCGATCCAACAACGGACAAGCCGTGGTTTGCAGCAATGGTGTTCCTGTACGCAACGCCGTAGTTTGAACGACCGCTAGGATTGTTTTGTTTAGGAACATGACGGGGATGACGCACCGATCAAGCATGTCCCCCTAAAAACTCGGATCTGTGAACCTAGTCCTACCCAAAAACGCATGTATCCATGCGGGCTCCAGATGCTCCATTATTGACAAGAGACGTGAAAGCGAGTTCCCTATTGAACTCTAGTCAGACCAGATCTTTGCAGAACAAAGATGTCAATGAGTACTGACGCCTGCAATTCAGACATTTGCTGATACCAGCGCTCAGGCCAACGACCAACGACCTCTTAGTGAGAACTGGAGAAAGAGAAATCATCACAAGTCGGTCGAATGTACCTCGACTGGTGCTCACCTCATATTTGAAATTTGCTCTAATAGCAGCAGACAGATTCAGCTTACTGAGATAGCAACCAGGCTTGCTACGATTTCCTGGCTTTCATCTTCTCGAGTTGGCGTAAGACAAGGTGGCACAATAAAGTGCGCCGATTTCAGAGCATGTAGTCGCAAGTGTCGTGTGTTGGTATTTCCGGATAGTGAAGGGGGGAAGAATGAGGGTATACTAGACGAGAAACAAGTTTAGTTTTTCATCGCAACTTGGTGACACTGTCCGATTTACAATGCAGCGACACAAGTACAAATCGACGCTGAGGGCAAGTAAGTCATGTAACACAAACGATGAAGTGGATGAGCATCTTACCCAAGCGACGCCCCAACCAACACCAGGACTCGAAGGCAGAATGATAATTCCGTCCTGATACGAATACCCAATGACCTGAGAGAGGCATTGCTCAACGCTGTGCGGACAATATATATAAACTCATAACATTGTAGTCATGAGAAAAATAAGGATTTGCATCAGCGGTCCTGGCCAGTAAAGCCCTGCAAATAACAAAAACGGAAAGCATAACGCAGGCGTTGCAGTAAGACCGTAAGGACTACCGTTTCCATCACCGGAAATATACCTAGGTGCAAATGAGGATTATGAGCATAGCAAATGTAAAGCATAAAGAGGTATCACGAATCAAATGAGCATGCCGACTATCCCATCCAACGAAGTCCCAAGGATACACACGACTTGGTCGAAAGGGATGTCACCACGGAAACGAGAGGTGGTTAATGCGCCATGATACCGGTATCGGGGAGGTCGTCATCCTGAATCTGTTAAAGGTTCGAGGTTCTGGAAACTAAGCAAGGAAGCGAGTGTAGAAAAGACCTCGGGGTGCGCGACAGGATCAAAGTTGGACGAGACGGGTAGAAACCGATGGCTTTGTTGGAAGCCGTGGGGTCAATGACTCGGGTGGTATGAGCTAGAACCTTTTACGGAACATGACGTCAGAACGTCGTTCCGAAGGAACGGCTGGTCCAAACGGTCGCAAATAAGATAACTAGTGCGGTGTGATCAGATGCCAATATACTATCTGTCTTGATAGTATATTAGCGTTCATGTATCACCGTGAATGCAACGCAATTCTATATACTAGTATTGCGAGGTTTGGGAGAGGGCTCGGCCCGATCACGTGACTGATGCGAGCGCTTTCCGTCGGGAATGCAAAGTGCTCGAAACATTGGTAGAAACTCGGAACGAGACCTGAGCATCTGAGGACGGTGTCAGCAGCCATTGCGGGATGCTAGACATTCCCCAACCGGAGACATGTCTCCCAATTGGCAGGATCCCGATCCAATCAAATGCTGACACCCCCAACTGTGGAGACAAGTATCCCAAACCTGGTTTAAATGTATGGTATCATGGTGTAATGGGAATCATGTCTGGGTTCAATAGTAGTAAGAGCCGTCAGTTCCCAGAAGATGGCAGTTCAAGTCTGCCTGGTACCAGTAGGTTTTCTTTATCACCTTTATGTTTCTTTCAGGTATCACTAAATGGTGAAATGTTTAGATCTGAGATAAATTGCGGTGTCATGGTGCAGTGGAAGCACATCTGGTATCGGTAGTATGTTGAACCGTTGGAATCCAGAAGACGTCAGTTCGATTCTGACTGACACCCATAGGTTCTCTATAACTTGGCGAGAAATACCTTTTATTCTATTATCGTTCTGTGAGTGTTTTCTCTTTGTGGAATCCGATATGCTGTTTCTGTTGTCAAGTAATCGCATGTAAATAATGACACAACAACAGTTTCATACATTCTTTGGAGTAGCGACAGTATGAACGGTTTACATGGGTACAGTACATTTCAATCAGACAACAGGGCTACAAACTTGCTACCGGTAGATATCTGCAAGTACAAGGTATTGATAACGGATTCAGAGATGCCATGTTTGTTATGGAATTTCGTGAAAATCTGCGACAATAATCGGGTGTGGTTGGTATCATAGGCTTGGCCAATCGCATTTGATATGACTTCTTCCAGTCGTCTCCAGTAAAGGAGGAATGTGAGGGATGTCCAGCCACCTAGTGCTGCAACGTGTTTGGGATCAATTCCAGCAAGGAGGAGTTCAGTAGCTCTGCCAATACAGAAACTATGACCGAGTACCTTGGTCATCATGTGTTTAGTCCAAACGTCCAGGCATACTTCGAGGAAAGCGTTCTTGGTTAACATGTGTGGTACCCCATTCTCCATGTATGAGAAGAGAGGCCATTCATCTGGAACATCTGCGTTGGCTTCAAGGTTTTGTTTGAAACTGTGCCAGGCACATATCTTCTCTTGTTCTGGGGGTAGACGAGTGAGGATGAGATGGCCACCCTTGGATTTGGTTGTCTTCATCCAAGGCAGAGTGATCATGCATGAAGCGCCTCCGCTTGCATGCTCTTCCCATTTAATATTGGTTCCTCTAGTCATGTGGAATTTCTTGTCGAACTTTTTCGCTGAAGGAACTGTGGTCTTGCCCAGATGTCGCACTCCCCAGAATGTAGACTTTGCACATGCCTTGATCGCCAGGTTCTTTGGTGAGTCATCTAGTTCATTGTTGAGGACTTCAATGTGTTTAGGTGTGACTGGCGCTTGTTTTTCTCTTCTGAATTCGGTACCCTCTTTGAGAGCTGTTGCTCTGGCCATCTGGACCCAGTGGTCTGAACCTTGCCAAGGCACACCGTGGATTTTATGCCAGGCCTTTAAGCCAGACATGTGTTGTGACACCGTCTTCCCAGACATAGAACCCATTTCGTGACTGATAAAAGCCGTAAGCAAGATCTTATCTGCCAGTAACCATTTTGACTCTGGTATGTCAAACTAATCACAAAACTGCACCCAATGCAGGAGGCCAGCTGCATAGGTAGATTTTGTAGGACCCACTATAGCCCCTTCAACGGCTTTTTCGGCTAATGCTAGAATCTCCAGCAAATATTCTTCTTGACAAGTCTTTTGCCATTCGACCGCTGCCAGTGACTTCCACCAGTAGAGACGTTGTTCGGCCATGACTTTGGGTCTGTATGTGGAGTCTTCACACCTGTTTTTGGGTGGTGGGCGATGTGTGGTCATGGCATGTTCTGGAGGTTGGGCTCGATGATCAGAGAAAGACAGTTCATTACAAGATTCTGATTTCAAGGAGATGGATGAGCATGACGAGATGGAAGGAGATATGGAGGTGATAGACGGCAGTGGTGAAGGAGATGTGCATGGAGGAGATGGCATGATCGGCGAGTGAGAGAAGGAGAGTGAAGTCGGTTTGCGTAGCTCAGTAAAGGATAGGAATTCTTGTGTGGCAGTATTTTCTTCTCTCTTGGGTTCTGATTCATACTTTGGCTGTGTCTTCTCGGATAGGGAAGGAGGTCTAGCGAGTGTGGTAAAAGGGACAAAGAAATTTTGGGTATTGGGGCCTGTTTTTGATGCAGGTCCTTCGGAGATTGACTTGCGCAGAGAATCATCTCTCTTGTTCCTTTCTGGTAACGATCTGGTCAAGAAAGGGTTTCTGAGGCTAGTTAGTATTGGATATCTCCGGCGTGATGACACTGTACCTATACATAGTACAAAGTCTTATCAAGTTCTTCAGGGAGAGGAAAGGCATCTGCCAGTTTCAGACTAGGGTGGCGTTTGAAAATTCCGTGTGAAATTTCGTCGGCTGGGTTTTCTTCCAATTCTATGTATCAGAGTTCAAGAGAGATTCATAGAGGACCAAGAATTGTAAACATTCTGCGGATGGATTCGTTCATCCAGATGTTTGCGCTGCGTGCTTTTCTGACGGCGCCTATGGCTCCTTGGTTATCTGAGTGCAAAATGATGAGTGCAGAGTGAATGTTTTGTGCTGCTAGGTGATATATGGCAATTTCAATGGTGATGGTGCAGTAGGATTTGCAATTTGGTCATGGGCTTTGCCTGCTTGATTTATAAATTGTGTTACTACATCGGCTGCATGGTCTCGAGCCAGCATATGTCTCTGCCTGGGATCTTCCAGTGGGGATGGAGATGATAAGCTGCCCAGCAGTCACCAATGAGTATCCCAATGCCCCAAGAGGTGGATGCATCTACATAGATGCCCATGTCAACTGGTTCACCTCTGTGTACTAACATGCGATAGAAGCCCTCTTTTGACAGTTTGTTGATCCACCAGTAGAGATCGGTGAAGAGACGAGGAGGAGTGTGCTTCCTGATGAATCTGTTGCCACAATATGTGGCCGCAAAATTGGAAATGGATGGGAGACAGGTTCGACCATCTTCGTGGACGAAAGAACAATGAACTAGAGTGCTGTGTACGATTTCAAAGATGTTGAGTTCATGAGGTATGTTTCTGTGAGCTACAAGGTTGCATACACGATTGAGGTATTTGATTCTTTTCTTGTCGGGTAGGCTAACCCGTTTCTGGGGAATATCCCATATGAAGCCAATGAAGGTTGTAACGAAGACGAATTTGGTGTTGCCTCTGTCAAATCGTCAGTACTGTGAAGTATGCATTGTGCTCGGACTGGCTTACTTGTCAGGGTGCCAAGGGACTCCAAGTTCTTCGATAGCGCAAAGAAGTTCAGTTTGGTCATAAGCATAGTGTCCTTTTTCATGCATCCAATGACAGAGGGACTTTAAGTCATCTTTGTATTTCAGGACAGGAGCAAAACCCTTCTTACCCCAGATGTCAATGACTGCATTCGCTATCATTCCAGCATTGCTACTGGCGCACACTGCACCGAATGGCATACAGTGGTCAATATAGAATTTGCCCAGTCTGCCCTGAAGCACGAGGTATGGTTTGTGATCTGGACGAACAGGACATGTCTGATGGAACTTCTCGATATCTAAGGTGCAGGCCTGAGTGCCTTCAGGTGTGTTCGCGATCTGCGAGATGGAAAGGATGTCAGGGTCAGGTATTTGAGTTCATGAAGTTAGGCTCACAATATCAGTGACTCAGTTTGCCATATCAAATTGGGTAGGGAAATCATCTTTCTTGATGTATGAGTTCACCGACGCATCTGCTCTTGTTCCCTTGGAAAGGTGATGACAGACCCAGAGTTTAGGATCAAGACCAGGGCCTTGGTCCTGTTCAGTGACTATGAGGGGGGAGGAGATGAAGTGACCAGGCATAATTGCTCTCATCTCCTCTTCTGTGAATGGGCCAGACATTCTGCTGGCCTTCACCTCGTCCTCAAGGTATTTCAAGACTGCATTCATATGCTTCGCCACCGATGGGTGATTTGGATGGATCATGGTATGATCAAGAACTGGCATGTCCCCAATGGGAAAGCCTCTGATCAGGTAGAGACTGGATAGACTGAGTTCGTCTAGGGCCTCCCTGAACACTTCTGCATTGTACGGTGTAACGATACGTTCAAAAAGTTCGTTCTGCCAGTCTGGAGTGTTCAGGATATGGGGACATTCATGAATGTTCCCAGAGAAATCCTGGTAGTTCAGTTTCAGCGGCTCTGCAAGTGACAGGAAATGTTCAATGTCTTCAATGGAGTATGGTTTCCTAAACAAGCTGGCTTTGAATGTCAAAAAACACCAGAAAATGTGAAACAAAACCTTAACTTCCCACTGGGCATCATGATTTGTCCTCATTCCTAATCTGTATTTACGAGGCCGACTATAGGAGGACTTGTCCTTACTAGACTTGACTCGCACAGGTGGCTATTTTCCTGGACATATCCCCATTTGGTTATTCAATTCAAATATTTGACACTTACAGGTTACAGGTTACAGGCCTCATACATGTCACATGCAAGTGATAGCCCACTTCCTTTATAACTTACTCCATAAGAGTCAATAATACAAAATAGAAAGACAGCTTAACATGACTTTGGCCAGTTAACATGGAGCACAGCCACATAATGTAAAGCCTATGTCAAATAATACAAAATAGAAATGACAGCTTAATATGACCATGGCTGGTTGACGCAGAACACAGCCACATGCCCAACTGGGTTATATGTTCTCAGGGACCAGTTAACCTGACCACAAAAAACAGGGGATAAGAACTCGTCCTCTAAAATCGGACTCATAATTTGTTTCTCAGGTCATTGCCATTTACTTACAACTCCTCACAACTCTTATTCCTCTACTTGTTTCCCTGGGTCTAGAGAATTGTAATATACCTATCATATTTATATTTTCCTATTTCAAGCTGGTTTTTGTAATATAATCACCCAGTCTGCTTACTTACTAACATAAAACCTTTAAGCTGTTCTATAGGGGCATTTGAAAGGATAGTTAAGCAGATAAAATATATACTAATTGCATAAACAAAAAATATACTGACCTTCTATCATATGGTTTCAATATGTTTTACTACCTCCAAAGATTTATTCCAAATTGTCTAGTACTAGGTACACTATAGAAATCTTGTTGGTTCTTAGCAATCATTATAAGATTTTCTGGGTTGCTTGTCAGGATGAATATTTTAGCATTAATGTCAGAGAAGAAAACAGTGATCATACATTGAAATTTCTTCAATAATACTGAATTTAGTAAATTTTACTCCAAAATCAAGCTTATATAAAAATACAATACTTAGGGGTAAAAATCTTAAGCATCTTTGACAGAGTACATGTCTATTATAAGATATTTATCAACCAAAATAAAACAGTAGTCATTATATTCATTGCCAATATACTTCAAGTCACTTGTAATTTGTGAACAAATGCATGTTATAATAATAACAGGTATAGTGCATTTGCCACAGTATTCCATACATTGCTATGCTAAAGCTCTATTTTCCCCTACAGTGAGGAAATATCAATAAAAAAGGACTCATTCCTGCCAGCAGACCACTGCTGGCCCACATATCCAAGTTTGGATGTGGTTTCATCTTTGGCCAGTGCCAGCTCATCAACCTTAGTGCTTTGAGTCCTTTTCTTGTTGTAAGTCTTCTTTTCCTCAGGGCTGGCCAGGTCTGACTGGAGTTGGCCAATTTCTTCCTTAGGCTCGTCATCTACTGGTGTGCTCATGACCAGTTACTGCTTGACACATAAAATGTATAGTCTGAATCATCCTTAGTCTCTCAGGGTTGGAAAATCTGCCTGAGGTTTGGGTCCTTGTCATGAGCTGCTGGGCATATGAAGTAGATCTGGCCATCATGATGGGCCATATGGTGTGCTAAATAGCCAAGCCTGTGTCATTTTTTGGCCTCTAGGAAGCATCACAGTTACATGTCTGAGTCCTTGTATAGTACAAAAATTAGAGTGCTCTCTAACATCTTATACTTACTAAAGTGTAGGGTACAAATAGAAATACATAGGAGCATGTGGAAATGGTGATTTAAACAAGGTAGAACTGTTGGAAGATTGGCTTGGAAGATTGGTCAGATTTGACACATGCATGAAAAATCTGGCCATGCCTTATGTTCTAAAAATAGCTGTAATTTTTAAAGGTATCTTTACAGCCGTTTTCAGAAAACCTTGTCATATGCTGATTTTCAATGAACAATGAAAAGCAACTTCTGAAATCTGTATCTGATGTGCAACTGAGTCTTAATGAGTCTTAGCAAGATGGATGCCATCAGACAACAATTTTCTGCCCACATATCTACATCTTCTTCCCTCATTCCTTCATTTATCTCTTCACTTTCCCATACAAAATTTATATGCCCAGAATTGTCGCTGTTGTCTGAGAAAGATGCAACCAAGGGGAAAGAGCTCTCAGATCATGCTGTTATGCAAACTGATTATTAGCCATCGCTTCTGTTTTCAAAAGTGCACTTTTGTGCATTCAAAAAAAGTTGTACATGACAAGGTTGCGACAAGGTTTTCTGAAAACACTGTATTATGGACATGTGCCAACATATGCCAGTTGCTTTATTGGGCACTAATTTCCCACCCTTGGCATATGTCCATGCTCATGCCTGTGAGAACTGTGGGGGTTAATCCATCTACTTTAGTCTATTTATGTGATATGTAGCTTACTGCTGATTTGATAGGCTCATGGCATATGTCCCCAGCATATTCCGTGCACAAGTGGAGTCTTCCGGCATATTAATTTATGTAATGAGTTACCAAGAGGCTCTGGGTTCAATTCCTGCAAGTCACATTCTGAGTTTTTTGACCATGGATCATTTTTCTTGCTCTTAAGTGTTTACTTTTTGATTAAATTACCTGAGAATAAAGTATATTCTAATGCTACATCAACCCTCTTAAGCACAGTTTATTGAAAATCTAAAGTCTGAATCAATTCCATATCAGGGGTAATTTTTTCTCTGTGCTTCGCACACACCTTTCCATGGAGGTAAATAGATAATATCATACTGTTGGGTTTGTTTATGAGTAGCAAATATATTTTTAAAACCACTGAACACAGTACTATCTACCATGAAAACCAGCCTATTGAGGGTACCACAAGAGAATTTCCTGTGGTCTGCACACTGACCCCAACAAGTACTTTGAGAACTGGGTTCATATGTAATCAAAACACTTTTCATCAGAGCAATTTTTAGGGTACATTGCAACACCAGGTCACTCTCAGTCATTCAGACAGTGCTAAATCCACAAATTTTTAGTTTTCACAATCATAATCCTTATCAGCAATCATAATTTTTGAAAAGAGAGTATGGAATCTAACTAGCAGTAAACTATATGCTACCAAAGTAAGCTAAAGTAGACATATTAGCCCCACAACTCTTGTGGACACAAGAAAGAGGATGAGCAGACACATGCCAAGGGTGGGAAATTGATGCCCCATAAGGCAACTGCCATATGTTGGCATATGTCCATAAGCAGATATGTGCCCATATGTTATGAGCCATTTGATACCATGCTCTCTTTTCAAAAATTATGATTGTTAATAAGAATTTTTATTGTGAAAATTAAAAATTTGTGAATTTAGCACTGTCTGGATGACCAAGAGTGACCTGGTATTGCAATGTGCCCTAAAAATGCTCTGAGGGAAAATGTTTTGATTCCATATGAGGTTAGCCCTTAAAGTATTTACTGGAGTCAGTGTGCAAAGCACAGAAGATTTTTTTGTGATACCCTCAATAAGCTGGTTCTCATGGTAGAAAATGCTATATTCTGTGATTTCAAAGGTATATTTGTTACTCATAAATAAACCTGGCAGTATGGTTTTATTTACTTGCCTTTATGGAAAGGTGCATGAAGCACAGAGAAAAAATTACCCCAGATACAAAATTAACCTATATTTTAGATTTTTGACAGATTACACTTAACAGGGTTGATGTAGCATTAAGAATATACTTCATTCTCAAGTAATTTAATTAAATAGTATACACTTAAGACCAAGAAAAATGATTCATGGTCAAAAAACTCTAAATGCGACCTGCACAAATTGAACCCAGGACCTCTTGGTGACCCATTACAAAATTAACCACTACACCAAAAGACTCCATTTGCACACAGATTATGTTGGGGACATATGCCACTTGAAAAACTTGAATAATGTCCAGACATATGCCATGAGCCTCTTTAATAGACTAATTGTCTGGTGAGATGCATTACTATCTACCAAAAATGAACAGTTCATTACCCAGTGTTACACATTACTGAACACTTATTTGAAATGGTACAGTAGATTGTGTAAATATTTTACAAAATTCTTCTCTATTTTATGTGAAATTCACCATTCTGAAGGTAGTGAAAGTAGTCATTTTTTATATCAAATTCACTTCATGTCATTTACTGATTCTACAATTTGCACAACTAAGAAATCCTGTCACATGAAAATAATGTATGTACATCACACTAAATGCCTGATATTCAGGAATTAGGCTGTTTCCTCTCACCACTGCATGTAGTGCTGCACCATCAAGTAGTATAGTTCTGTGTCATTACTAGACTCAGAAAGAAGAGGCTTATCATCTAAGTCAAGACCACATCAAAAGATAATAACATACATCTCAATTTCTTCAATTTCTGCTTGTGGCCTGCAGAACATGAATAACAGATATGGACTGGAAGAAAAAAGACATACAGTTCAGGTTCAAATATCTGCTGAATGAGGGGTTTCTGAGCAGACACAAAAGCTCCTGATCCAAACTTGTGCTTTTGGTCATTTTCTAACATCTTCTGCCTGGTGCTAAGAACCCATGGGTGGATAAGGTCTAGTAAAGATTGTTGTTGAACATGGCAGTAAGCAAATGTTACAACAGGGTCCTGCAGTATGACATAGGATGCAGCAGCAGCCAAGCCTCTATGTGGTCTGCACTCAAAGGACCAGGAATGGGCAGTGAAGAGCTCCAAGTTATCTCTGCTTGCAGTATTGACTAATGGCCGAGGAACAGGATATGAAAGTGAAGAGATCCATGCTAGGGTTTCCTGGAAGTAGTCCCGGTTTGTGGTGTGCAAAGGCGATAGCTTGATAGTCCACGAGAAACGGTCACCAATGTACCTTGACATAGAAATGTGAAATGAATCAAGAGGGAGTGTGATTGTACTGCAAAGTACAACATGTAAGCAAACAGTCAAGGGAGGAAAGAAGGAAAGAAGGAAAGAAGGAAAGAAGGAAAGAAGGAAAGAAGGAAAGAAGGAAAGAAAGAACACAGACTTTCTACTTTTCCACAGGGATCCATCAACATTGATGAGAGTCCATCCTGTCACAAAGAGTGACACTAGATAAGTTCGGAGAGGAAACGTCGACGGGATAGCTTCAGGGAATCTAGTCCGAGTTGACAAGAGGTTACATTGAGGTAAAGAGACGGATACAGGAACACATACCTAGTCCGAGTTGACAAGAGGTCAAGCTAAGGACTAGGTTTACAGGGTACTGGGTTTATATACTGTTAACTATCAATAGGGAAAAGAGGCAGCGCATGGCAGTGTGAAACAGTATTGTGGTACATGAACAATGAGGCTGCGATAAGGCAGAGAGAAGCTGATGATGGGAGAAAAGAAGGTAACGATGACAGATGTAGATCAAGGCGTGTTTCAGGAAAGGTTATGGAAAGATTATGGAAAGATGGTGAACCGGGACAGTGGTATAGTAGACAATAAGGAAGATAGAACGGAACATACGACCGAGTCTAGAGTCTGTTACAGGGTAATGGCTTGAGTAAATAATAACGGTAAATAAAGGAAAAAGAATTAAAATAATACGGTTTGTGACATTACCCCCCTCCTAAGAATCATCGTCTCGATGATCAAGGCGTCGATGGGGCGTCCGGGTGTTTTTTATGAAATCTGGAGATTATTCGTTTAGCATTCTGAACATTTGAGAAAGGTTCCCAGGAATTGTGTGCAGCATCATACCCCTTCCATTTCACCAAATATTCCACTCTCCTCCACCTGATTCGGCTATCCAGTATGTCCTCCACTTCATATTCTGGTTCGTCCTCTTCTTCTAGCTCCACTGGGCCAGGTCCTTCTGGTCTCTCTCCATTTACCTCGTTTCCATTCCAAGGGTACAGTTTGCTTGCGTGGAAGACAGGGTGAATTCGGGAGAGCGATAACGGCAAGTCGAGTTTGTAGTTTACCCGCCCAATTTTTTGGATAATTTCGAACGGGCCCAATTGTCGGTCTCCAAGTTTTTCGCTAGAAAGCTTGAGGTCGATGTCTTCCCCACTTAGCCATACCAAATCTCCTACTGCGAATTTCGGTAATTTCCCTTCTGCACCTTCTGCCATTCGCCTTTTTGCCAGATGTAGCGCAGCTCCTGCATCTTTCCGGACTTCTCTGAGGACCTCTAATCTCTCTTCCACACTCTGGTTTCCGCTCCTCCTTCCTACTGGGATATTGAAGTGTGGTAAATATCCATATTCCACCTCGAAGGGCGCAAGACCATGCGCTGAATGTATTCGTGAATTGAGGACAAACTCTGCCATAGGGAGGTGTTCGGCCCAATCGTCCTGTCTCCTTCCGACGAACAGCCTCAGGTATTTTTCTACCTCCTGGTTTGCCCTTTCTGTTTGCCCGTTGGCTTGGGGATGGTATCCTGAGGTGAGGGAGGATTTGATACCTAGACGTTTTAACAAGAGTCGCATCAAGTTGGCCGCAAACTGCGGTCCTCGGTCTGATACAAATTGCAGGGGTAAACCGTGAAGGCGGAAGATTTCTCGGTAGTAGAGGTCGGCCGTCTCTTCTGCCGTGATGTTCGTGGTGCAAGGAAGCGCATGGATTTGCTTCCCATAGTGATCTATACATACCATAATGGCATCATAGCCATTGGAGTCCGGAAGTTGGGTGATGAAATCGACTCCTACCGTCTCCCAAGGTCCTTCAGGTACGGGTAGGGGTTCTAGTGCCGTTTTTGGGTGTCGCTGTAGCTTCTTCCTGGCACAAACTTCGCATCCTTTCACATACTTCTCCACATAGCTTCTCATTGTCGGCCACCAATAATAGGAGCTCACAAGACTGTAGGTCGCGTTTACACCTCCATGTCCCGCTCCTCTCACGTCATGACACTGCTTCAGCACTTCCTTTTTGATTTCTTCGTTCGGAGGGACGTAAACCCTCCCCTTCCGATAGATGAGGCCCTCGTCTTCCTCCCATTCGGCTAGTCCATCGGCCAGCCGTTTCAATCCTCCCTCTTTCAGTTCTTTGAGACCTTCTAGGACTTCTGCTTCACGCCTGGTTTCGTCTCGAATTCTTCTTTCCAGAGGGTTTTCAAGGCTCGCTGCTCCGATGCTGGCGAAATGTTCTGGTGTCAACACTATCTGCTTACGGTTGTCTTCTTGGTCTGACGTTTGATGCTGGGGCATCCGGGACAGGATATCAGCCACGATATGTCGCTTCCCCGGCCTGTGAACCAATTTAAAATGGAAATTGGCCAGTTGTAGAGCCCACCGTGCTTGTCGTCGACTTAGGTCCTGAGCAGTCCTCCAGTAGCGCAAGTTGTCGTGATCAGTGACAATCTCGAACGGGTCAGGTAGCCCTTCCAGATAGTGCCTCCAATCCTTTAACGCTTCGATGATAGCTAGCATCTCCCGGTCGTGGATCTCATAATTTCGCTGGTTTTCGTCCAGGGAGGAAGAACGATAAGCTACCGGATGCCATTCCCCGTCGTCTAATTTCTGAGACAAAACTCCTCCAGTAGCGAAGCCTGATGCATCCACCTCAATGCGAGTGGGTCGATCTGGCTTCCACAATACCAGGACTGGTTCCGCCAGGAATCGGTGACGTAGTTGATCGAAGGCCTTCTGTTGTTTCTTTCCCCATTCAAACAGCGTCCCTTTCTTCGTTAAATCGTTAAGGGGGCGGGCAAGATGGGAGAAGCCTTTGATGAATCTCCGGTAAAAGTTGGCGAACCCTAGGAATCCTCGCACCTCTCGTAGGTTTTTCGGCATCGGCCAGTCCTTCACAGCCGCAACTTTAGCTGGATCCATCTTTACCTGTCCTTTCCCGATGATCATCCCCAGGTATTCAATCTCTTCTTTCTCGAATTCGCATTTTTCGGGTCGGAGGTAGAGATCATACTCACTCAGTCTCTGTAACACCTCTCGCACCAGTCCGCGATGTTCCTCCAAATCCTTGGTGAAGATCAGGATGTCATCCAGGTATACCGCTACTTTTCCTGCTGCTATTAGGTCCGCGAAGATAGTGTCCATCAGTGCCTGGAAGGTGGCCGGAGAGTTGGTAAGTCCGAAGAACATGACGTTGGGTTCAAACAGCCCTCTATTTGTAGCAAAGGCCGCCTTCCATTCATCTCCCTTCCGAATCCTCACGTTGTTATATCCCCAGCGTACATCAAATTTGGTGAACACTCGGGCCTCCTGAAGCTTGCCAATGATGTCTTGGACTAAGGGGAGTGGATAGCGATTTCGGACAGTGAATTCGTTCAGTTTTCGGTAGTCTTGGACAAACCGCAATTTGCCATCTTTCTTTTTGATGAAGAAGACCGGAGAGGCTATAGGTGACTTGGATGGTTGTATGTATCCCTTCCAGAGGTTTTCTTCTAGAAATCGCTCTAGTTCTTGCTGTTCACTGACCGACATGGGGTACACCTTGGTGCGGATGGTTGCGGGCGCATCTGGCGTTAGCTCAATAGCGTGGTCCCAGGGTTGTCGGTTTGGGAGGCGTTCCGACTCTTCCTCGGAGAAGACCTTACGAAAATCCTGGTATTCTGGAGGTACCGTTTGTTCGAAGCTCCTCTTGGCTTTCCTCGCGTTCTCTGCCTCTGCGATCTGCTGGGAGTACGTATACCCTGCTGCACACCAAACCTCCTCTCCCAAGTCCTCAATAACGCCTTCCCTCTTCCAATGTCGTCGAAGTTTGCGGTTGGCGTTAAATTTGATCGGGGCACTCTTCTCTTCTTCCTCGGGTATCTCTTCTTCCACTGTCACTTCATGAATCTCCTCTTGATCCTCGGGAATTTGTAGTTTCCCTCTTTTCCAGTCTATCCGGGGGTTTAGTTTTTTAAGCCAGGGAAGCCCCAGGATAACGGACTCCGATCCGATATCCGTAACTAGAAAGTCCGTCCACTCTTCATATCCCTCTATTTCCATTTTCATTCGAGCACATCTCTCAATTCTTCCTGCCGTGTTTTCCGTTCCATCAATATTCCTTACTTTGATAGATTTCTTCAGAGGAAAAGTCGGGATCCAGTTATCCGTGACAAATTTTCGGTCTATGAATAGGGCTGTTGCTCCACTATCCACCATAGCTGCTGTGAAGATTTTGTTGGTCCTGCTTCCTTGTAACGAGATGGGCAAATAAAAATGGCTTTCATTCGGATCGACCATACAGACGGTATCAATGTTACAGGTAGAATCGTACGAGGAGGAAAAGGATATGGTATTAAAATCGTTCATAGGGGACGCGCGAGTCGCAGCTTTTCTCGGCGTCTTCTTCAAAAATCCTCTTGCTTCTGGAGGATTGTGGCTAAAATCTTGTTTTGTTCGGCAATGGCGTCTCTGAAGGCATTGAAGTCGGGGTTAGAGTTGGAAGGGGGGGTTTGTGATGTGGAGGCGGCAATGGTGGTGTTGGGACCTGGACCTGGAGTGGGTTCATCATCGAACAGAGACCATGGGGCGTTAGCGGCCACCTGTTGCCCAGCTCGTCCTCCTCCTCGTCTCGTTCGGTTCCCTCTTCCCCTTTCTACCCCCATATACTTGTCCTGGCACACCCTTTCCACATGTCCAGTCCTTGCGCAGTAACGGCACTTCTCGTTCTTCCAACTGCAGTTCCCTTTTACGTGATCTGGAGATCCGCACCCAAAACAGTGTCCCTTCATCTTCAGGAGGAAGTCGTCGCGGGTCTTGCCGTTACCTCCGGTCCGGGTGGCATCAATATCCATGGCATTCGGATCGGAGGATTTAAAATTTCCTCCGGCAAATGTGGGACTATGAATGGCCAATTCTATGGTGCAGGCACGATTGATGGCTTCGGCAAGGGATTTAGCTTTCCCTTGTCCCAATTCGATAGAAATCATATGGAGTCGGATGTTACTGTTGAGACCGTTGCAGAACCTTTCCATCAGGTCCGCGTCCGAGAACCCAGTTCGTCCTCCTATATCCTGAAATTCTTGCGCATAATGAGCCACCTTCTGCTTTCCCTGTCTCATTCCCATGATCTTTCTTCGCGCTTCTGCTTCTTCGTCAACTGACCCAAACCTTGTTTTAAACTCCTTTTCGAACTTTTCCCAAGTTCCGTCAAAGGGGAAAGGGGTTGCATTAGCTGGAACGGGGTCTTGTGCGTGTTCCTCGTTAGATTTTACAGCGAGGTTGGCGTATCGAGCTGCCCAGTCTGCCGCGTCTCCTTGCATGAAGGATAGTGCCGCCGTAATATATTTGGGTTCAGTGTCTAGGTCTTTGCGGCTTGAAGCCCAGATTTTGAAAAGAGAAAGGAAGCGTCGCACGTCCGTAGTTTTCCCGGTAAAAGGGTCCGGCTTGGCCACACTGGACTTAGCAGGCTTCGGCTGTCCCATTGCTTCGATAAGCCTTGTCATCTGCTCCTGCATGCTTCTTTGATGCTGGGCCATCTGCTGTACCAGGGATCCAAGGTTATTATCGGTCATTTCTGTGTCAGATTCTGAGTGGTGGGATCGTGTAGGAGATGGGGACGGTTCAGGAGATGGGGACGGTGCAGGAGATGGTGCAGGAGATGGTGCAGGAGATGGTACTGTCTGGGCAAAGTCTTCCGGTGGCAGTGGTGGGGGCGGTAGTACTGGGGTAGCAGGTAATGACGGAGCGGCTTCTACTCGAGGGAAACGAGCAGGTAACGGTTTGATTTGATGGGTTCGCCCTTCAAGTTCTAGGGACGAGACGGATGCGATAGAGAGGGTGGCGGACGGACAGTTGTTTCGGATACACTTGAAAAACTCGTTCTCCCAAAGGTGAACGTGACACTGACGGGTTACGTCGAAACCGTGCGGTAGGCCTCTGCAGTCACTGGTGTCTCCAGAGAAAGACGTTTTGACTGTGGTAGGGACGATCTAGACGGAGATCGTCGGTACCTGCGGTGGTTAGCTTGACCTAATGTCACAAAGAGTGACACTAGATAAGTTCGGAGAGGAAACGTCGACGGGATAGCTTCAGGGAATCTAGTCCGAGTTGACAAGATTACATTGAGGTAAAGAGACGGATACAGGAACACATACCTAGTCCGAGTTGACAAGAGGTCAAGCTAAGGACTAGGTTTACAGGGTACTGGGTTTATATACTGTTAACTATCAATAGGGAAAAGAGGCAGCGCATGGCAGTGTGAAACGGTATTGCGGTACATGAACAATGAGGCTGCGATAAGGCAGAGAGAAGCTGATGATGGGAGAAAAGAAGGTAACGATGACAGATGTAGATCAAGGCGTGTTTCAGGAAAGGTTATGGAAAGATTATGGAAAGATGGTGAACCGGGACAGTGGTATAGTAGACAATAAGGAAGATAGAACGGAACATACGACCGAGTCTAGAGTCTGTTACAGGGTAATGGCTTGAGTAAATAATAACGGTAAATAAAGGAAAAAGAATTAAAATAATACGGTTTGTGACACATCCACGTTTGATATATTTTTCCCGTGCAAAGTTTCTATCTATGCTTTCATCATCTCTGAAAGTGATTAGGGATGTGTGTTCTTCAAAGGTTGCTCGAGGATAGAGAGAGTATGTCTAGCTGTAATTAGATTCATGACCACAGCTGTGAAAGTCTCAAACTCATGGTCATATCAAAAGAAAATCAAACACTCACTTGAGTGGAAATTCAGAATGATATCAATAGGGGAATGGGTTGCAGTTATGAATTGAATCCTGGAATCTCCACGATTAAAATTAAAGACACATGCGAAGCCCCGACCATTATATGATTCGGTTTCAGTGAGGTTGACTTGGTCATAGGCATTGGATAAGGACCGATTCTGGCCATTAATAGGTTGAAAACCATATCCAATAGAGATCAGGAAAAGTGCCATAAGATATCCAGATGAGTGTTCAACATAAATATCAAGGTCACTGTCGGTCCAATAAACTCGAGTGAAGAATTGGAGGGCAGTAGAACCTGAAATCACTGCACCGGAAAGTACTTGTACACATCAAAACATGTATGTCTCCTCTGATGTAAAGTAACGCGGGGAGAGTAGCTTATTGATGTCATAGGCTGCTCTGTTATATGAATTGACTTCGTCGTGAGCTTGGTGAGCTGCAAGTGAAAAAGCATGTATGTCTCTTGGCGAGAGACATGAAAGAATGAAGTTCGTCGTGGTTGCGGGGCTGTGCAACTGGAAGTTAGTGCATTAGACGTGTATGGCATTAAAGGATACATACAGGAGTGGCATCGACACTCCAAGACAACTGCTCTGATAGATATCTTTTGCCTTAGCCTCTTATAAAAATCACAAGACTCGGACCACTTGGGAGTGCAAGATCGGAAGCAATGAAAGTATGTATCCACAATGCACATGCCTATCGGCGGCCACCCTTTAAATGTATTTGAGATAAGTAAGTCACTGTAGACACGCGTTCCGAAAGAAATTTCTGATCCACCGGCTTTGTAGCAAATGGGATTATATCTTCCGGAAATCCTTCAAGAATGGAAAGGACAAGAAATATCAGGGGCTAAGCCGGCGGGCAGTTGCTGTTGTACCAGTCGATATGACCATCAGCTCTAAGACAACGGTGACTCCGATAACTCCAAGCTCTGTATCACGCAAGAGGTCCTGTTTGACACGTGGCATGGGCCCCGGCTGGTCCTCAATGGGCCCAAGTGTCGGGTTTCCTTCCTTCCTTCCTTCCAAGCAGACCCAGGTCCGATTTGATTCCGAGTTTCATGAATAACAACATATGCGGTAGATTCTGATGTCAGTCGGAAGAGACATCCCTTGTTAGCCGGTGACCATTAGCTTTTGGCTTTAATGGAGGAGCTGAGCAGACGAACAAACCAAGACTCAGGAAAATCAAGACTGTCTCTCGAGTTGCTGAGAAGGATATATACTTGTTTAAAATGAGACCAACAACAGTGAAATTGCAGTAACACTCGTTCAGGAGGTACAGGGACTAGTAAAGTTGTTTATGATCACCTTCGAAACGAACGATCCTTGTTTACAATGAACGAAACACATAGAAAGCACTGATCATGTCATAGGAGTTTCAAATTTGGTGTGAATGTAATATTCCCCCGGTGAATCCGTCCAAGAAAGTAGGCCTTCAGTGAATTCGTGGCAAGTGAAATACAATCCTTCGTTCGTTTGAAGTACCTGAGAAGAATTGAGCATGCAGTCAAAGGCAGAGGTAGTAAGGACAAACTGCGTTTGGTGGAAAGCGACCCCGATTTTTAACCTTCATAGATCTTTGCTGTCTTGTGAAGGACAGTTGCCGTAGCGTGACAGCCTTGGCAGTAGACTTCATGTTTCCGACGAGGATATCCTCAATGATTTGATTTACTGCAAGATTGTTAAAAAATAGTAACAATAACAAGCAAGGCCAAAAAAACCTACAGGATTCATTGAACTTCAGATTATTGATGATAATGACATCCGCTTCCTGTATTTTGGACAAGCTCTCCGTATTTTGGGTCATATCGCCTTCCGAAATTTCCATAGTACCTGGTTTTAAACCCCAGAGTCGACACCTGGCCTGAGCTTCTCTAAAAAGATCTTTCGCAAGCTTTGCCACTCCCGGCCTGATTTCAATCCCGTAGGTACGGCAACCTCGCATAAGGCTCACTTGAGCCAAGACGTTACCTACCCCACATCCTAAATCTATGAGAAAGGAAGAGGAATCAACGCCGAGATTGTTGACGATCTCTGCAACCAACTGTGGTAGCAGCTCTCCATACGTTTCACTTGACCCAGATCTGTAGCCTTTGAGATCGGAAAAGTGAGGGTAAACGATCCGTTGATACGTTTGCTCGATTACGATGCAATAAAGGTCAGGTAAAGGATCTATACTATCTGGGTTGGCGAGGATGCTATTGGTGAGATCCATTGCTTGCAAGAAATCACTTTTATTCAGGCGCTCAAAAAGGGAAGCTTTCAACTTTGCAAAAATACCACCACAATCGGAATGTGTTCTAACGCCTAAAACTGGTCAGCTTCTCATTTACAGAGAGTGTAAGAAGGCCTACAGGAAAAGAGAGTATGAATTGTAGTACATAGATCCCGTACAGGATCGTAGTCCTTCTTGGAGAGGGGGGAGCATATACAGAATCTATAGACTTTGTTGAGATCACACCACATGCTAGTACTAAGAAATTACGTTTCCGTAAAATCACTGGCAGGGTAGGTTAGATTGACTACGGTAAAGTTGTCTTGATCCTCGGGAAAAACTGCAAGTTATCCATTAACTATTGAAAGGAAAGGATGCAAATTCGACCACGTACGAGCTCGATATCTTTGGTTTTTCAAATTTTTTGAGTACATACATTGCATGACGACCTGCTCGGAACTAATCAGAACGTCCAATTCTGGCGGAAAGCTCTCTGTATGTATTATATTATCAGCAACTAAACCAAGAAGATTAAAGGCCTACCTGGTTCTTGAATATCCAATTCCGGTTGAGATCCTTCCCTGGAATCGTTCACTACTGGGACTCTGCCACCCATGTTGACACATTCTTCTCCTTCAACGTTTTCGGAGGTGACCTCTCCCACTTTAACATCGTTCTTTGTGATTGTCGCGGTTTTAGAAAGTAGCGAAGCTCGTATTCGCAGCGGTAACCACAGTTTCCAGATGTCGGTCACGCCGAAATATTTCCATCGCAACTTGGGAGGAGTCGGAACTGCAGTTGTCGCTGGGTTTGATAGGGGGTGAGGGATTGGATTCAATGATTTCGGAGGCTTCTTTAAGGCTATCTTCTTTCTGCTCCATGGTTAATAGACCAACGATAAACACAGAGAATCGCTGACCGGTATTTTCGTTGGGCCTCAGCCTGTTTGGTCGGGACAGGTGGACTTGAAGGGATAGAGACCGTAGGGATATCAAATGTCAGCTAGAATATTCGTAGATGAAATAAACGTCAAGACATTAATTATAGTGCTTACCAGTTTCGACATCTTAAATCTATGTTGACAGTCTGAATTGTGGGTCTATTTTGAAGATGTGCTATATAAAGCTATTCCCACGTTATCTCGCTTACCTGATGTCACTCATGGAGCCTCCTTGCACGGTACTGCTGTTATAACATGAACTAGCCTGGACAAATGTATTGTATTATACATACAGTTAAGGAACTTGTATCATAATGCGCTGGCTGCATGAAGAAATCGCAGTTGAACCTGTATGCGCGAAGCAACAGGTGAGTGAAGAAAGTGTACAATCCTGTAAGAATTCAACGATACTGATAAAAGATGGTGAGCCGTATTTTGTAGAACAGTACACTAAAGCTTACAAGTGTCTTGAAGCATATCCTTCCAGTAACGTAGAGCAATACTAGTGAGATAAACGTATTGACCTAGTGGATTTGGAATGCATATGAGCTTGCTTTCTTCGTGATGGACAATGCACGCTCCTTTGTAAACAGCCACTGCAAAGTCTAAGGCCAATTCACATGGAGAAGTCAAAATCACGATAGGACTGAGCTCCGTGGGAGACCGATATTTAGCATACAAGGGAGCTAGTCTGATGATGCTGGTGTCTGCAGAGGTGCTAGACAACATCTGAAGAGGGAGAATCGGAGGATACACCATACAATTGTCCAGCATGACAAAGAGATCTATATTGAATACCTCCGAGTGACGGTGCGTTGCTTCAAATTGGCGAAGGCATACGGCTGATTGCTTACCAGCAAGTCTGGATTCGCGCGACGGCCGGTTTATGGAAGGCGCTGGGAGATAGTCATTCGGATTCGCGAGCGCTTCAAAGTCGAAAACAAACTCTAGGTGCATGGTTCGAAGTTCTGGAGATGCCTCTGGCGAGAAGATATGGATGACTTTGTATTCCTGTAAAGCTAAAGGCTGTTCAGCTCCACGTTTAGATTCTGAAGGGTACACGACATACAGCCATTTTTACAGATATGACTCCAAGAAGTGTTAGCCAGATTAATGCTCCAGATGAATTCCGAAGTTGCGGAAGGAAGTGGGATAAGGAATGACTGTTCAGAGTGAAAAACTGAATTGTCAGGCTGACGACAGACAACGACTGATGTCTGCAGAGCTAGCTTGTAGGTGGATGATATGATAACTGTAGGACTTGATTCTGTCACACAGACATCATTAGGCCTTAGAGCTGTCAACTTGATCGAGGCTCCTAATGGTATAATCGGCAGGGTAGGGGAGCTACTTGCGCCACAAACACGCACTGTTTGCACTGTGACAACTATTTGAGGAGCGGTTCTGCATTAATTGACAGTGAACACCCCAAAGTATCAGACACGTTACCAGGATTCCACCCAACTCCTGCCCCTTGGATCCCTGGCCGTATCTCTGGATTTAAAACGTGTGGCTTGAAGGATCGGTCTCATACCTTTAGGTGCTGCGCTTGTATCCGAAATAGTACGCTTTGCCTTTGACTGAAGGATCAGCACCACTGTTTGAAATTTCCAGGAGATGGGAACAACTCGCCTGATATCTAATCTGAGCAACCGAAATGTTTTTCCCAACCACTCTACACTGTATGTAGTTGATAACAAAATTCCATTTTCCTCTTTTCAGGCCGGAATCCTGAAATGCTAGGAAAGCTAAACAAAGAACAAGTTTAAGTGAGTAAAACCGGAACTTGAATTGAAACATACCATCACGAATGCTGCAGTAAAAATATACGGGAAGCGTAAGTAGTAAAGTACTGGTGGAGTAGCACCGTGCTCACACATGGGCGACATCATCAGATTTAGAATATTTCTTTGCACGTGGCTTGGAAGGGACGCAATGTCCTCTGAGACGGAGGCAGCGCGAGCAAGGCGAGTTTCCATTGCACTTACTACAATCGACTTGACACCTCAAGCAAGCAACTTTATGAGCTAGGGAAGATGATTTTGGCATAGAGCATAGCGAAAACTCATATGGGAACCTCAGATTACTTATATCTATGTTAACCCCACAGCGCACTTTAGATGTGGATCTGGCCGGGAACGTGTACCTGATGACGGCCGGGTGCCGTAACGCTGATATATGCTCGTACAGTCCCTCTCCAGGTCTGTAGAGTCTCTGGCGTGATGACCTTGGTTTCATCAAACATCCATTGCATAAATGCGTGAGTCCTTCAAGGAGAACACCCGTCAGATAGATTTGAGCGTCGACCGCGGGTCCGAGTACGCCCGTGAGAGTGAATTGCCACTTGAGGCGAGGTTCTGGACGTCTAGTCACCCATGATCAACCACATCTCTATTAGCCGGTGAAGTACAATTGTATTTCACTGCGTTTGCTTATGATAACTACGGACCAATCATTGTACCACTACATAGACTTGTGGCACAATGGCACAACGTAGAGATAAATACATGGCAACGTCAGATTTTCCAATCAAAGTTTGTGTGTGGCATTGGAACTGGACAACAGATGTTGTGGAATGTCATTGGAGAACGGTTCAGTGGTTGCACATCGATATTATCAAGGGCTGACTCAGGAGGACCTGGAGCAGGTGGGCGAACAATCAACAGCCCAATGGATAGATGGTCGGGATACAAGGCGGAAGCTGGCCCTTCCGACGAGTGACGCGAAGACGTCAATAAAGCACCCTAGTACAAATCTCAGCATCGATCGGAGGCGAGTCTGCTCTGACGACTCACAGAAGAATGCGGTACTTCCTTTTTGTTCAACAAAATGACCCCAAGGAAAGGTGCCTGCACTTGAAGCTGCTAAATGGACCTGATTCAGTGTACTATTGTGCGACCAGTTGAAGATGACAGACGCATTTAGATGCATGGTGCGTGCGTTTGGGTTTCAACATCTTGAAAGAGCAGACTGAGTGACAATATATCAGAGCCGCAATGGTATGGTAAAAATGGTACGGACTCACGTTTTCTACTTTTCAGACATTCGGAGCAGGCCAACAGAGCGCCATTCCGGTTACAGGTACAACGCAGTTGAACACAACGATCGCAGCCTAGCCAGACACAATCAGTCCAACGCGCACGGTGCATTGAGGCCGAGATACTCACATCTGGGTTTCTTTAGAGGTTTTCCCATGACAGTCGTCCCGTAGGCGGGGAGAAGGTTGTCTTCCAAACAGATTGTCGGAAGCATAGTCTGCGTAAGGGGAGGGTCCTTCGTAAGAAGCCAACACAAAACGTGACAGACAATTCTAAGAACTCGTGAACGGGAAAATCCGACTTCACTAATCTTTTCATCTGTGTGGCCACACCTATCCGTTTTATCCAGTCAAACGCAACCAGGAGAACATGGGCTAGGAGGCAAAAACGGAGAGCAGGACGTCGCAGAGATAATAATGCCACCAAAGGTTGTGGCAATCTACGGTGCCATCGTTTTTAGCTCAACCCAACTAGTCCCACGACTAGGAAATTATCTAGAGAGGCCAGTCAAAGTCTGTTCTACGTCAGTCGTTACCACCGAGTGCCGTCAAGACACCGAATGCTCGCAGTCTCATAAACCACTTGAGACCAGGCGGTTTCAACTAAAACAACCATGGCAGCTCAATTGACCCGCTCACGGCGCGAAAAAAAAGCCTCAAGGCCGCATACACGACTGTAGGCGACATCTTACCGCACCAGGACCTCGAAACGAAGCCAAAGAGCTGACAAGAGTAAGTGGTCGGCCACAGCGAATAACCGGAAAACCTCCAAGATCCGGAAAGACGTAGTATAATGCGCATCAAGTCGTCACGTTTGAAGCCGAAACCTTTCAAGTCAACTGGGATGAAACGATGGTCGTCTCTTAAGCGGAAACATGACCCTGAGCAGAAGCATGAACCACTGCGAACCTCCTTTTAGTTCAAGAACGGAAATGAAATGCGGAGTTAGACAACATTTGATAGTTGTGTCGGCGAGTGAACACAAAGGCTAATACTGACGGTTCCAGCTCTAAAGAGAACTGGAACTCCAGTTTTTCGAGTTTCTCAGGGCGAGTCCGTGATGCTGTTTCGGCATGGGGAGGATGGTCGGGATCAAGCCTAGCACCAGGTGAGAGTCTTGGGGAGAAAGAAGCTGGTGATGACCACTTGAACAGCGATTCCAGACATTAGCAGCGAACTCCTGCGCGCGCAGGAAGAAAAGCACTGACAGCAGGGCATAAAAGCTAAAGTTCAGCCGAAGAAAAAAATAACGAGAGATACAACTCACAGGAGAGGGATTCCAGGTTTTAATCATTGGGAAACAACCCAACGAAAGGGCGGAGGAAAGGCAGACTTAGAAAAATCTCATCTTTCTAGCCTGATGAGAGCTACCGTCTTTCAAGCAATGACTGGTAGTACAGTATCATCAGAAACAGCAGATTCACGATATGGGTGAAGTCTTCCCTCAAGTAGAAGATGTAACAGGTATCATAGACCAGGGAAAATGCGCACAAAACTAAACCTGTGAGTTAGCTTTCATGATCGCGGATTGAACCTTATAGTGTGTGTTACCTGAACAAGAAGGGATCGAGCTCAAAAGGGTGCAATACTCGTTGAGCGAAGCTATCTGACGGTCGGAAAATGTCAAATCACGAATGTAGTAGATTTTGCCTATCTTCTGGACACTCAGGACGAGGCTGGAATCTTGTAGGATAACTGCAGAAAGGCAAACGCGCAGAAGGTAAGTTTTGTCTGCACTTTTGCGGTTGTTCGAAGGGCCTCACCTCCTTGGGAAACAATCTTGTACTAACCACAGATGCGAATAAAACGGACTGACATCGTCAACAGAGTGAATCAAGTTTTAGGGGCAGGTAAGGAGGATATACGTTTGCAAAGGTCAGACAACCAAGTCCTTTTCAATACATCTTCACGTGACTGTAATTGTTCTTCGCTTTTTGTATCGTTAGTTTGCCATTGCTACATAGTCTATTGTACATCCGTCCTTCGTTTCCAATAGCATGACCAACATCCACAAAAATGGTTTCTGCACTTGCAACAGCCATCGCGTAGATGTTCGAGTAGTAAGGATCGATTGTTCTAGCTCACCGTTGTGAACTATGAGTAGGGGCCGAAGAAGACATATTTACCGGGAAATGATACAGTTTTTTGTATCGAGCGCTCTTCATTGGAAAAATATACATATGATCTTTTTTATTTTTCGGCCGTATGAATATGTATCGATCACTCGTAATAGCGTATGCAGAGAGCCATTCGGTCAGAAAGAATCATTTATGAATAATCATCATTCAGTTAGACTGTCTAAGCTTCTGGATTTAAACAAGGATAAGGTCTTCATATGAACCCCTAAAGAACTGCCTGAGCCTAAAAAATATCAAGTTCTTAGACTGCATTTGTGAAGTCAATTTCTATTTACGACTCAGAGGAGCTGGTATAGTGTGTTATGAATGTCTACGTGTAAACGGTCTCACCAATGGCCTCAGGCCTCAACGTAAGCTAAACCAGGGTTTATATTCTAGCCACTAAGGGGGCAGTCCTACGATAGTCAGGTAGCGTACGTATACGAGGCGGATAGGCCGAAGGTGATGGTAAAAGTAAAAGATTAGATGTCCGCGATACACGTAAGCTACATCCTATATATGTGACTGCGTGGGATAATAGATATAAGAGGAAGGAATAGGTACAAATAAGGTAATGACCCATTACACCCTCCCCGGCCAGATTGACTCCAGGGGTCAATTTGAATAGAATAGTAGATAATTTTTATGGTGCAAGACCAAGTAATAAATTAACGTTCAAGTTTAGTTACTATCCGAGATCTTCATTCCCTGTACACCATTCAAAACATCAGAACCAGTTGGCAACTCTGTGTTCGCAGCTGCAGAGGACTCGGAAGTAGTGGGGTTGTTGGATGGCTGGGTAGAAGGAGAAGGACTATCCACAGATCCAGAGGAAATGGTGAGAGCACACGCGTCATTTTGCACTAATGGCATCTGCTTCGACTGACTCAACACCTCAGATGCATTTATTGACGAATTGTCGTCGACATCTGCCTTTAAAGGAGGATCAACAGGGACAGGGATTTTAGGGATTTGTCGTTTAGTAGCCAAACCGGAGTCCCTAAGAGCACGATACACAAAAGAGCGCCTGCGGTATTCAAGAATTTCGGCACGGTCCCAATGTTCTGGAATGGAGTATATATGGGAAGGGTTTGCGGGAGCAATTGGATAAAACAGGGAACGATATCGTGAGACTTGAAATACCCTTGCATAACGCAAGGCAATGTCACGGTTGACTGTCGACAAACTTTGAATGTCAATACAGTATTGCCATGCCCAGCGGAGCATAGAGTTGGTTTTGGTGAGGGTTATGCCGCAGTGGGCAAAATGCTTTGCGAGGGTAATAAGAGAGTCGATATCCGTTCGGGCACATGGGGCAACTGAACCCGAGGTGTCAATTCGGATATTTTGTGAGCGTAAAATATGCTCGTAAAGGCCAGGCTTGGCTACCAGCTCCACAAAGCGAACCTTGAAGATACTGATGAGATCATGGTCCTGGGGGACCATAGCAGTGAAAGTACGGTTAGCCGCAATAGTGTCGAGGTCGACAAACCCGGAGTCTGTCATAATAATTCCAGCGTGGGAACGGGGCTCGTAGTGAACAAATACATAGTTCGCGAATTTATCGTCTGGTGTAGACGTGTTGGCGGGAGGCAAAGCTGGTACTCTAGAAGGGGTCTTTTCCCACTCTGCAAAGCCGTCATTATCCTGAGTGTGTTCCTCAGGGTTGATAAAGGTCGTAAATACCGCCCATTGAGGATAGACAGATTTCTTGATAATTTCTCGTTCATCACCAATGAACAACGAAGTCCTGCTTTCCCTTGTCAAGTAATCAAGGAGTAGTGCAAGTCCATGGGCTTCACGAAAGCGGTAAAGGCCAGTAAGGTTACCTCGCTGATTTGCTGCTTCAACCAGCTTTTCGATGCCTTCTAGAGATCTAGGAAGGGACTGTGAACCTTCAAGAGGGTAGCGATTAACGTCGATCTCTACTGCTCGGGGCAGCTTTTTGCGTTTGACGTGTTCGATAATGTCAGCGGTAGCGACAATTAAGCCAGTCTCTGCAGACCATGTAAAATCCAGGTCCATGTGTGAAAATCCCAGCCGAAATCGTCCATATTGAATACAAGTATAGAGTTGCTCGATATTAGGGAAGGGGGATTGTCCAATGGTGTGGTAGCCAATAGGGACTAGTCGAGACTGGTGAACCTTTTTTGGAGGTGGTATATCATTATCGACATCCATGCGATCGGAGTCGTTGATTTTCCTCTTGGAGGAGTGGGGCAGTGATCTGCGGCTGTTTTCGAGAGAAGCCCTCAAGGTGTCAAGTTCATCTTCAACCTTGCGGCGGCGGTGTCGTTGAGATTCGATTTCTGCCTTGGCAGTTTCCAATTCCCGAAGAATTGGTTTGGTGAAGTGGTTTGCGAGGGTTTTCTGCGCCTCGATATAGGAATTATCCTCTGTAGCGTGTGCGAGGGCTGTGTGTTGAAGGATATCGGAACAGGGTGTTCCATCAGCGTGGTTGTGAATGATCACATTGAGTTTTGAGTTCACGGACCAAGTGCCGTGATGTGCGTTAGTGTCGTATCCCACTGGTACTGGGATTGGGATTGTGTTCGAGGGCATATTGACCTGTATCTCAGGTGAGACAGGTTCGTCAGGCTTAGTTTCGGGTTTACTGACGGTAATTTTATTTTCGGTGGTCAAATCTTCCATTAGTACCTCATTGTTGACATACGCATTCATATTATTAGCATGAGGGTACATATGTGGTGTGGGGAAAGTATTTGGTGCGAAACCAGGCATTGGTCCTGTTGGCCATCCATATGGTGGTAGGAAAGGCGGCATGGGAAAGGGAGCTTGGTTTTGCGGTACACTCGGTACACTCGGTACGCCCTCCCCTCCTAAAGCGGAATGGTACATTCAGTATAACTGTATTACTGACATCTGCCAGTCACGTACTATTCATTTCCCTTCCCAAGGAAGGGTCAATATTCCCATGTGAAGGATTACCGGTCTGATTGATTGGAGGTTGAGAGTTAAAGGACGAGAGCATTGCGGGGTTGAATCCAAAAGGATAGGCCATAGTCACTGTGCAGAGGAACGAGCAGTGACAATTTTCAGCTCTCCTGCTTTAATATTTTCCTTGCGAGGGAAGGTTCTAGACTTCTGAGTCATAACCGGACTTGGCCGAATTACTGGTCATGCCTTGTAATTATTTCGGAAGGTTTTTCCCACGCTTACGCTTTGGCAAATCCTGCCAGCGTGTCACTCCTACCAGCGCAAAGTAGTCATCCAGCGCTTTCAGTTCCTTTACAGTCTCGTATGGTTCAAAAGTAATATCACCTAGGGACCAATAAACTTCAAATAGGGGCTTATTCCCTTTCCATACATGGCTGTGTATAGAATCAACAAATTCCTCCGCACCTGGAGGTGCTCCGAAATCATAAGGCTCGGGTTTGCTCCTATCTGGGAACAACAGTGGGTCTGTATCTTCGAATGGTTTGAGTAAACTGACATGGAATACACTGTGTATTCTTCGTTGGTTAAATACTTCTGGCAATTCCAGTTTATATGTCGATGATTCAGGTTTTGCCTCGAGAACCATATAAGGGCCAACGTATTTCGGAAGTAGCTTGCTTGCTCTTCCTTTCGGAAGATTCAAATTTTTGGTAGACAAGTAAACTTTTGAACCCTCGAGAATTTGAGGTTCCTTACTGCGGCGTTTATTTGACTGGTGAGTTTGAAAAACTCTGGCTTCTATTATCGCATCATGGGCATCAAATAGGTTTTGCATTGCTTGAATGCCAAATGCCCGAATTCCAGCTGGTAAGTTCTCTTTATTTCGAACTTCAAATAGCATTGATGGTATGTATCCATAATTCAATTCGAATGGTGCAAAGCCGGTCGTCTCACTAATACTTGAATTTATAGCGAATTCAACGATAGGTACTTTAACTAACCAGTCGTGTTGGTCTGCTCGAATTGCAGAACGGAATATTTGCGCAATAGAACGGTTAGCTCGCTCTGTTACTCCATCGGTTTGCGGATGGAAGGATGTTGACATTAGCAATTTTGCACCAAGTAAACGGTGCAGTTCTTTCCACCAAATTGACGTGAATTTGGGATCTCTATCGGATACAATAGATTCAGGTAAGCCATGCAATCTCACAATTTCTTGCATATATCGCAATGATAAGTCAGTTGCTGTGTCTTTTGTATTACAGGGTATTAAATGCACTTGACAGGTGAGTCGACATATGACCACCCATAAGTAATTGTATCCTTTCACTTCAGGGAAAGGACCAATAAAATCCATGCCTATAGATTGCCATGGACGCGTTGGAATTGGTAAGGGGTGTAATTTACCTGCGGGAGGTTTTGTACTAACTTTCGAGCGATTACAGAGTTCACATGTCCGACAGAACTTATCCGTCATTCCATAAATTCCAGGCCACCAATACCAGCGGCGGATATAATCAGCAGTACGTTGAGGTCCGAAATGACCTACTACTTCATGTCCTTGTTCTAGTATTTTTCCACGCAATGAGCGCACAGTCTTTGGTACCTCTGGTACACATAGGACATTTTCACTGGAAAGATTTGTAGTCCAGATTAAACCATCATTATCCAACCTGAATTTCGGGTGATCTGATGGAGCATGTAATATTTTCTTGAAAAGCCGATCATGGTTATAGCATAACTTCAGATCATTCAAAAATTCCGAATCACTTTCAAATTCGGAGCATAAGTTTTTTCCTTTGGCACGAGAATCCATTACAGTTGGATTGACACGGGCAGGAACGGTGTATTCTGGTACATCGGGCTCTCGAGCTGCTTCAAGCTCTGCCGCTTCAACATCTCGCTGTTCTTTTAATTCCTTTGCCTCACGACGAGCTTGGAATTGTTCAATGATTTCTTTTAATTCCTCTTTACGGCCAAGAGGTAAGTCTTCTGCCAATTTATCAAGTCGTATATCGGCATTAACATACTCATATGGTTCATGCCTTTCATCTGTCATGTCTGACTCGTAGTACTGAGACAGGATATCGGCAACCCGATTTGTAACACCTTTCACATATGTGATGTCAAAGTCAAAACGACTCAAATATTCCATCCATCGCATTTGCCGACTGGATAGTCGCTTTTGAGTTTTGAAAAACTCAAGTGCTTTATGGTCAGTGACCACATGAGTACGGTAACCTATTAATTTGTCTTCCCATTTGAGAAGGGCTTCGAGGATAGCTAGGGTCTCGGTTTCAAACACACGATAATTTCTTTGAGCATCTGTAAATTTTTTCGACATGAATCCAGCTGGACGACAAGTTTGCCATGTAGGTCCCTGACCATACATTGCACCCACACCGGATACTGACGCATCACACACTACCCAGATTGGATCTGAGTTTCGAGGGTCAATAGGTTTAAGTATTGGTGTTTTACAACACAACTCTTTAATGTTTCTGAAACATACGTTATGTATCGGTCGCCAGAAGAATGGCTGGTCATTTTTAGACATTTCAGATAGTGGTGTAGTGTATGCTGAAACATCTGGTAGAAAATGTGCAAGATAATTTACTAGTCCGAGAAATTTCTGGACATCTTTGTAGTTACGAGGCTGACGCCATTCTCGGATTTTTCCAAGTTTATCGGTATCAGCGTGTAAACCACGATCATCGATTTTATGACCAAGGCAATCCATTACCTCGGCATACAGTTCAACTTTACTTGCCTTGAGGAACAGTTGCTGTTCCCATAGTTTATCGAAAACTAATGATAAGTGCTCTTCGTGTTCTTCAATGGTGTCGCTGAACACAAATATATCATCCAGGTATACATGCATGAATACACCAATATAGTCACGGAATATCGTATTCATGAGTCTTTGAAAAGTTGAAGGTGCATTGCAGTCACCTTGCTGCATTGTATAACTCACATATGTACCACTTACAGTGGAAAATGCGGTTTTCATTATATCTTCTGCAACAACTCGGATCTGTTCATATGCGTCTGATAGATCAATTTTTGATCTGAGTTTTCGACTTGCTGTTTGCATTCTCACCCGATCCTGATCAGGTAAGGGAGTAACATCTTGTTCCGTGTTAGCATTGCGCTCACGGCAATCAATGGTTGTTCGAAGAGTTCCGTCTTTCTTTGCAATGCAAAGCATTGGTGCTGCTTGTGAAACCGACATTGGTTTCCACCATCCTGCACGGGTGTATCGTGCGATCTTCTCAGCTAATTGTCCTCGGAGTGAATCAGGACATCGGGGCATGTAATATTTATATCTCTTATTGGGATCTTTAAGCGGAATTGTATGATTTACTTCACGAAGTGGTGGAAGTTTTTCTGGTACACCACCCATAATATCCTTACAAGATTCGAACCATTGCTGGCGTAATCTCGGAATATCATCAGCAGTATACTTTTGACCATTCATTGTAGCTGCGGTCTCTAGTCGTTCTTGAAATAATTCTGCACTGGCATTGAGTGCTTCAGTAATAGGTATATTTGGCAAGTTACTCTCGTTGTGAGCTACAAGACTTATGTCTGGAAATTTAGCACGAGTAAATTCCTGTACTAATTCATCTACCTCATGTAGATTTTCATTGAAATTCGGATCAGAGAATTTACCAGTTGTAGCCTGGTCTATGATATTTATCATATCCTCAATAGATATGGCATCTTCAGGTCCTAGCAAGACCGGTAAGTGACGACTTAAAGTCGTATGCTCTTTATTATGCTCTTCATCAGTTACCTCTTCGACAGTTACTGATGGTTTATTGTTCCATATAGGTTTAACACGATTAGTACGTGCCAAGTTATGTGTTTCATATAGTCACTTGTTGACTTTCTCTTTAGATTTTGGAGGTTGCTTTTCCTTCATCTCAGCAGATTTGTTTTTGCTGTGTTCGACTTTAAGTGGTTTGTTATCAACACCATATTTTTTAGGGCGTTTTCGAACCTCAATTTCCTCACCATCCTTAATTTGGATGTCATTGGAAATGTGTTTTGCATATCGTCTTGTGAGTTCTCTCACTTCCTCCCCCTCCAAAAGAGTAGGAATAGGTCGTCCATTCAAACGGACAGTATCATCTTCAAAATGTAAAGATAATCCATGCTTACGCATGAATACAGTACCCAATACAACATCGTATCGGTCAATATTTGCTATGTCAAAGTAGTCTTTCGAGACTACCACTTCCCTGTCTGAGCGGAATTGGTATGGCGCAGTGCAACCATAGTTGATTTTAGAACGACTTCCTTTCGTTCCAAGTTGTAAGGTTACTGGATTTTCAAGTTGATAAATCCGTAAGTGTGCATTCCTTGCAAAATCAGGGCTAATAGCATCAGCAGTGCTGCCACTATCAAAAAGCGCGAACGCTTCAATGCCATTAAACTCAACAAATGCAGCTAAGCATCTGTTCTGAGCATTTGTGCGGCGAGGTCTGGTACCAGTGCGAGGTGATTTTTTACTCTGAGGTTCCAGAGTTGGTACAATTTCACCATTTTTTGAAACATTCATGGTGCGTAGATATTCACCGAAGTCAAGATTCAGAACACTTTCTGATACTGCAATACTTTCATTATCTGATTCCAACTCAGACATATCACTATTATCCTCACTAGATGTGAGGACAGACTGCAATTCCGGTGCCGTGTCATAATCCGACTCTGAACTAATCTCATTCATAAAATGTATGTGATTAGCTGTAGACTCTGAGTCACTAATCTCATGCATAAAGCCTATGTGTTCCATATAGTCATCATCTGCAGCATCACTTGTCCATTGTGAACCTCCCCAAGGTTCGGGCTCGGACTCGGAATTATGATCAGTTTGATCAGTTTCTGATTGAGAATGGTCACTATCATATTTTGACCATACATCTTGGTCCGATTTATCTGAATCCTGCTGGTAAGATTCAACCTCATTTTCTGGATTGCTTTCAGTGGCCTCGTTATCAGTTTCAACCATTCGAAACAATCGAGTTCCATTTTTACCTTCCGATTCGACCATACGGTATAATCGGCGGTTATTATCTGCTTGCTTTGTGAAGTCTTTTCGATCACTTTGCTTAAAATCCTTTGATTCGGATTTATTGTTATTATTTTTAGGTGTGTAGTCCTTTCTTTTGGACCAATCCGGTTTATCATTCTTAGGTTTTGAGTGTGGTTTCACACTATAGCGGCGTCCATTCACCTTTTGTAAACGACGTGGGGAAGGCGAGCGTTGATTCCTTTCCCTGTTTTTCTTACGATTGCGTGAACGAGATCGAGAGCGTCTGCGTCGGGCACGTTTGAGTGCTTCCCGTGCTTTCTGATAATATTTATCAGCATCCGAACTCCTTTCACAAGCCAGCGCAGCTTGCATTATCTCATTGACAGTTGAAGATTCGGCTGTTACTTTATGAATTCGTGTCATATCATTTGCCATACTCTCAGGTACGAGTAAGAATAATCTTTTCTTGAAGGTATATGAGTCCGGTGGACTCGGCATGCATTTAGCATATCTTGTAAGGCTACTGAATACACCTTTTATTCCTTTAGGTTGCGAATAGTATACGCTATCGAATTTCTCAGCAACCATTGTAAGTGAAGCTTCATGAATGAAGCGACGGTATAAGCCACTAACGACTTGCATAAAGGTCATACGACCTGCCAATGGGTTATTCCTGTCAAATTCGTCAGGAATCCTTTCAACAACATCGGTAAACCATTGTCTTGCAGCACCCCTCAAGAATGCTGCAATCGTATTTGTCCGTTGAATATCAACAGAAGTTAGAACATTAGTCCCTTTGGATTTACTCCAACGGAATTCAGGACCACATTGGTCTGCTACATTTAACCATCGTACAATACCTCGAATCCATGCATCAAAAATAACAAAGTCATTTTCACCGTGATAAAATTCGGGCTTCGGTATTGATTGAATAATGGTTTTTTGAATATTTCCATTACCCTTGTTAGGTTTGCCATACAAGTGAAAGACAATTAAGTCTTCGAATGTACGGAATGCGGCTCGCAACACCTCCTCTTCCGATTTCGGTGTTGGGTCATATGTAAATTCTTCTTGTGCACTGAAAGTGCGGTCAGCTGAAGAATAACGGGTTTCCCCAAACACGGTTGGTTTGGGTTGGGCAGTTTGGTTTTTATTCGAATTGGTTTTAGATTTTGGTTCATTATCCTCAGTAGAGGACTCGCTGTCGGTGGGTCCTTCATCGCTGCTTGATGGATCACTATCTGGAGGACCATAGTCAGGGGTTTTGTGATTCCTATTTGAATCCTCCCTGCGTTTCGGTTGCTTATCATCGTGTTGATTGCAATGTCGGTTATTTCCTCCGTTGGAACTCTCACCATTATTATTATCGGACGGAGAGTTATCTTTAGGGTTTTCTCGTGGATAGTCGTTCCTGTGTGACTGATGAGTATTATCATTCCCATGTTGACGTCGTGGTCGACGATAAGTAATGGTGCCCCGGCCACGAATATTACTCACTGCGGGGCCTGCTCTTCGGTTAGAAATGTTTCTATTAGAGGGGTCATCCTTGCTAAAGGGCTCAGGGAATTCCTTTCGTAGGTTTTCGATTTCTGCGTCCTCAATGGGACGGTGCAGCTGTCGTATTTCGGGGTTCTCTTCAGCATAAATGTATCTCTCATCAGGTGTTGAGTATACATGTTGGTTCGGGACATAAGTCGTTGAGTGATTAACAAGGTCGGAATCCCTCATATACTGAAGAACAAATCGTCGCCGTAGATTCCTATGGAAGCGGTCAACAGTAGACTCCATACGGCGTGATATACTAGACATGGCGTCAAGCGGTCTACTCTCCTCATGATGAGGAGTATCCTCGGGGTACTCTGCATCAGGACCCTGCTCAGCGTCATCTTGAACAGATGGGTGCTCGTCTTTCAGTTCGGTGTCAACCAAGTCATTATTAGAATTATCAACAATATTATCGTCTCGTAGGACGTTTCTACCGTATGTTTTACCCTTCCACTTCTGTCGAGAGGGATTTTTCGATGCTGCTAGCATCTCTTGCATTAATGTGTCACCAGTTGCAGGTGAGTCCCCGAATAAACTTGCATGCATATCTTGTTGTACGGCGTTTCGGGGGGTGTCCGATGATCCATCGTCGTTCTCTGGAGAACGGGATCGAGATTTTCCTGGGGTTGGACCAGGGTTGGAGTGTTGAGAGGATTGGGAGTTGCGTCGTGCAACTGAGGATCCAGGTAAGACTGGGATTTTGGATGATCGAGGGTGTGATGTTGTCGTAGCAGACATTTTGATATACGGGGTAGGCAGTTTGTTGGGGTAGGGAAGCTGCGAGAAGTCAGCAGCTATAGATTTTGAGATAGAGCGGGTGTGAATGGTAGAAGCGGAGAGTGGTGGATTGGGTAGGGGATACGGTAAAAAATTTTCTGTGGGGCGAAAAACTGTTAGCTTAAAAAAGTGTAAACGGTCTCACCAATGGCCTCAGGCCTCAACGTAAGCTAAACCAGGGTTTATATTCTAGCCACTAAGGGGGCAGTCCTACGATAGTCAGGTAGCATACGTATACGAGGCGGATAGGCCGAAGGTGATGGTAGAAGTAAAAGATAAGATGTCCGCGATACACGTAAGCTACATCCTATATATGTGACTGCGTGGGATAATAGATATAAGAGGAAGGAATAGGTACGAATAAGGTAACGACCCGTTACACTACACCTCATCGAACGTAAAAACTTGTCCAGGAAAAGCAGACAAACGATAGCAAATAATACATAACTTGCTGAAAGCTTTTCAAATATGAAAATTAACCCGAAAACCGAAAGAACATTCTTGGCCCCGTAGAAAAAGATATTGAAGATATGTTTTCTCTCCTTGGCACAAGTCCATATATAGATGTCTGCACATTCAACAGAGTCTCCAGACTTACCAGCTGCTATGGTAGGAACGCCATTGAGATCTATGGTCTACAAAGATAAGAACTATATCTATGCCAAGTGATTTGGACTCACAGAAATTGACTGCACCCAATCTTGTTCTTGACCAATATAGAGGATATCTGATACTTCTCCTGATCCACAGTCAAAGATATAGACCGCTCCGTGATCACTGCCACTTGCGACGGCACAGCAGTCATCAAGGAAAGCGACATTTCTGGCCTTCCGGCCTATAGTAGCTGGAACACTGAACGTACGAGTTATTTGACCATCAAACAACCTCGTTAGGACAATGCCTTGTGAAGGATCATCAAGGCAGACAAGATTGTGTTTAATGTCCATGGCAGCACCACCTCTGCCCATATATGTTCAGCGTACATAAATGACATCAGACGTACAAAACGTACATAATCATGCCGGGAGTTCTAGTATGTTGAACAGTTCCTGTCTCGTCGAGGATGTGTCTCACACGAATTTAGCCTTGACTAAAACAATGGATAGCAGTTTGAAAGACTTACATTTCCCCGTCGTCTCGTCCAAATGTCCAGATTTCACGTTCATAAGTACTTGAGGAACGGAATAGAACAACCTGAGGCCAGTGGTTCTGGATTTCGAACGATTCAAGGGGTATCAACAAGGTATCGTCATTCAACTGAAACAATTGAATCTTCTCCGCTCGATGGGCGACTACAATTCGACCAGAATACATATCGTGGGATAAAGAAACGATTTCATTCCGTCTGCCTATGAGAGGAATGCTCTGAACCTCCCGAAACTGATAATCCCGTTTGATCCTTACGGGTCTAAGAGAATGTAAAGTCTACTTGCCGATAAGCCATCGCTGGAAAGCTTCCAGACACATAGCCAACCTTGGCTAGTACCAAAAACTAGTACAGTCCCAGTTGGCCGCAGAGGCCAAACAAGTGCGGTGGTAGCACCGCGACTTCCTGCCCCCGTAGGCGCTCTGACAGAATGACCGCTGGGGAGGGTCCAGACCGACGTCCCGTAGTATCCTGGAGAAAGAATGAGGCGGGGTTTAGAATAGAGTGTTCAGCATGAGTGACCTCCCGACACCACGAATTTTCCTGACGGATGCATCTCTATACAAGCGACAGGTCCTCGGTGTCCTGGTAAGACGTTACTGATTTTGAATGAACGATTTTTCGCATATGGTGGAGCAGTCGGAGTACTGAAAGAGAGGCCACTGAGGGAAACTATGGAATGGTCCATATGAATGGCGATAGCAGTAAGAAAACAAGGTAGATCTAGTGCACAGCCTCGTCCGGCAAATGTCTGTTACTACCGACTCTGTGTAGCTCTCGCCAATTCAAGGTAGAACGAATAAAATGACTTAAATTTTGAAAAACCAACAAGTAGAAGCGGTATATACGCCTTGCTACCAAGCTAAGATCACCGCTGTACAAGTCTGATCGTGGGTGTGTTCACGCTCTCCGCCGAAGAATTTGGTTCATCGTCTCATGTAAATCGGCGTAAAACCTTGTCATCAATAAAACCCGGTTAGAAAGCCTCAGACAATAGAGTGAGCCTGTACTCACTTAAGTTGTCCTAGATCTGGGGTTGTAGATGATGCGGAGAAACCGACTGGAAATGTCCGAAAAAGAACACCGGATCCATTTTGACACCACTAAGACAATGAGGAGAAGCACACCAATAACTATGCACACATGAAAACCATAGTTTGAAGGCATCAAGATACGTTGTAGAAACAGTGATTTGGCAGCATTCCAATGTTCTACGGGATCATATTACTCACTAAGCTACATGAAGGTATTGTGCGCGTCGCGCGCGAAACTTGATAGTATGACAATCAGATGTAGGCAAGGATATCGCGCCAAGAATAGACCTTCTGAACAGAAACAAGAGTTTCAACACATGGAAAACCATATGTTGGAATCCACGCATGAAGTTGATAACGTGGGAATTACTTTTTATAGCACTTTCGGTTGCCAGTGGTTTGTGAGTCGCATTTGGGAAATAGACTCGACAAAGACTAGACAAAGACTAGACGCTGTCAGTTCCATTTATGTCATGGGTTTATTCGCATTGGGGGGAGGCTATTAGTTCTGAGCCAATTGTCTTCTCAGCGATTCGCGAGGTGGGGAAATGTATCAGGACATGGATGGCCGGTGAAGAACCTGTCAGGACAGGAACAATGTCGGCGATATTGTTTATGGTCGCCGCAGCAGCTAGACTGGAACAAGGTTTACTGGTGATAACTTGCAAAAGCTTGGTGAATTGGAGGAGTCGAAGGAAGAACATCGAAGGAAGACATCGAAGGAAGAACGTTGCTACTACGGGATTCTTGCTCTCCACAAATCCCAAAGGATGTACCCATGAATCTCTTTCTGTGATCCCTATAGCAAGCCCTTCGAAGTAGCGTCTCTAGTTGAAAATGGTTTTCCTGTCCCGCTCGTTGAGGTCTACATCGCAAAGGTGTCCGATGAATCAATTCTTCAGTGGGTAAGGGTCGGGAGAGGACATCACAAGTACGCTACCTTTATCAGACGAAAAATGGGTGTTGGTTCTTCGCAGATCTGGAAGACTGGCAGAATGTAAATTGCACCTTGCGACAGTTAGCGAGACAAAGGGTGCTCACCAAGGTATTGCTCAATGTTATAAGGGCGGTACGGCGATTGCAATTGCCCGAAAGCTCACACCGGTGTTACTTCTGGGCAAAAGCTTTGCTCAGACAATCGAGCTCTCTGAGCAAAACGGTATTGAGAAACCCAACTTACGTGACCGGTCATTGGCGCGAAGCTCCGAGATGACATGTACGCTTCAGTTGAACGAAGGTCAGGTTGTGACGCTACCTTCACCTCAAATTCCTCCAGATGCTTATTCCTGGAGACGGTGTGCATGCTGTTGTACAAGTGGGATCCATCTTCATTCATCCTTCAATTATCATGTCGACCTTACCTCTTTCAAGCAGATGAACCCAGTCATTGGCACTCTGGTTAAGGACAAAAATGAAGGAGAAAAGACTTCAATTAATTTCTAGTCGAGACTTCAAACCAGAAGATTTCCCAATGCAGCCGGAGGCCACTCCGGGATCCCTTCTTGTCGAAAAAAAGACAACGACGATATGTAACTCCAGTGTAAATAACAAGCACAGAGGCTGTGAAAATTGGTGCGTCAGCAATCTGGAACACAACTAACAAATCAAAGTTATTCTTACATCGAGGAAATGTGCGATGCTCCAGCATAATAGTATCCCATTCCTGAAGGTGCATGTTGTTAGGAGCAGCACGCAGTAACGACCGACACTTGGAAACTTTTCTGGACGAAGAAAGCAAACGAATTGAGGAGACACAGTGACAGGTTGACTCGGCTTGTACTTGCCTGTAGCCTTGCCTAAATCCTTCCTATCCGAAACACATACGGCAGCCGATGGATGGGCACGGTCGAATTCGGCCAGCTGAAGCTTGGTTACAAGTGCTCACTTGACAATATCCGCGAACGCTTTGATTCTGATCGATAATTGATGATGCTTCTTTCTAGATGTTGAGCAGTCGTTGCTCAGATTTCATTCGACGTGCTGGAATACTGGAACGACACAAGTAAGTTCCTAAGCACCCCAGAATTGGTTCCGTTGCCTGTGGGCTGTTTGCGGACGATTCCAGTATCCGTGGTACAAAGGCCAAAGCTGAAATTTCGAGCAGGTGAGTGGGCGAGATTATGTCTGTAAATATGTACTCGCCTGCATCCACCGTGACGACGAAGATCCTCCTTTTACTCCTCCTATTACTGTCCATTTCACCCTATTGTCCTGATTGCGCTCGTGACTTGTATTTTCAATGGAGTATGGGTAGAGAAAAGACGTTTCCTTGAAGACGGATATCAGAAGATGAAGGCAGACGAGACGAGACAAAAAGAAAAGAAAGAATAGGGAAAGGATTGGAATGGAGATGAAGGCACCTGGTAAACCAAATGTATTTGTCATTCGGGGCAGCCACTTTCTCCGCAGGTCTTCCTGTTCAACACACGGTGGTATCACAGCATCCTTTGAGCTGCCCCCAACGAGCCAGAAGTAAACAGTAGCCTGGGATGGTCAGCAATGATTTCCGCTAAAGCAGTACTCCAAACTCAAGGTCCTCGGACAGTGACACCAGCCGTGATTTTTCCCTAGTCACAGTGCAACTGGAAAAGGTCGCGGTGGTTGAAAATAGATGCCGCAGATGCGGGGGCTCTTCTCGGTTCTTACGTGGGCGCTAACACTTCCAATCCTTTACCTATGCCTCCTAGTCGTCACTGTCGCTCTAAACAGAACAGAAACTCTCCGTTGCCTCGCAGGCGGCCAGTCAGAAGAGATCGAAATGACCAGGTATGTTCGACTTTACTGGCCTTCACTAGAAGTTTTTCAGTGGCTCATGACTCTCAGGCCTTTGCCATGGACGTAGATGAAGACAGAGAGCGTGCTCAGGTACGCGTCACAGTTTCCAAACTCAATCCCTCAGTGACCCTGGGTCTCCAGGTGCTTCCTATGGATGTCGATGCTGTTGAGAATCTTCCCATACGCCGCGACTGGGTTTTAGTACGACTTCACGTGCTCGAAGTGCTTCGGGATGTGAGTACACCGTTGATCGGGTTTCATTGACTTACTGGACGTGTATCTAGATGTTCGCGCAATTGGTAGAAGATTTTCTTCGCCATCTAGTTTGAAATCTCTGAAATTGCACCGAAGTGCGTGTTAAAATTTATATTACACTTCATCGTTTTCATCATTGTGTTTCAGCAACAGCCATCCTTGGCCACTCGCCCCGCTATCAAAACCAAAATCGCTTATGTCTGTTCGCGCTATGATCTTGTCCCGCATTCTCTGTCAAGCTGTGTATATAATGTATCAATAGTCTCCGTCCAGGATTCCACTGGCTATCCTCTACTGTCACTCAGTAGCTACATCCAGTTCGTCTCCGCTTGTTTATAATCTCCCGCTGTCCCGAAAATTTGTTTCTTTTTGCATCTTACCTCGATTGGCATCACTACGCCATCGATCCTACTCGCTGTATACTTTTACACTTGCTTTTACCTTTGCATTTTACCTCAATTGGCATCACTACCCTACTCGCTATATACTTTCTGTACTTACTTTTACCCTTGCATTTCACCTTGATTGGCATCGCTATGCCAACTCGCTACATACTTGCTACATACTTTCGACACTTGTATTGTACTTCGTTGTCTGTTAATTATGTATAAACCATATTAGTAGTACTATTCATTGGTAGCTAGGATCGTATATATATGTACAGGTCATCATTCGAAGCGCGCTTATCCTTTCCGCAATCTCTCACAACCAAATCGCGAGATTTCGAGAAACAAATTTGACTCATATCTGCCACGACAGACCTCAGAGTCTGCTACAAGATTTGACTGAAGTCCTTGTATCATTTGTAGGCAAAACAAGCCTTATGCTTCAACTTCGGTCACTGCCATAGTGGCGCCACTTTCATGGGCTATTTTCTACTGGCCTTTCAAAAACGGAAATGATATGCTACAAGTGCTATCTCGAACGTTTCTTGCAGTTGCTGGTTGCAGTCGAACAATGTACTGTCATCAAAGTCACTTTCTGTATATCATCAGCCAGCTAGAAATGTCTTTGCCAGCTCAGAATCTGTCCGTTCATGGAACTTTGAATTCACATCGGGCCTACGGATCCGCTTTTCACAGCAGCGTGGAACCATCATATAGTTGATGACCATATCGACAGTTCCAACAGCAACTGCTAGAAGCATCCATCGACTTGCTCCTCTGATGCTTTCTCTGCGAGCTTGCCTGTCCATTTTCGGAGAATTTCTGGAAGAGACAGTCCCATTTGGTACAAAGCTGGTGTAACTCGAGAGGATCAGAAATGTCTCTCGGAAGGCATATCTCGGCTGTTTACAGGACCTGACCTACCTGTATCCCGTGAAAACTCACCCCAAATGCAGTTAAAGAATATCCGCCGATAGCATATGCATCGTGAAGCGTATGGTACTGAGAACTCGATCTGGAGCTCTGTAATTGATAACTTGAATCTAGTCTGTTAACTACACTGGAACCTCTGATTGCGTTCCGAAAGTGGACCAAGGGCCTCTCTTTGTTCTCGACAATTTCCCATCCATCAGATACGATGTTCGTACAGCTGGGTACGTACCTTTAATTGCTTCTGATACTGCATTCTCGAACAATCCGAGTCTTATAAAACGTCAAGGAGGGCGTTCTTTCAACCAACAATCATTTCAGAACGTCGATGCCACTCCTGCATGTATTCTTTGGTGCTATACATCATGTCTAACCTGCTAACTACCATTTACACAGCCCTCTAACCACGACGAACCTCATTCTTTCATGTCTCTCACCAAGAGACATACACACTTTTTCACTTGTAGCTCGCCAAGCTCGTGACGAAGTGAGCCGCTTTAACAAAGTGGCCTACGACATCAATAATCTGCTCTCCCGCTACTTTACATTGGAGGAGACGTATATGTTTCGAAGTGTACAGGCTCTTACCGGCGCGGTTATTTCGGGTTCTACTGCCCTCCAGTTCTTTGCTCGGGCTCATTGGACCGCCAGCGATCTTGATGTTTATGTCGAACACTCGTCTGGATATCTCATGGCTCTTTTTCTCATCTCTATTGGTTACGATTTTGAGCCCACTAATAGTCAGAATTGGTCCATATCCGATGCTTACGACCAAATCAATCTCACCGAGGTGTATGACGACGGTCGGGGCTTCGCATGCGTCTTCAACTTTCACCGTGGAAGCTCCAAAATCCAACTTATAACTGCAACCTATTCCCCTATTGATATCATTCTGAACTTCCACTCGAGTGAGCACTCAATTTTCTTTTGATATCGTTATAAACTCAAAACTTTGCAGCTGTGGTAATGAATCTCATTACGGCAAGGCATGCATTCTGTCTTTATCCTCAAGCCAGCTTCGAAGAACACACGTCCCTCATTACTTTCAGGGATGAAGGGATAGATAGGAACTTTGCGTGGGAAAAATATGTCGAACGTGGATGGACTCTCGTCAACGCCGATGGTTCTCTGTGGGGTGTCTGGAACAACGAAGAGTTAGTGTTTCTTGTCTTTCCTTGACTTCGGATATTCTAATCAGATGTTATACTCTACAGTGCACCTACACTTCCCCTTGATTCATTCCAGCTTTCTAAACCAAGACACATCGGCGACCGTTTCTCATGGACCATCAAGCTGTCACCATTGCGTACTGCAGCCCGGGACTACACCCAAGATACTCTCACCTGGATCTCATCGCTTCCATACTCTATTCCCAGGCCACTAATCGTCACTGCAAGCAGAGATAATTTGGAACTCTTTACGGCCCATTCATGGATCCTCACGCACAGCGGCTTGGCTGTCACTGCTTCATATATCGTACTGCAGGATCCTGTGGTGAAATATGTCTACTGCTTTGTTAAAGAAAGAACCCTACTAGAACTCATCCACCAATGGGTTCTTGATGCCAGGCAGAAAATGGAAGGAAAGCAAAAGGTTGGATTAGTAGGAGCCTTCGCACACGCTCTGATGACCTTGCTCCAGAAGATATCTAAACCCCAGCCGTATGTCTTTCTTGTGCAGGGCTATATAAGTTTCTTACTTACATTCTGTAGACCACAGACAGAGCCAGAAATTGAGATGTATGCTATTATTTGAGGTGCTCTTATCACTGTGACTGACACTATAATCCCTTTCTTCCTCAGTAACGACACACAGTTACACTCCTTGGCGATGCAGTACTATATGCGATGGAGAGGAGCAGTCTAGCTCGAAATGCTTATTAGATTCACATGGGGCTGGACGTTCCTCTGTGAGTAGATGGGAGTCGTTTCGACCGTCTGTCTTGTGTCCATGAAGCTTTTCTCCTGTTTCCATTTTTATATTTCCGTGAGCAAGTAGTAATGCAATCCCCTTTCTTACTAGCTCATAGACAATGATTCGATAACACCTGATTTCATGCATGTGCTTCATATACTATACTCAGGAGACGGCAATGTTATTGATTCTACAATTTGCATATATTTAGAGCCACGCCAATACCACAAACGGCTTGACATATTCTGTGGAGGTTCTAACCCGTTCCATTGGGGAAAGACGGTTATAGTCTATTGTTCCATTGATCATGGGAAAAGATCCTCATAATGAGCGTCGGCGTAATCATTCGAGAAGAGATTGTGAGAGGCGGGTTTCCGGAATACGAAAGAATAGTGTAGTGTGTATCATTGGAATTCAAGATCTAGAGAAAGCTTTGCCAATCTCGTCTGAAAATTGCACGTCGGGTGTGGGCTGGAAATGACGATATTACAGCAAATGTATGTGAGACGGAGAGAATGCTGGTGACCCAAGGTATAGAGACGTTTTGAATGGAAAATGGCACTTTTGATTAGGTCAAGATGAAACCGTTCTTCCGCGCGTGCCGCGGCCATTTCTGGATAATTCCAGTTGTCCTTTTGCAGTGACCGCAATTCCATGAGAGCCGTGTGCATGAACAGATCGACTTCTACGTCTTCACCCTTCCGTAACCGCACGTACTGAAGGCCTGGTTGAAGTATAGAGAACCTGTCTCTACTTTCTCTATCCGTCAAGCTTGGTAACAACGATGCAGAACTCAGTCTGAACAAAACCTCTCACGACATCAACGTAGAGGCGGATACTCGGGCTGAGTCTTACGAAACTTTTGCGGGGAAGAGCATCAGCAAGGCACTTCAAAAGCCAACCAGTCGAGCGCAGAAAGTATGGTCTACAAGAACAACTGAAAGCGTAACCAGAACAAGGAAGTCTCTGCATTGAACTCGTTGAGAAGGGCAAGGGCCCAGTTACTTTTGTTTGCAGGAAAGTGTCATAATGTTCTGCGGTGGTGGACAAGTTTCACCCAGCCCATAAGGCCATTTAAGATACCATCTTCAGCGCTATACCAAATTGGCTGATGGCACTATAATGGCCTCCGTCAGTCCGAAAGGAAACCTCCGATGATCCATATTATCTCCCAGTACGCAAAGCCTATCCTTCACAACACACAAATATAGGTCACTCAACCCGAGCTATTGCGAGTCAAAACTGCTTGCGTTGCATGAGTTGATGTGATACCAGTCGATGGATAAAATGAGCTAAATTATTACTATTAGATCAAGGAAGAGACTGGTACTCAGCGTTGTATTACGTACACACGTGCAAACAGCCAACATTACATTCTCTTAATTTCTGTTAGGGACCACCAGTTTCTTCTATTCTCCTTCAAGTCACAATCATACTTTGATCGTCTCACTTTAGTACCACGACAATTGTCGTACGTAGTCCTCGAGTGCAGTTGAGAGACCTTGCGTAATACTAAAACTTCATGGTAAGATTTTTTTTGAGTTTGAAAGCTGCCGTTGCTACCTTGTATCTTACCAGGTTAGCATTAAAGTTGTGTAAATTGAAGACATCGAATCACCCGTGACAAACCTTGTGTCGAATCGCGGGATACGCCGACATCGAATGATAGTCATAAGATGACAAGGGCGGTAAGCCCTGCAGTTATTGATGCATTAAAATCAGAATGCTGATCATCATTCCTTCCAGATGCACCAATGGCATTCACATCGTCATGTTATCTTTGTGAAGATATTTTTTGTTAAAAGTGTTCGGTATACAAAGTAAGCCCTGACGTTTGGATTCTAGGCTATATTGACTTCAGGTGCTACCGCAAAGGAATTCCTAGGAATGAGGCCTCATTTTCCGACCACTTCATTCGGATGAATGTCATCGTTTCTATTCTAATATCTCCTTCACCTCGTGCTGTTCTTCGTCCTCAAGGACGATAAGCCACAGTCGCAAGGAATATGATTATCTTGCTACACTTTTTTGGAAGCCTGGAACGAACCAGCAAATCATAGTCCATCAACAAGAAAAAGTGGTTCTCTCAGCAATGGAGTTCGTCTGTGAGGATGAGGTTCAAAGGAGGTGTATCGATAAGTTGTCATGATCCAAGGAGTCACCAAGTCAGTTAACGATGGAGGTTAAGGGAGGGGTTTTTGTGGTGCGTATCGCTTGATATGTCAATTTTTTACTGTTCGTGTCCCTGAAAGTTCACGGTCATCACTGCCAGGTTTTGCAGCGTAGGCGGCATTACAAGAGTGATGCCGATATAATCAGGAATGCCTTGTTCAAGAATTCGATCAAACCTTGTACACGTAGCCATTCTGGTCTGCAATCCGGATTCCTTTCTGCTACATCATGATCCGACGTATGCTAGTCTTCGATATATCACTCCAGCCACATCATTTCTCACTGTTTTGGCAACCAACTACTCCCTCGTATGGATAGGATAACCGGGTATACTCCAATGGTTCATCTACATTGACCAAGGTTCACATACAACTTCGCGATGATACAAGTCTTGTGCATGTTCTGGACATACATCGAGGGACGACCCTATAATAGCTATAGACTCTGCGTCAGTGAATTGCATTCTCTCTGGCCGACTATCGCTGAAGACTGGAAACACATTATCTAAATATCGGTTCCGAGAGAGACCGCCTGTTGTGCATATTGGAATGTTTTTAGATCAATGCCGTCACCTGGAATTTCTCCATCTCGAAAAATTTATATACTGAAGTGCTGAATTTACTTTACTTTCTGGCCAGACATTGTTCATTGCTCCATGACAACCGAGAGCCTAGGATCTGGGATGCATTAGACTGTTGCAAAACAACATATTTGAGGAGACGGCTAGTTGGGAAGACCGGATCGGGGTGTAGGTGGGACAGGGTGGAGTGACGCCGTATGCCGAATTGGAAAAGAAAACAATGTAGTCGACGAGGAGCGGTAATGCAAGTGGACCAGACCCTCAAGATTCGTCTGCAGTACAGGATCCTGGACAGCGTAGCCAACTCCTTCATCTCCTGTACCAGGTTGCCGTTCAAGTCAGTATGGGATTTATCGTCAATAGACTCGGAGATGTAAAGGAATCGGTAAATGTTACGGGGAAGAATCTCAGCATGCACCGGCAGATGCCCCAGAGACTATGTTGGAAGTGGTATGTGTCCTTTTTCTTGAAAGGCCCTAAAATGAAAATCCTCTATGGAAATCAGGCCCGAAATTCTTGAAAGGGGAAGACGACTCTGACGGTGACATCCCCCCACAAAGAAAAACCAAATTGACGAATTCCAATCGCACCATTCGCACGTCGAATCTTCCCAGACGACATTATCGCTCGAAGAAATTCGGATACAATGCTATCTTTGAACGCAAACCGGAAATATTCGAGGAACTCGACATGGACAATGGTGACGTGTTCAGAAATCCTGATTTGTGGAGACGAGTGCGGGATTGGCATTGCCAACTGGAAAGGCTGAGCGGGATAGAAAAGTCCAATTCCGAAACGGACAGACCAAAATCGAAATAAGGCCAATCCGAAAAACGTCACGGAGACAGAGAACGAGGTTGAAGCTGAAGTTTAAAATGAGACACCTTTTCCACTCTCGGAAGCTTCTCTCCGGCTCTGGCGACGCCTCGGAAACAAATCGAGCTCTCATTGGTCGAACAGTCGAGATGGAGTCCAGATGTGAAGATGTCATAACATTTGGGTATCTGCGACTCCTCGTCCGATAACGCTCTTGGTTCCGGAGGAGATAATCGTCTCGTATCAGGTCCTGCATCCTCTCTCGGACACGCAAGTCTTTTGGAACGTCGTAGCTGCCGAACAGCAATGGAAGTTGAATCCTAGACTGCAGAACGACACCAGCGACTTGTGTACACAACCAGGCAGGATCCTAGTCGAGTGCCTTGTGGACATAGCTCAGGTTGTATGTTCAGCCGTGGTAAGGAAGAAGTCGCCCCCAGGACTTAGCCTGCGGTTCCACCATTCTATCAACACCGTCAGGGACTCGTTGAATCCAGCTGTTAGTTGGCGAAAGATATGGTTAGGAAGGTACCGCATCCGAGGCATTTGCCCATGCTGGTCAAGCTGATACCGTGGCAGAGACATAATGAGGGGTTATTTATGTTGATCGGGGTGAGTATCCGCTTTGATTTCGAGGAAACTCCGTTCAGTCTTGGTTTCTAGTGCCGGTCATGTCATACTAGGAATCCATGGAACAACTTTTGTGCCTCCAACGTGCTTCGAAATTCGGCAGCGTCGAGTTGATATATGCTGGTTTGGACATTTTGGACAGTTCGCCTTGGAAGATTGATCGTGGTACCGGTGGAATTCACAGCTCCGAAACCGTTGAATAGAATGGGGATTTTATGGTAAAGACGACTCACACTGTTTCATAGAGTCGTTGAAGTTTAATCAGTACTACTTGACCAAGGACAGAAAGCAGCGGAGGTGAAGATCAGCAAATGTGGAGAGTCAAAACAGAACGCACCACCTTCTCCATGTATCTCACTGTCCTCTCCATAGCCTCCTCTCCTCTAGCATCGCGCTATCCTTCCTAAGGCGTCTTCGTTGTCTTCCCCGGTATTTCGAGTGCCTTATTATCTCCAATTCTAAAGCTGTGCTGAAATCGCAGTTCAACACTGGTGGAACCTGAAAAAGTAGTCGAATAATTCTTGCCGTGTATTAGCAGGGTGCCTGCATGTACTCTCTGTTTGTTGGAAGGGAATTGAAGATGAGTAAAGTAATGCGTCTGCGCCAAAGAGTGATGGCGGCGCAAGGAGAAAATGTGTTTGGTCTATAAACACAACAAAGGTCGCGCTGAACGATTTATCACACAGTTTGCGTACCAAAACCTCCAATAGCTAGCTCGTACATGACCCTTGGGTGGCTCACGTTCATTTTTCCTTCTCTCCGACGAAAATTCATTCATATCGTTCAAAAAACTCGGGGCCGGAATTCTTCCACGAGTTCAGTGATTTGTGGCACTGCAAAACAAGTGCTCGCCTTCAATTCTACACCACCGACTGTACGCTTTCACTCTTCTTTCATCAAAGGGCTTCACTTTATATATATATATATCTATATCTTCACACGGAGACAGCCCGCGCGACTCAGATTCTATTATTTGAATGGCGGTCCACGGAGGGACCAACTCTGGGGCTGCTCCAGATGTTATTTGCGCTCCAACAAGTTGCAAGATGTTTTTCCGGGTTCAATTTTGCATGAAGCACAACAGCGCTATAAAGTCCAGCTAATGAATTCAAACGTAGCGTATCTGTCAATTTGGTGAGTGGTTCCAGTACATTTTTTAAACCATTATTCCGACGTCTACCCTTACAGTAGTGGTTGGCATCGCAGCCGAGGCTCTTCTCATTACACTTTGAGAGGTTTTGATGTGAACATGTCCCTGGTCCTAACGATTCACCTCACAAAAAGAAGAAGACATGATGAATTATTCTTGTATCGCGATCATCGACGAAGTTTTGTTCTAGGTGAACATACAGAGGTAAGTGGCTTTGCTTGAAGTTATCGAAACAGTCCTCAGACGTGAAAGTAGGTCGTTTGATATCATCACACGCGCGGTCTTTTGCCAGTTTGCTCGGACATTGTCAATGTTTTGTTGAATCTATTTTCGATTTGTGGTCACAGAGCTTGTCAGTTTAAGCTTGCAATCATATTGTATTATACTGTATATTCTTGTATCAAATGTATGGATTTGAGATGATATACCCTTGAAGGCGGAATGAATGCTGAGATTATCTGTTCAGACGCGCAGACGTGCATGGACGTGACGCGCGTCGAACATTGACGTGCGTACGCGACGCGTGAACGCGTGCGCGTCCAATCAGTGTTCCTGAAAGATAATCTTATCTGATGACCGGAAATAGGCACCGAAAGTGCGTTTTTTTCCGGAAAAGATATTTGATCCAGAAACTCTCTTTATCAGTCAAGCGATATGGTCACTTGATTACACAAATTTTATATTACCCGAAACAGGTAGAACCGGATCCAGTTCCAGGGATTGTTTCCGGAGCGCCGATTTCATGCACTTCCGGAGGTATTTCAGGCTTGGGAAAAATGTTCCCGATATATTCTATTTCCGGTCCTAATTCATCTTGCCTTATATAGTCGTCTTCTTGTTACTTTCAGGTGGAAATATTTGTCTACTGAGTTTGCACAGTTCAGGTGCCATTTCTTGGTACCGGATCAAATTGTTTAGTCGCTGTGAGAATCCCTGGACCTTAGTTCAGGACGTCGATACTCTGGAAGTAGGAAGATAAGATCATGCGGACATCGCTCTCGCAGCTTGACACTCTAACAATTCCAAGTAGTGAGACTAGTTATCGTGGATTACTACTCATGTAAAAACCTTTTCAAACAGATATAAAGCAAACTGCAGTCTCACTCAACAACGGTGCACCGAAGTTGAAGTGACGGAACCGGACTCCCGGTGCGAGAGCCGAATGGAATTTCCCGGAGCCCCTGATCTTCTGCCTAGACAGTATCTTTTCGTTTTTCTGCTCGACATCAATGAATAGAAAAGGGTACTTACGAGAAGAGGACCCAATTTCTCCGAAGCTACGGCAAAAAGAAAAGGAACCCCAAATTACAGTTACACGCGCATTAAGCTCAATTTACTAAGTCCTACATCACGATTTGGTGCGTTCAAGGGCCATCTAGCTACCGCAGACAGTTTCACAGCTAAACAAGATCACTTTCGCGCCAGTGCAGACTCTTAGTTTATGACAAAACTATAGTTGCATTTCTGTAAACCTCAAGATCGAATCGAACAATAAAACTGCATAGTTCTAAAGGCAGTGGTCTAGACACCCCCGAAAGGGCGCAAAACGACGTCTGGTTATCTGCGACTGGCCTCTCTTCATAGTGATTAGATAGATATCTATCAACTTTGAGTACTTTGAGTACTTTGAGTTACTTACGGTCTCCGGGCCTATGCCGTTTTTGTAGGGTTAGGGTTTTGTACATGGAAGTTTACGGTTTCATTGCTACGTATACGCTGCTACTACTAGTTTCGTGGTTGTACTTCAAATCGAAGATGATACCACGATAATTGTAGGTCCGTCCTTCCGTTACGGGCGCTGCGCTGAGAGATGTCCGTCTATCCGGTGGATGCTATTCCGACTTCTTACGCACCGTTCGGAACGCTTCCAGACACGACCCACGTACGAGTCGGACTCGGGTGGACTCGATTTTTCGGAATGTTTCCGTATTTGCTTCTCAACCACTAATCTTATTATAGATTCGAGGTCTCATGAATTTCTCAAACCGTTCTAGTTGATTAAAGAGAAGTATTTAAAGTGCGCTCGAGTTGCGAACAGAAAGTATCAGCTTCGCTTTCGACAATTTTTCATAATATTCGCTTATTAGCTGCGACAACATGAAGGTTTTAGTACTAGGGTATGTATTTTCAGGCTCTCTATGAAGTACAGCTGCTGATTTTGTTCAGAGCCTCTGGGTTCATCGGATTCCCCGCTGCACAAGCCCTTAGCAGAGCGGGACACGTTGTCTATGGTCAAACTCGGTCCCAAGAAAAAGCCAAACGTCTAGCTGCCGAAGAAAGTGAGTGACTCGTTAGTTTTCTCAAGAATAAACCTCTGATCTTCCGGGCTGATAGTATTTCCCGTGATTTGCTCACCTACGTCCACGAGTTGGCACGACCTCATTCCAACTCTCGACGTCATCATTGACGCTCTTGGTGGAGACACCCAGAGTCCAGAATCATTCCGGTCTCTCCTCACTTCTGTCACCGAAGCCGCCAAGACACTCCGCCCTCCCGGTTCACCCAAGCTGACCTGGATATACACTTCAGGAACATGGGTTCACGGTGATAATGGTAGTGAAATCATCTCCGATACCACTCCCGTCGATCCTGCTGGTTCTCAGTCCGCTGAGCTGATAAAATGGCGCATCGGATGCGAGTTGGAACTCATTCAGAGCAAGGTTCTCAACGGGATCGTTGCTAGACCTTCTCTCCTGTACGGTCGTTCGGGATCTATTATTTCTTTGATGTTTGATAGGGTAAGAAAGACGGGCAAAGTCACTTGGCCTGGAAAACCAAAGCCTGGTGGAAGACTGGGAGGCGGAAGATTGGCTTTGATCCATCAGGACGATTTGGCAGATTTCTATGTCAAGGCCGCAGAAAGAGCACAGTTGATTGGAGGATTGGTGTTTGATGTCTCAAATGACACGACCGAATCTTCGGATGGGTTGTTGCAGAGGATGGTTGAGGTTTCTGGGGTACAGGCCCCTTATGAATACACAGAACCAAAAGACTGTGAGTTTAATTTGTCCAAAATCCATACCAGATTACTGACGCTCTTTTTGGCAGTATTTGACGTTGCCGTCACAACAGAACATATCATCAGACCGTACCTAGCTCGTTCTTTGCTTGGCTGGCAACCAAGGAAGCTTGGACTCACTGATGGTTTGGAGCTTTACTGGAAGGCATTTTTGGCTGCTGCGGAATGAGGTAGACAGTCGAATCTACTAGGTTATATAAAACCTCTGAAGTCTTCCACCTACGTAACCTAATACTAATGCTTATCTATACTAACGAGGTTATCGTGACAGAGTGATATAATTAATACAGTCACTCTAGGTAGAACTCCTGTAATTTAACTCCAATTTCTCTGAGAATCTCTAGTGAAATATCGAGAACATGAGGTTTTCTCTGGTATTTCGCAACCCGTATGCCCATTTCATTGAAAACTTCAGCCAAGTTCACCTTCAGTGTTTCATCTCGCTGATCCCGTAAAGCCACAGCTCCATGATCTACGATGGGAGGAAGATTCATGTCTGCACTGCGCAGTACCTTATAATATTCAGGTAATGGGCCATGAATAACTTCACCAGACATCAACCCCGGCGCATTGCACGCCCCAACGACCTGCCAACGAGATGGATCTGCTGATATTTCACGAAGCAACAGCGGATGGTTTGATCCAAGCAATACACAGACTACATCTCCAGTTTGAGTGCCTACTGGTGCGAGTCCAACGTAACCTTTGGTTGTTGAAAAGAAGCACCTGCCAACAAAGTTGTCAAAGCAACTATTGCAGAACAAAGTCACGTTCTTTTCCGTAATATCTGGAATCGTTTCCGAGGACCAGATGGACCGTAGAACCTCTTTTGCATTTTTGATGGAGAGGAGAGGAGTTCCTTGATCCCCATATAAGGCGCGACAATAGCCCTCGAGTATGCTACCACCTCCGATGTACGTGCTCTCTAGAGTTTGCTCAGGAGCAAGTTGCTTTATGCAGCCCAGCAGCGCGTGTCGATCAAGGTTATCCTCATCTATTGATAGAGTGTACACTCTTTCGACCGGGGACACGCATACGCCAGCAGCACGAAGAATGCCATCACCTACGTAACTGGCTTGTGCCGAGATCCACCCACAAGCACTCCAGTGTGCGGTAAAACCAGATTTCGCTTTCATTTGAGTGGACCAGTCTGGCACCCAGCTCGGGAGTTCTGGGAGCGATCTAGCACTGATCTCGCAGGTACTCAGAAAATCCAAGCTTTTTTGACGTTCAATGATGCGAAGAATGACATCTTCGAATATCGTTGATGTTGACTTCGTATAATCCGGCTTGATATCTAGAATATGGTCATCGTAATGGATAAGCGCGGCCACAGCATAGATTGCATCCTTTGGATTCGTCCATTTAACCCCTCGAAGTGTAAACCGCAGACTCTGATATGTTTCAGAGTGATAGGACGAAGCACACAGACCATAAGCCAGATCCAGCAATCGTCGATAACTATCACGATATTCTCCCAGGAATCGCCCGGTCCATGGTTTCGATTTGAGACACCATACTGCGTTTCCAAAGTTCTTCCACGGTATCAACTTGTATCCACAACCCAACTTCGCCTCTGTAGCCAGAAAAATCTCCTGTCTGATCCAAAGTCGCTCAAACCAGCTCCGTCCTAAGAGGAAGTAAATCGCTTTCAGCTCCTGCTCTCCATAATCAAGTTCATGATTGATATCGGCCCAATGAGACTCGGACTTTCCTGCTTTCGACAGAGTCGCACTATCCCCGACCCAATCCACATCGACTTTATTTCCCAAGTTATCAAGAAGATCAAGAGCATAACTACTATCGTTCTCCTCAGGGCCCAACCAAACCGTAACCTTCGTAGCAAGGCGGTAAATATACCCCATGAGCACAACCTGGTGGCTTTTCTCGACATCGTCGGTTTGATTGATACAGATGGCATCGATCCACATAATCCGTGGCTCTGTTTTGTGTCGGAGGTGTCTTAAGGCAATGTCAAGGTTTTCCGTGATGGATATGATGTTGTTTGTGGGTGGAGCGAGCTCGACAATGACGACCTTGGGGTTGCTAGCTGTGCCCCAGACGTACGAGAGAGCTTCGTAGATCAAGGGCGTGTAGCTTCCTTTAGGGTCTTGACCCATTTTATCATCGTCGTCTTCATAGTCCCCGTCAGAGTTAGAGTCTGAGTTGTCTTCGGTGCCTTGATCCATTTCATCGTCTTCCGAGCTGGACTCGGAGTCCCCTTCATCCACATAGTCGGCATCTTCTCTCTCGTCCTCTTCTTCTCTGACAAGAAGCTCGTTCCTCAACGAGACACGAATCTCATCAGAAAAGTCTCCAGGTAAGACAGTCAACAGTCTGATCTGCCATTTTCGGGTGCTCAACGCCTCGTATTTGTATGTTGTCATTTGACAGCAGGTTGGAGCGAAGCTCGAGAGTAAATGAGAATAGTGTGCTGGAATGAGATCTTTAAAGAGGAATAGCGCTCAGGATTTAGGGTTCTCGCCTGATCTGATCCCAGTGACAGAGACAATTCAATTCATTTGTACTAAGCCATTAATCCTACATTTGATCATTGATTGATGACTTGACCGCCGCTTCTAGATGGTTTCTCTTTCCTATCCTAAACCCACGTCCTACGCGGCCCTAGTGGCTATTACTTGTACGGATAAGTCAAGAAACTTAATGTGAGGTGATTGCAGGTTTCACTGCCCCTGGGCCTTTATTTCTCACACAAAATAGTTAAAGATAAATTGAAAATTTTCAGTTTGTGATATAATACAAAGTGGTGACTCAATTTAATACATTTGCCACTCAAAAACAATATCATTTGCCACTCAGAAAGAGATACCAATTGAAGATCAAGTTTCATTTGTTTTGCCACTCCGAAATTTTTTCTTTCTCATCCTGGAAATAAAATGCCCGCTTGTACATAGTAAAAAAGCGGGCGACTATCGGGCATTTTATTTCCAGGACAAAAAAGAAAAACTTTTGGAGTGGCAAAACAAACAACATTTGATATTCAAATGGTATTGTTTTTTGAGTGGCAAACTTATTAAATCAAGTGGCAACTATATATTAAATCACAAATCGAAAAGTTTTAATTTATTTTTTACTATTTTGCGTGAGAAATAAAGCCCCAGGGGCAGTGTTTGGGGCTCGGATATCCCTACCAATCTGTAGGTATCATCCATATAAGGAACCACAAATATGTTTTGTGGCTTTGCGCAAACTATGAGCCTGATCTCAATGTTGGCGCTGCTCCGTATACAGCAAGATAACCATGGATGTTCATCAAGGATAAAGCTTAAAGTCCTTCCATATCCTCATCAAAAAAGATGATGTCGTGAGCCATGGCCAGAGCTTATGGGATGCGGGTGTTGATTCAAGTTTTTGAGGGGTGGATAAAATAAAAATGGAAGAGCTATACTTATCTTGACAGTAGCTTCTGTAATATGGGAGGTGATAGCGTGTTGGGTGAGTTGGATGGAAGAGGTACGGCGGGAGTCCGATAAGCGACTTTCATCTTCGACGATGAAAGGCTCATTTGTATCAAGTTATCCTCAGTGACCATGCTATTAATGCACTCGAAGTGTATTTCCAAACTTGAACTCCGTGTCACGAATTCCTTCCGGAACTGGAGGTTAATTGTCTGCCCCGCTATAATACTTATATTTACATATTTTTTGAACAACGCAGTGTAGTGAACTTCGCGGGATTTGGGAAGCGCATTTCTGGCTTTTGAACTGCCCATCTAATTTGGATTATGAGGAATGCATTACGAGGCCGACTGAAAGGAGGAATCGTCCTTACATGAAACTTTTAGCCCGAGTCCGTCACCGGTGTGGTCCAGTTTGAACCGGAAGCTTTTGACTTCCTCGGCCCGGTAACAGTTGATGGGTTCGGCCTCGTACCTGCCACACTTGCGGTGGCCCATTCCACTTCATGAGCTACATTGTTGATCTTTAGACTTAACTGCCATTGAATCCAACTTTGCAGGAGTTGTGAATGTAATTACCCTTATCTATCTGGCATACATCTTTCTTGTTTGGGTCCCAAATAAATACGATAGAAAGTTCGACTGGATATCTGAGGTGCTAATAATTGATCATGTGTGAAAAGATGAAAATTGTCTTTTCATGTCATACATCTCCTTAGGAACTCAATGGAGTTACAAGGTTTCCCTGTACCAACTTGCATGGTGACTAAGGGACTCGTCCTTACTTAACCCGAATCGCTGAGTGTGGCAGTGTCAAAAACGAACCTCATGCCCATTTGGCAATAGTACCATGTGCGTGGTTCTTCTCGGCATTTCTGCCATCATCATGGCATCAGACGGCATTAAACAGTTTACGGCTTAAGGCAAGCTTAAGGTCTCGTATGTGCCACGCGAAGCGATGGCCTCTTCTTTTATATATGTTTTCGGGCAAGCTGAACACGAATCTGGACTCGGGTTTTAATTAAGATCCCTCGTTAAAGAAATATGAGTCAATTTGCGTCCGAAATTTCATTAAATTGAGTATAACTTCATAAAGACTTCATAGAATTTGATGCTTTATAGCTCAATTTATAGAGGCAGTTTAGTACTACAAATTATGTTTATAGAGCTACCTATAATAATAAATGCTTCTCCCAGTACAAGTGTTGAACAGTATGTCTCTGTGTCCCTCCGGAGGAGAAAGTCATGTCACGTGACCAGTGGTACCCATGCCCGTCCGTACCTCCGATGGAGGACACAGCAGACATGGTGCGCATTTTCATTACATACTCATAGTGCGCTGTGTCCGTGTGTACCTCTGATGGAGGTCACTGCAGGCACAAGGCATGGGTACAGTTACTATACTTGTACTATGTCATGTCTTATAGTACTGTACTGTACTTTTGTATTCACAAGTCCGAGTTTTTTATTTTTCATTTATTACATACATGTATACTGTACTATCATGAAGACAAGTTCAGTAACGTGTAACATGGCCGACCGAACAGTTCAGTTTCCAGAAAACGTAACGTGTAACATCGAAGGGTGAACTGCTGTTACGAACATGTCTATTCTGGCCATTTTCAAGGTTAAAAAAGTACATTTCAGCCCTCAATTAGTACTTTATACTATTTACTTGGCCTGTTTAGAGAGTTTTGTCACCTTTATCATTATCAGGAGTCGTGTTAAACTACTGTACCATTTCGAAGTAATTTTAAATCACAGTCACATCCGAGCCTGCCAGTGCTACATATTGACTTTTTCTCCAGTTTTCAGATTTTTATTTTGACAAAATTTTGCTACATTAATGAACATTACATTGAAATGGTACAAGTACATCAGCACCCAGTATCGAAAACGAACTGGACTTCTGAACCGTAACGCATCATGTCAGCCTGTGAACTGAGCGAACCGTTCATCAAAAACATAACGCCCAAAACCGATCGAACACTTCTTCATGACAGTACAGTACTAGTATACAAAGGTGCCCATGTCTGTCTGTACCTCCAATGAAGGTCCCTGCAGACATGGTGTGTACTTCATGTATACAAAGGTACCCATGTCTGTCTGTACCTCCAATGAAGGTCTCTGCAGACATGGTGTATCCTTTATGTATACAAAGGTACCCATGTCTGTGTGTACCTTCAATGAAGGCCTCTGCAGACATGGCATGCATTTTCATTTCATTACATACCTCTGATGGAGGTCATTCTGTACTTTATGTATATAAAGGTCTCCATCTCTGTGTGTACCTCCAATGAAGGTCTCTGTACGGCAAATGTTTGACTTATATTTCAATCATGACGTGACCGACGTGCGCTTTGATTTCAAGTCTTGATTTGAATACTGATTTGAATCGTCGCTTTCAATCATACTAGTATTAAGATACACTAGAATAGAATAGTATACTGAAATGAGTTCCGCTTCAAAGCATGCTTTCAAGGCAAGTCTCAACAGAAAAGTAGCTAAGACACGGTAGAATATAAGCAATTTAAATTATGCTTCAAAGCACGGTTTAAAGTGTTGATACAAATCACCTTTTCTGCCCTTCTCCGCATGATTCAAATCATTAATTCATGGTCTAGCCGTTGAAGAGCAAGTAACTACCTCAATGCCACAAAGCAACCCCACAGACATTGAGCCGCTAGAAATTTTCATGTTCGTCAAATACACAACAAAGAGAACCAGTTGTCACATACGTTGAATTTCAAAACAGTAGTTGAAGCACTGAAAACTTCATTGATCTTCATCCTCGCTCCCATTTCTTTCCAATTCCTCAGCTTCGTCCTCATCCAGCTGCACCCGTTCTGACCGACCAAGTCCCTTCCAATCAATAATCCAACTCGGGCGTTCTGCCTTCACGTGGTCTGCCAGTCGTACCCCAGGCCCGGGCCAAGTACCTCCAGCTTGTCCAAACATTAACCTAGCTTTTGCAGCCCTCTTCGTAAATGCATCAGCCTGCCGGTTTGCATATGCCTCGTGACCAGGACTCAGACTCGCAGACTTCCTCGCAACCTCTGACCACACCGCCGCCATTTTCTCAAATCCTCTGGCAGATCGACGAAATTCCTCCCCCAGAATCTCAACCTCTTCCTGCCACCGCTCCAACTCTGCCCGGGCACGGAACCATCTAACTTTGGATTCTAAACAAAGTTAGTTGTATAATCCACGATAAACACAAAATGATGCTCACCTTCCTCGTCATACTTGGTCTTCTCCTCTTTTGACATGGAGCCCACATCTCCTGAACGCCAAAGCCAGCTATCCTCGATCGAACTTTCACCCAGCTCAATAAAATCAACTACGTTCTTGTTCCACATGTCCTCATCTTTCAACTCGGGATACATGGAATCTTTGTCGGACAATCCCAAGCTGATCATGGCTTTCCGACAGGCAACATACTTGTCCCGCTGCTTTGCGACCTTGTCCTGGCTCTGCCGTACAACGTCAAGAGCACGCAGATTCCTCTGAGTTCCGACTACGTAGTTTTGCGGTTTGTTTTTTGCCGTGAGCACAGTTTTCCGATCTCGAAGGGCTGAACGGAGACATCGAAGGGCATCATTTGCTTCTCCTTTCCGCAATCGCAGCTCGATATCAGTCAGCTGCTGCAACCCGTGAGTCTTGCGTTCTTCCTCGATGAAGTCAGATGGCAAGTACAGTTTCTCAGTCTCCGGATGTGCAAAGTCCTGATCGAGGACTAGATCCATGAGAGTGGGACAGTGTTGTTGCTGTTCTGATCGCCACTTGTCAATTGAACCCCGGAGAGAAAGCTGCTGTCTGTTTGCCTCGGATATCTCCGTCGGTGTCTGGTCCGGCTTCTGCAGTAGATTTTGTACATTGCGTCTGCAAGTATAATGTTCAGTATTACACAGAGGCTTGAATAACAAAAGACATACTGTTGGGATTGCAGTTTCAGGCCTTTGTTTATGAAAAGGGAAACCAAAGCTTTTGAACGGCGGTCGAGAGCTTCATTCTCATCGACCTCACGCTCAAGAAGCCCTTTAAGCACTTTGTCCTGTCCTGGAACTGTTCTTGGTTAGTGTCCGTGGCCTTAACATGAGCTTCATACACTCACTTTTACTTTCCTTCATCCGGTAAACACTTTCGACTTCCTTTCCATTTAAAACCGGCTCAGTCGATAGCTGTAGCCATTTCTCCACCCGAGCTTGTCCGTTCTGCTTGCTGAGACTGGTATAGTGAAGGAGCTTCCGGTTTGCTGTTGCCTTTGCATGTTTGAGCTTTGTGAAAAGGGAATCCACTGAACCAGACATGGGTATAACATTAAAGCGTTCGAGAACCAGAAACATACCTAGTTTGTGCATCTTCATCAAGTTCCAGTCATTTTGCAGAGCATTGAGCGTGTCAATCCGGTGCCCAGCATTCATCTCCCTGGTCATCCCCCCCGCCTGCTTTGCCTCTGCCCAAGTCCCTTCAATCCCTTCACCACACGTCCGACCCATAAACTTGGTGAAGTTCAGGGAGTATCGGTATTGACAGTTGGCAATGTGACCTTGCAGATGCAGCTTCGGGACCAAACAAACGATAGCGCCTACGATTGTTTCCAGGTTTTTGCCAGCGAACGGAGTTTCGAAAAGATTTTCGGTGAAACGGCGCACGAGGTTGACATGGTATTGGCATGCAATATCATATGTCAGCACGACTGTGGAAACAAGTAACAGTGTTGCTAAAACACCAGCGAGAGCATAGTCTGTCAGTCCGAACCTAGGATATTGATTAGAAATGTCCAATAAGCTTATTCACAAGAGACAATATGTACCTTTCTCCCGAGGTGAGATCCACCATACCTCCTCGTTGGAAAACACTGTGTCGAGCACAAGTAATGCCAACAATACCTGAAGTAACACAACCTGAGAACTTGGCTTTGTTTTGCATTTGTGCCGCCTTAAGATTTGCACAGGTGGTTTTCTGAATCACTTGTGTGTTAATACTGCGAGCGCATGTAAGTTAACCGAAGTACATACCTCAGTCGTAGCCGGACAAGACTTCATGTATTGTTCATATTGATCACGCTCAGGGAAGAGCCCCATATCCTCAGTCAAAGCCACGTCATCTGGATCGTCTGTTTTCAATTTGCGTTGTAACCCAAAGTGTCCGTCGGCCGACAAATAAAGGGTTTCCAGATGTCTGTGGCATACGTATGAGTTCGATAGACACGACGGAGCATTGGAGAAGCACAGACTTCATTTCATCCTCCTCAAGTACCTCTTCTTCCATATTGAAACCCCGTTGCGGACATGCAAAACAAGGCACTATTAAACTTCGTTTCTGCCAGCCGGGCACCATGACTTCCATGATTTCGTCGATGTTGTGACCTTGGCCGCTTTGTTTGTACATCTGCAGTGCTCTCCAAACACGCATAACCCGCAGGAATTGTACATAAACATCCTGAAGGAGGTGAGATAGGATCTTACAATGAAACGAGCATACATACCGGCGGCTCATCAGGAAAATCCGGGTTAGTACGACGGCGTAGAGCATTACAAATGTCGAAAGCGGATTTTTTGGAGACCAGCGTTTCCAAGTTGTAGAGATCAAGAAGCGCGTAAGTAAAGCCTGTCTCCGGGTTGTCGACGGTAGCAGGGAAAATGCCCGCAGTGAGGAGGAGATCAAAATTGTTGACACTCGAGTTGCATTTACAGAACGCTACCCGTGTCCTGTGTATTCCGTTGATGTCGACCAGAGTAAACCATCTAACGTCTGATTCCTTGGAGGCATGTCGACAAACGTCACCCTCGTGACCAATGTTGATGACAAAGCCAAGTTGACACATGTCCCGACGAACAAAATGACCTTTGCGATTATCCCAAACTTCAGCCCAGTGAGTGGGATTTGAGCGGTGAGCATCCATGAAGCAGGTATCACACAGACAAGTTGGAAAGAAGCAGTCAGTGCAGCGAATAGTTCGCTTCTTGAGACCACAACTGCAAGGTTTCCCAATGCGTTCGTCATAGTCGAATCGGAAGAGATATTTCACCCATACAAAAAGCGTCCCCAGGAACGGCAACATATAGCTAGATGCGCCCTGATGTTTCATGTAAGCAGAGTGGAAAAGGAGGTAGAGCGTTCACTTACATGTTTTAGTTTTGGGTGTTTGCCTAGAGGGACATCAGGATGTGATGCGTTGGTACTTTCGGTTGGGACAGTAGGTGGCGCATTCGAACTGGATGCTGGCGACGATACCTCCGGTCTGAGGGAGCGTACAGAAGTCTGGGCTGAGGGATGGACCACATTTGCAGTTGCAACGGAAGAAGTGGATGCCTCAGGAACGAGGCGCTTCACAGAGCTTTCGAAAGCTTTCTGTTCAGCAGCGGTAACTTGTTTGAGTCTGGTTTTCTTGGCGCCCTTGCCCATGAAGATAGCGACAGTCGAATGGCGGAGTAGGAAGAAGGGTAAAGAAAAGAAAAGACAAGAGAACCAGTGAAACCGGCACATCCCGACAAAAAGCCGTACACCCGAACCGATTATCATGTGCCAGACCTCAACAATTAGGGTCCAAGTAGAAGGTCCAAGTAGTAGGTCCTAACATTGGCAACAGACGAGTATAAAGGCAGTGAACGGAAGGGTAGCAAAGTCACATAAACCTTAAGACCAAAGATGCGTCGCTCATACTGTTTGTCCTTTGCCGGCGAAAAGCAGGCCAAGCTATTTCAGCTTGCCTACAATGGAATTGTACCACCAGAAGCTGACATCCCGTGTCCTCTCGATAAGAAGCACCACCTAGACATCAACCTAGGCACCAAGAACAAGCATAACTTGGGAAGACTTCACTTCTCGGTGCGTATTTCTCGGTATTCAGAGCGGCACCTGAAACTGACGATTGTTGGGTGGGTAAACAGTGTGAATGTCGTTCCAATGATCACGGGAAGAAGCTATCTTGGTATAGCTCAGAGCTGCCAAAGGAGAAGTACGAAGAGGTTTGCGACCGGTTTAAAGATTGGGAGCAGGAATGGAATGTCGGCAGGAGAAACGGGAAGAAGAGATCAAAGACTAGGGGGAATCAGACAGTCAAAGAGAACGAGGTAGCACAGGAGAATGTTCCCAAAAAGACGAAGGGAGATAACGCGGCAAAAGCGGTGCCAACAGTCACGACGAACAAAGGTGAGTGTCTTGAAATGGCGTCGATACTACTGTTGACGCAGATGACAGCCTATGTTGAGATAAAGCGAGTTCCGCAACCTTTCCCTATGTCTCCGCCTAGTAGACCTCGTAATGCTACCCCTGGTCCTTCAGGCCAAAAATGTTCCCCAAGTCCGCTGGACATGTCACTGCCTCCAACTCCTCCAGCAACTTCACCAGCTAAACCGCTCGACAAAGGTAAACGACGTGCAGATGAGCTGGCAAGCTCTACACCTGCCAAACGCCAGAAGCTCGAAGACCTAGTAGAGTTGACAGATTCTGAGGATGAGGACAAGCAGACAAAGAAGTCGAAGGCGTCGAAGCGGAAATGGAAGAGACGAGGAGCTGGCTACTCCCAGGACTGGCCAATCGACTTGACTCAGGATTGAAGGAGCGCTAGGAATGATAAATATATGATTTATACCCAACCTTATGTTATAGGACTCACCAGCGTACAGAGAACCTGTGATTGTGGCATTGCGTAGAATAAGTCTCTCAACTCTTGTTGAGGATTAGCACACGACAAACTTCGTGGCTCAATGAGCAGATTAGACGAAGCTGTTCATCGTTAACTGCCGCAGAGGAAAGTTCGGAGGGTAAGCTTACCGAGTCCCGATGGAATATGCAAGCTACAAGCAAAGATCAAGACACGTTTCTCTCGACAAATGTCGAGGACATGCTCACGACTGAGTATCGTGGCGACATGGTGGCTTGAGGCAGAGAAGTACATCATCGCAACAGTCACACAAACTTTCATAAGCACGTGCCGGACACGTCAGGCACGTCTACCAGTAAATCATCACAATTCGATTAGCTAGTGATCTAGTACTACACATTATATTCTAAGCCTTCTTTTTCTTGTACGCAGGACTACCAGTGTGTTTATTGTCCGCATTTGGATCCTTAACTATCCTTCGACGGACTGAACGACGAGCAGCACCAGCAACTTCATCCCCTGCTTCCTCAGAAGCCTCCTTGTGACTCATTTGGCGTGACTTAGCTGATCTTTTTGCCCGTCCAGCTGTAGTCTTATCAGACGCGTCAATGACATTGTCGGACGTAACGTCGCTTTCGTCACGCTTTCGTTTAGATGGACGACCGCGTCTGGCAGCTACAGCTGGTTTACTGCCGTACCCAGCAGATCCAACAAGTTCGGAGGTAGAATCAGCCTTCAGAGCACTGATACCGTTAGAAGATATTTCTGGCCGAAGAGGTTCTTCAGCACCAGTGGTTGACACCGATGGTTCAGGAAAGTCCGCAACGTCCATGACGGTCCCGATGTGGTCGGTAGGAGAGAGAAGTAGTGAAGGGGGAGGCGAAGGAGACAGCATCATATCCAAAGAGGCATCGTGGGCAACACGTGAAGATTCTGCCACCGCACCAGAACCAACTGCAGGAGACGCTGGCTCGAGGGAAATACTTGGTAATGGTGGGGTAGATGACGCATTAGTTGTCTCTAAACTAGAATTTCCAGGCGATGCAGGATTTCCAGCCAGGTTGAGATTGTTGGCTGCGGTAGAGGCTGCACGTGGGACAAAGATGGAATCCATAGGATGGGTGGATTGGAATTGGACTATCAAGTCTGCGAAACTGTACAGACGGGCGTGACTAGTGTCGAGATTGGCAAGTGATTTACCGTCGCAGAGGTCTGGATGTAGGTAATCTGCCGGCGATTGAGTTATCAATTCCCATGGCATGCTGGGCAGTTTAGAAGACCGAGCAAAATCAAAGGCTGTAATGAGTAAGGAATAAATAAAAGAAAGAAAAACACTTCAGAAGAATAACACGTACCCCAAGTAGCATCCAGGAAACGCTTTAGATACTCCAGGTATGCATTGTGTCCACCTCCGTTAGTCTTGGAAAACGTCTCTGATGCAACGAATAGGTAACGGCCGGCTTCGTTACACCCGAACTCACGTTCCTGAAGGACAGGACGGTTGGCTACAAGCATATTCTTTAGTACCACGAATATGCAGTCATTCATCCAACTAGGAAGACTCACGCAGTACGTTTCGTTCGACAAACAGTGTCCATCTATCCTCCAGAGCTTTAGACTCCTCTCTGCCCAAGAATTCTTCGAAACTTGGCCCGGCATTGAGACTAGTAGACACATGAAAAGACGTATACCTAGAGTCAAAGATACAACTCACATGAGAGGTTCAACACGATCATTACTGTCCCGATATGCCATGAAGACGTGAAAGCTAGCGTTGCCTATCTGTCCTCGGCCATGACCTATAGACCTCTGGAGGAGGCACTGAAGGAATGCCATAGTTTCAATCTGATTCCTATGACCGAGAGTTACGATAGAATACAGCGACAAAAGTGTGCTCACTTACTGATATATATCATCTGAAGCACCTTGTTCACGCTTCATGGCCGTTGCCTCAGCGACATACTGTCCCTGCTCGTCTGGGGACAAACGAGCCCATGCACGAGAGGAAAATGACCTAAGGAGAGCTGGGTGTTGCTGGTTGTCGATGTTGTTTACGCGACGATGTTCAAGAACCTCCTTGTTGACTGCCTCCCGATTCCTCTCAGCAAACAAAGAATATCCAGAGGATGCGCCCAGTTTGCCTGATACGAGCATGTATGATGGAAACGGGGGTGCATCATCAGAGGCACCGGAACTACCAAACTTGTTTCTAGACTTTATATTGGCGAAGATCTGAGTAATTTTCTTTGAGAGTTTTAGCTAAGCTCATCGTCAGTGAAGATTAACGACCACTCACCCTCATATACGCATCCGGTCTTTCAGTATCCGAAAACCTGCGCTCAAACTGAAGGATTTTGGCCCTTTTGAACATAGCCTCCCGCTCGTCTCGGTCGGAAGCGTTGCATTTTGTATCGTCCAAGATGACTTGGAATTGAGAGGTCTGCATCTGAATCCATGCATCCTGTGTTGCATTGAAGATTTGACGTCGAGGAGTACGTTTGGGATAGCTCTTGGAGTTGGCATCAGGTAAAGGGACCTCGGGAAAGGCCCGCTCTGCTTCTGCATCGGTGAATGTTTGTTTGTTGGGTTTGGGAGGCATTGGAGAGAGTTGTGAGAGATGATAGGGGTAAAAAAAAAATGACCAGCTTCGCGAAATGTGGCATGGTGAAGAGGCATTGGGCTTTATAGCTCGATAAGCACAGGCCAAAGCAAAACGTCGGACGAGTCAAAGCGCCTGACCATCAATAGAAGTCACTCGACAACGTCGAGGACAAGCTCACGATAAAAAATCGTGGCCGTAACTAAACTTGAGTCTCTCGACAGCGTCAAGGAATCGCTCATGATTGTCGTCATGGCCGTAAGAAGTGGAAGTGGAAGTCAGATACCTGACTTATATCAGGCAGGTTCTCACGGTTCGGAAAGAGCTCAAGAGTCAATGCGTACAATTTTTGGCTGCAATTTATTGTACATTATAATTGCATGATACAGCGATGCCGATACAAGACTAGCAGAGACGTATATACTCAAAACATAAGAAACCAACATATTACATTCGGCGAGGTAGCACAGGCGCGTAGCCAACAGCATTGAAATGCGCCTGAACATAGAAGCGGACTAAAGCTCGTTCCCACTCTTCACCGGCACCTACCATCCGAGGTAAATTTTCATCTTCCCCTCTATTCCATATGGCATCTTTGGTACCAGGCCAAGTGCTCAGCAACCTCCAGAACGATCTCAATGAGCCTACACGATCCTGCCATCTATCCGCTGTGAAACCAAAGTTCGTAGAAAGCGAAGGCAAAGCAAACATATCTGCAGAGCCACCAAACATGTCTTCTATCAGCAAATCCCTACTCCGACGATGATTTGCCAACATTACTCCGAGCTCGGCTCGAGTCAGCGTTGGTAATGCCTGAGGATGACTGGTGTCCAGTACTTGATCAACATGGACCAATTGATATCGGAAGTTGATGAGAGTAAGTTCACATATGAGCTGCTTGGCCTGAGGTACAGGAGGAATCGGAAGAGACGAAGGAGGAAAGGGCAATGATGGGGCATATCTCGCAAGAGTAGACTCCACTAAGTCAGAGGCTTGTTTGTGCTCCTCTTCACGTGAGTTCTGAGGACCGCTTCCTTTCCAAATTCCACATGAATTGAGTCCCAATACCCTCTTCCAAAGTGACGTCGTTAGCGGTTTCGGTTGTGACTGGTGGTCTCTGCATCGTAGGAGCCAAGCTTCACGAATATAAGCCCACTGAGAGAGGTATGAATCCTGTCGTTGTCGAGTTTCAGGCCCAATGATCACTGCTGGGTCAGGAACAATGGTCTCTACTTTCGGACGTTGGCCAGACGAATGACGGGCATCCGAATGCCAGGTGTCGATGGTTTGATTGGCATCACACCAAGAAGCAATCACCCGTGGGACAAAATCGTGCTTGTCAGGGAGGTCAGCGAAGATATCCCGATGAAGTTTCGGAGCTGCTGAAGAGGTCAATTTGACACCAGCATATCAACTGAAGAATGACCTACGATTTTTAGCCAGGCGTTTTCCTCTACGCTTTTGCTTGTCATAAGGAACTGTAGAACCTGATGACTTGGAAGATGTGCTACGAGTAGGTCCTGGTGGTGAGGTCGATGCTGGAGACTCTGCAACAGAGATAATCCGCTTTCCAGATCCAATCGTGTAAGAGGAAGTGTATTGTCCGGGGAGATGCATATTCTGGAATGGGCTCTCAACGGTATAACAAGATAAGGCAGCTTTTCGAATTGCGGCAAATTTTTCATCGGCACCAGCTTGACCTGTGAAGATGATAGGATAAGGAGGAGAGGCGGCCGATGTAATGCAGGATGGTTTATCTAGCTCGCACACATTCAAGATATTTTGTCGATCGAAGTCAGAAAAAAGCCGGACGAAATAGACTGGAAGCCCGGCGGCAAAGAGAGAAAGAGCATCAGCGTCATTCCAGACGAACGCTCCCATGCGTCTCTCAGTCTTGCATTGACTTGCTCCCTCCCGAGTTGACATCTTCTGCTGGAAAATCTCAACGTAGTCCATTATAGCAAGAGAGTAAAGGCAAGCCCTTTGCAGCTCTACTAATCCTTCATTGTGACTCCGAAGAGACGAGGATACGGAGAACAGTCTATTCGTGCACACTGTAATTGTAGCATTGAGTTCACTGAGGAGAGCGTGTGCCCAATCGTCATTGCTGTGGTGCGAACGAAACGATTGACAACGGGAACGAACATAGGCCACTGACATGGAAAGACGATCAATCAAATTTTGATTCAGGACTCCTTCGGAAGTAATATATCCATCTGGACTGAATGATAGGTTCTGTGGGCTGAGAGAATGCCAAAGGCTGTCATGTTCGTAATAAGGATGATCAGAGGCGGTGGGATGAACGGGGAGACAGGCAAGATAGGGGTTGCTGGAGTTAAAAGGCTGAGGCCACTGAAGCGGATCGTCTTCACCATAACGAGCGTCTGCACGGCGATATAGATCCCGCGTTGAACCAAAAGGAGGGCGAGGAACGGATAGGCAATTGGGAGAGGTGATGAAGGTGCCTGTTCGACCATTTAATGCAGCCGTAAGTCCATCGGTGTAAGTGATAATAGCTGCCAGACGACAGTTGAGTCTTGACCGTGCTGAGACACGCCAGAACACTCACCGCTGCTGTCTTTATTCTTAACGAGATCTGGGTAAGCAGACGTCATAGTAGAAGTGGAGATGTCGGCCTTTGGCGGTGAGGGGAAGGCTCAGATTGAATTCCGCGTCGAGTTTGAAGTTTGAGCCGAGGTGTTTTGGACAGCAACAGGTCACTCCACGGAGATGTCAGGGACAGGTCACGACAAAAGTCGTGCCAAATGCGAGATGAAAGGAGCTGTACGTGAGATTTTTGGAAAGGAAGTTGAGGTTGAGGGCGAAATAGGATGTCACTCGACGGAGATGTCAAGGACAGGTCACGACAAAAGTCGTGCCAAATGCGAGAGGAGCTGTTGTATGCGAGATTTCTGGAAAGGGAGTAGAAGTCGAGGGCAGAAGGGAGTAGGAGCAGGACGCGACTCGCGTTGGAAATGGGTTTGTTCCCACGCACAGACCTTATACGGAAGTAATCCCGCTTACCGTGTTTCCATCCGTGCCATGACAATCGTTGTGTGCCAGAGTCCTCGACGCCGTCGAGAGACATTAGGACCTATTCCAGGTAGAGGCCTGATATGATGAGGTCCATTACGTGCCATGGCAATTGTCGTGTGCCATCCTCGATGCCATCGAGAGAATTCTTACCTCCAACTGAGCCGTTGGTCAAGTACTAAATACGTTGTAAATCTAACGAAGTAGTCATTTCGATACCAAAGGTAAAGTGATTACAGTTCTATCTATCTTCTATTGATGAACTACAGTACAGGTTGTTATGTTTTGCATCGTCTAGCTCTCTTGCTAACTCGAGGCAGAGTCTCATGAACGCCCAAGGAAGAACGACGAGCTTTCTTTATTACGCGTTCTCCTTCATTGCCGATTTCATCACGCGGTCGTTTCTTCAAAGTCTGAGAGGTTTCGGGGTAGTTTCCAACGCGTGCAGCAACCTTTCGGATCGAAGTCGAGGGCATCAACGGGGGACCTTGGAGAAGACGCTCTTGCTGCTTAGGGCCTTGTACTGGGGTTTTATGAGCTCGATATTGAAGTAGCTTGTATAATCGACCTACCGTCCTTGACTGCATCAAATCGGTCCTTCAAGAAGATCCAAGCACGACGAATGCATCTGCGATGGTATTGATCGGGGCAGAATAGGATACGAGGACAGTTGCAGTTGTGCTCTTCCTCCTATACAAGAGTAAGTGTTAGAATATGGATCACGGATGGGTCACTTACATCAACTCGAAACAGCGAGCCGAGCTTGTTATCGACGTCAAGAGAGATTTCGGCACGATGCCAAAGTTTCGTATCCGTTCTACATCTTGGTGCGTCAAAAACGGATCCGTCAGTTTCGGCAACAAGCATAAGGAGGCCAGCTTCGTGAGGATCGGTGAATTGAAACCAGTCATGGGCTTCTATGGGACTCTGAAGCGGTTCCGTGAGGGAGATTTCGTCTGCAAATGGAAGAAGGTGGAGGACATCGTAGCAAGTGTTGAACATGATAGCTGGGAGGAGCGTATTCAGGATTTTTCGAAGGTCGGTTTCCATTTATACTACTGAACTGGTCTTTTGTACTTACCCGCCCATTGTCAAAATGCCACAGATGCCACCGAGCTTGGTCATTGGCCTAATATTTGGAACTGAATCGGACGTCTTGGCCACCAGTTATGGCGGGAACGGTAAGTCTTGTACATTACATTCATTTGCGGTCGTTAAACTAATTCGTGATACTAGATTGTTTATACTACTTCGTGGAACTACACTGTTTACACACGAAGTGAGAATATTACTAGTCGTCAGATGTTAAATCGATGAGCTCAATAGCTTTCTCCTCCTTTTTGTCCTGGTTCTCCATTGGCTGGTCACCCCCGAAATGGTCCTCGTCAATCTGATCAATCATGTCGTCATCGTTGTCGGATCCACTAGCGCTATAATCGTCGTTCGTATATTCGGTGTAAGGACAGAGTCGTTCGAAAATACCACGAAGAGCAGGGATGGTAGTGTGTTCCATCTGGTCCCAGAGGGCCTGATTGAGAACTTGTTGACTGGTGGGTAAAGTAAATGGACACCAAGGCTCTCCCGTCATATCAAATATGGCCCGGTAGTGGTCAAGCGCTTTCCGCAGGTGCCTGCGTAGGGGCTGACTGAGCCAGTGCTGAGTGCATGGTGCTTCCGAGTCATGATGCTCAGGGTTGTAACACTGGGTCAAATAGTACGTCAACCGGAGAAGGAATGATAGAAGGTTACGTACGATACGATAAGTCCTACCGACGTTATACCAATCACCTCGACCATAGTCAACCTGTTTGAGACCCCAATGATGATCGTATCCCCATCCTATGTCACGGTCATCGACCCTGTACATGCGGATCTCTTGCATCAACATCTCCTTGGTGGACATTCGGAGGAGCGCCTTTTCGTCATCGTCGAGTTGATTGGGATGGAAGGGTGGGAACTCTTGTGTGCGCAGCATACGGAAAGTAGAAGTCGAACAGAGGATATGGAACTTGAACTGGGGACGGCATTGCTATCTGTACTCCGTTATAAATTAGATAGCTTGGGCTTGGGCTTTGACCAACTAATATTATTGTTGTGATTATTGCCAGTGCCGGGTCAAACCGTTGGCCCATGTGCTGAAAACAAAAGAAGCTTAAGGGGTGTGGACAATTGATTACAAAGGAGTGGCAGTGAAGTCAATGCCACAAGGCCGACAAAGAAAGGCGGGTGCAGGGCGGGCACTTGAGAAACTGACCATCGAGATGGGTCAGGCACGTTGACGAGGTTGGTGTATATGTAAAGCAGGTTCAAAGTATATAAATACTTGTCTCTCAATGAAATCAAGTAGTGCTGACTACAAACACGTTGGAGAGAAAAGCAACATTGGCGATGTATACGACTTAGACTTATCGGACGACACTCTAAAGCAGCTTAAAATGATGATTGGAATAATGATTGAAAGCACGATTCAAGGTGCATGGGCCAAATGCATTTGAATCAAGGCACACGTCGCTCACGTCATTATTTAAATAATAAAGAAAGTACGTTACCTCTGTAGACATGGTGCACATTTTCAGCATATACCTCTGATGGAGTTCACTCCATACTTAAGTGTCCTGTGTCTGTCTGTCCCTTCAATGATGGTCATTCTGTACTTCAATCTTGAGCACAGTTCTCATACATATACTATGCTATAACCATTTTGCATCCTCTTTGCTCTCTGGTGAGGAAAGTCTGATTTGATCTTCCAGTTCTTGCATTCTCAATTTCAAGATACACTAAATACAGACTTTCAATAATTTCAATTAAGGCAGTAATATTGAACATTTTTCGACGCAGAATGAAGTATCACATAAAATTTATCCTTTAATCCATGAGAAAGTCAACCACCAATCCGATTCATTCATCAATAAAATTTAGAAGGGTGTAACAAACTGGAAATGCTGGGTCGCAGCCCCACTAGTCCCATTGAGGTTGGTCAGGAGGGCCTAAAATGAGAGTATGAGATGAATTCTTCATTGTCAAGGTTTATGAAGACAGTCAAATACTCACTGGCTCAGTAGGGATAGTCTGGCAAGTAATTGCTTTGGGGGGATTGGTATATGGCTGTGTCAAGCTTTGAGATGACTTAGCAATATAGTACTTGAGAAACGAAAAGAAAAGGAAACATACATATATTCAGGAGGATTAACAGAGACCAGAGTAGCATTAACAATGGCAGTATTAACACTCTCGAAGATGGTAGTGCTCTGATAAAATATTGGGGAATCAGTAAAAATCCAACAAACATGTAGCAGCAACAGGAGGGCGAAAACATCACCGAAGTATTATAAGCAAGGGCTCCTGCACCCGAAAAATTACACAAGATCTGGTACAAGTTATTAGTGTTGGAAACTCTGGTCACAATCCACTAAATAACAAAGAGTCAAGTTACCACCACAGCTGGGAAAAGAAACTTACTTGTTGATTCCCAGTTCTGGGTGGACCATTTTGAGGTTGGCAGATGATCTGGCAAGAAAGAGGTAGAACATCAGTTAAATGATTTAGCAAAAATAGTTGAGCACAAATACCTGAGTCCCTTCAGCTATCACCGAAGTGGATAGGAATTAGTAGCATTAACCCTAACTTGAATATCATGAGCTATGAAAGAAAAATGAAATAGCTCACTGGTAAAGGCGTCGAATACGTCCAGGAGAAAACCAGTCTGGCTATTAACGATATTGAATGCCCCGTTGGACTGAAGATTCCAGGCTAGGAAAAATAAATTAATTTTCAAGAACCTTTGGAGTATGCAGTCGGAACCTTGGGCAGCCACACCAGAGACAAGAATTGTGAGAGAGACAAAGGATTTGAACATATTGACGAAGGTCAGATATCAAAATGGTGAGATTGATGGGTCTACATACAGTCAAGTGGCCATGGCATTTATACTGAGTGTATATTTGTATCATCGCTGAAATGAGTTCTCTGTGGTGGGCATAGCATGTAGCTGCATCTGAAGAACAGGTACAAACCTTGCATGAGAACCAATCCGATGTGGGAATAAGACAAGAGAGACTGACATCAAGAGATGATTTCTTTGTCAAAACTGGAATGGTTGTAACAGAGCATTGGTAGATTCGAGTTCAACGATGTGCTTACTGTCAATTGTAAAAATGAATTATGAGTTCAAAAATGCCAATAGTACACAGAGCACAAATCCTTTTTCAAGTTCAAGTTGCCAGAAAGTCGCACCATACTATGGTGACTACATATCAAGTCCAAGCATTCTTGTGCCTTGCAGTTGATGCAAGTTCTTTCAAGTACCCTCAAAGACCCTTTATGATGGCCCTCCAGATGTGATGGATTATGTTTTGGCCATTTGTGAGTATTTTCATCATTTTCCCTTCTGAGTCTCAATCCCCCTTACTATAAATGCAGCTTTGGGTCTGCCTCGGGCATCAAATTCTCTACTTATTTCTCCATAGTTCTACCTTCAATATACATGAACATTCTACAGTATTCTAGTGAATCTACTTTATTGTATATAAGGAGGTAAGCACAATGTACAGGGTGCTTTCTTTACACATGGCCAGAATTTAATGGAACATACATTTGTGCTTGGGCCAAATCCAAGCCTTGCAAGCACCTAAGTTACGAAATGAGGAATCGTCTTTACATAAAACTTTCAGCCCGAGTCCGTCACCGATGTGGCCCTGTTTGGATCAGAAGCTTTTGACTTCTTTGGCCCGGTAACAGTGATGGGCTCGGCCTCGTTACCTGCCACGCTTCGCGATGGCCCACGTTCTTTCATGGATAGTAATAACCGCCAGCCACCCGTGCGACGGAAGAGCCTGTTCGGATCCAGTACCCAATCAGAATACACTTGTACGCTATTACTACTGTAAAACTCATTTTTCGGGGAGGACTGACCGCCTCCGGCTCTTTTAGCCACTCGGCCATTTATAAATAGCTAAGACCCGTTCGTACCGTTAAGCAAAGATTCTCTATTCAAAGTCAATACCGTTGTCATATTTCAGACCTTCAAGGCTTCAAGCTTCAAGTTGCAGGCTCGGTCTGAGGCCTGAGCGCCAAGCTTGAACGCCGAAAATCGTGAACGGAACTCAATATCCGTTATGATGTAATATTGATTGGCGAGTGGAGTATGTATATGATCTGCCAAGAGGATGAGTTCGTATAAAACCTATGAAATCCCACAACTTTCCATCTCATTAACATCGAACATCGACATGAAGCTTTTCACCGCTGCACTCTCCGCACTTTCTCTGGCTACCGTAGCTCTCGGCCAAAGTGCTCATATTGGATTCCCGACAGACGGAGCCACTGTTTCTGCAGGGTCGCCTCTGAGCGTGAATGTCATCCGTCCTGTGAGGCCTTTATTTTTCTCTTTACAATGAATGGTGTTTAACCTAAGGGGTTATCCCACTCTCAGAACACTATTTCCAGCTCTGAGGAAGTAGCCGTTGTCATCGGTATTGCTTCCTGCACTACGAGTGATCAAGGATGCCTTGCCCCAAATCTTACCATGGGCAGCATCCTGTACAATGGGCCATTCGACCCTCAGATCCCCTCACCCACTGAGCCTCCTAGCCAAAATATCACTGTTGATATTCCTAGCGATATTCCAAAGGGAGAAACACAACTAAACTTTGCACATTTCTTCATGGTTGGGGTGAGTGGCTTTCTGTTAAAATCGAATTTTAATTTGATAGTCATTTCAGGCGAGTCTTTCTCCTAGTGTCGAGACGTCGAGTGTGAGCATTACTATAGTCTGATTGCACATGTACTATACGTTGTTCTGGACAATCCTAATGTTTCGATGAACGCATTCCAATAATATGTATACCTAAAATAAGTGTATAGTGATGCACGCTCATTCAGCAAACCTGTCACGCTCCTCTTAGTACCTCCAAGAGAGCGCTTCATCCTTCAATAAATCAAGCACTGAATCCATCTCGGGCTATTGTCTAAAGGAATTCGCTTCTTCAAGTTGCCCAACGATTCAACTCACATCCAGAAGGCATCCGATGCCTCATGATATTCTTAACCCTAGGTGTCGTTACTAAGTAGATTGAGATGCAGCAGTAGCTCGTCGATAAATAGATCAATAAGCTATAGTATTGAGCTCGGTGGTAGCTGACATGCTAGTTAAAGACCTTGCAGTAGTAACTCGTTCGATAGATACTATGCATTCTATGATACCTTCCGTAGGCCAATAGCAGTGAAATCTCACAAAAGCTGATATCAAGGGTGGCAAAAAAACACAACGTTAACACCTCGAAAACAAAACCCACAAGGAACGTCTGTTTTAATAGTTTTACATGAAATGAGACCAAAGCCTATCCATGTAGACAATTGCATTAAAATCTCAAAGGCATTGACTGTAGTAGGGATTGGAGACAGTGCACGTCGAATCAATGCAGGTGGTGGGTCCAGTATAGCCGATACCACCGCTGAGTTTGTCAGTTAAGCGCCATGTTTTTAACACACAAATCAAATCAAAACTCACCATTGGCCCCACTTTGGTACACTACTAGAGGAACCGCCAGTACTTCCGCCAGTGCTACTTCCCCCACCAGTACTACCACCAGTAGAACCACCAGTAGAACCTCCGGTGCTGCCATTACCAGATTCATGTGTAAATGATCTGACAGTGACGGATCCGCCTAGCGACTTGGTCGCAAAGTTGAAGATTCCAAACCTGTACCCCATAAAGAACCTCCAATCATTATCCAATTTCAACGTATTCCCGAGACTAGTGAAGGTAGAATCATCACTACTGTATGAGAAAGTTGCAGAATTCGTGCCGGTAGGTGCAACGTCAGCTACAACTCTAAGCCAGACTTGAGTGCCGGAAAGAGTGGCAGTAGCAATATCGGAACCTTCACTAGAGGTGAACCAATTTGAAGTTCCATCATCCGGTGATTCCATATTGAGACCGTTCCGCATGACTATCTGTCTGGTGCTACCAGTTTGCACTACACCGATATAAGCAGAGATATCACGGAACATGGAGAGACCAGCACGATCTCCATCGGTCATTTTACTGATGTCGAGCAGGATAGTACCGGTAGCCTTGGGTCCCAGAATCCTATGAGTGATGGTGTTCTTCGCTGCATACAAATCAGTGGTAACTGAAGCAGTGCGTAGAACAAGGCCTCCGTTCAACGACCAGAAAGAATTGTCGGGATTGTGGTTCCACTCCCACTCAGGGCCGACAGAAGTGAAATGATCGACGCCAGTAAACGATTGGAGGGGACCTTGAGAGGAAAGAGTGAGAGGGTACGACGTGGCCCACTGGTTATTCGTAAACTCAGTGACTGGCCACCCATCGTTATCCCAAGTGATTGGAGCGAGAACGGGAATACGACCAGCGGGATACGACCACGAGAAAGCCATATAATACCAATCCCCATCTGGAGTATCAACAAGAGCGCCCTGGGCAAGGCTTCCTCCACCCGGGATAGGAGATGTGAGCCCCGAGACGAGAGTACGACGTTCGTATGGGCCGAAAGGACCATTTGTGGACTTGAGAATGTATTCTGTACCGGCGGAAGGATCGTCGGTTATGATATAATAGTCTCCACCTCGCTTGTATAGACGGTTACCCTCTCTGCTGATCTCCGAAGAATAAACGACTTGGTTCTTAACCTCAGTGAGACCATCGGCAGAGAGTTGGGCAACGCTGATATCGGTTCCACCACCATATACCACATACAATGTATCGTCGTCGTCAACCAGCATTCCACAATCGTAGTAGCAGTTGAAAATTTGGGAAGACTGCGTCCATTCGCCGTCGATGGCGTCGGCGGTATAGATGTACGAATGCCAGAAGTCTATGCAACCAACCCAGTAGTATTTCTTATTACTGGGACGATACCTCAGACTAGACGCCCAAACCCCACGAATATAGGCTGTCCCGTTGTCCAAGCTATATTTAGAGTCTCCAAAATCGAGCGAAGGGACAGAGTGGCCAATGTATTCCCAGTTGGCCAGGTCGTATGAACGAAGAATAGGGGCACCGGGAGAAAAATGCATCGCTAATAAAACGAGATCATTATATGATACCACATCATACTGATACTTCTTGAAGAACTTACTGGATGCAGAATAGTAGTAAGTATCATCCACTCGCAGTAAATCGACATCAGCTAGGTCCTCCCATACCACGGGGTTAGTAAAGTTACTAGCTCGCGGCTTGATAGGTTTGGACTTTGCGAGTCGAGGAAATTAGTAGGTAAAATTTAAATATACGCGAACAGGTTACGAACCCACCTTTTCCTGAACCGAGACAGCCGATACCAGCTGCAAGGTAAGGATTGCTAGAGAGAGACTGAGAGAAAGCATCGTCTACTGTGTCTGAGGCAGAGTCTCGTTCTTACAGACTTTTTAAGTAGTGTCGATGTTGTCGACAGGCACAGTAGGAAAGTGCTTCTTTCCAATATTTGGGATTCGCTTCCAATGTGCCTGGCACTGACAATTCTCCGACAAAAAAACGTCACGGTTGCCTCACCTGACTTGGGAAATCTCCGTCGTGCTTCCGAGGAATTGATTCAAGGAGTATGATCAGGCAGGCAATTTCACCACTCTTGCTTCCCATAGATCACTTGTCCGTTTGCTCGTGTTTCTGCCGGCTTTTTTCGTGTCGAAGCATATGGCAGAAGGTTCGACCTAAGAAAACCTTACTGGTAGCTTACTGGAATCAGAATAGTGGTAAATACTACCAATCTGCAATAGGTCGGCATCAGGAGGTCTTTCCAAACAATAGGGTTGTGGGAGATACCGAGACACGACGTACACTCACTGGCGAAGGACGAACTTACCTCATCGGAAATGGACAAAGCCGAAACCAGTCGCACAGTGAGAGCTACATACGAGAGATAGTCTGAGAATATTAATCATCATCCACATCTCAAGTCTCTCTTCATGGATTGTTAAATAATGTACGCAAAGTAGATGGTTGCATCAGGACCGAAGCTCGCTTGCGATTTCTGTTTGCATCCCACGATTGTCCAACAAAAAGTCTTGACATCTATCCTCCTGTGGTACTTACCTGGGCTATCAAGAAGGGGAAAATCAGCGCTACAGTTCCATAGAGTTATTCTAGATCGAGTAATCGTTGTACTGTCTGCCAGAATAGTTACTAGGTTCTTTGTAAATGACCAATACTGTGATGTTTCTCGTGCTTTTGTCGGTGAAAAATGGTCAGTATGCTCACTGCCAAATAAGTGATATTAAGGGGCAGTGGGCCACGAGAGTAGAGCTACCAAACACGGATAAAGGGTGTGTTCATTAATGAAATCAAGTTATAGTGCTCAGCGACTGAACTTGAAGCTGTCCTCGTCGTTGGCTGGGGCCGAAGAGGGAACGAAGAGAATTCTAACTTTGTAGCTGTTTGCCAAAGTCTCGGCGGATCGGAGTCACTCATCCATCAAGAAGTCCCGGAAGGGAATCGATCTATTTGAGTGTAATTGTGACCTTCAAAATTCGTTTTTGAATACCGTTAGGAGTTGAACATATTTTAAACTTCGAATACATAAGAATACACCCCGTAAACGGGTGGCCTAAAAATCTCACTACTAGTATGGGTTTATTCTATCAAGCCCTACCTTTTCAATCATACAGGAGACACATATACAAGTAAGATAAGTATCTTGAAAGTAATCCTTTCCATTCGTCGCCAAAATACTCTCTTTAAAATTATGGCTTTGCGGTGCCACTGTAAAAATAGATAAATAAATCCTCGGATCCTTTATCCTGCTTCAAAATCAATTGTGGCTGAGGCAAGTGATGGCTCATTCCCTTGCGTGTTTGATGAGTGCAAAGGCAGATAGATAATTGCCCAAATCCTTTCTTGTATTATTCCTGTTTCAAATTAATTGTTGAGTCGTCGCTGGTCGTTACGACCCGTCTCCTTGCTTCATAAGTGATTAAATCGTCTTTAAGTTGCATGAAGTGAGACAGTTAGTACTTATAGCTGATGATGGGACCTATGATTATTTATTGACAAAACTTCAAGAAAAAGTCTGATTGTACCTCGTCTGTTAAAGAGATGACTTTCAGGTCCCATCAATGTAACGCAAAATGGCAAGTCACTAAAGTGACTTTTGGTCCCCTTTTAAGTTTAGTCTCGATTCTACATCACTTCATAGATTCGACAAATGCAACAAGTGATCCAACTCTGTAAGTTGAAACAGTAGCAAACGTTTACTGAGGACGAATTGGTGTGATTCCAAGGAGGAATTACATGACAGGAATTGCAATGAAATTTACAGTAACTCCCCTATAACGTTTCTGTAATCCAAGGAATTACATGAATTTGCTCCCGGTGATTGCTCCCAGAACAATTCTAGCTATAGCGGCAAACCTGTCATTAGCATGAACTTTAGGCTGCATTTTACATTCCATTCATATCAACTCTTGTCAGCAGATTGTAAACGGCGTTACTACTAGTGATATCATAGCGTCTTGCGATCGGAACTTGATATTCACAGGATACTACTTAAAAGCGGGGTCCTTCAAGATTCAAGAGACAAGTATCAACCCCTCGGCCTTTCGACGTACATCTATGTTTCCCTTTGAGCAACTCCAGAATGCACACACCGTTCAGATGCTACTGATCTTATTGATCGTCTCGATAATCAAAGCTGGCTATTCAGGGTATATCAGGCAAAAGTATTGGCCTCCGGGACCTTCAGGACTGCCAATCTTCGGAAACGTCTTCCAGCTCTCCAAATCACAGTGGCTTCGCTTCACAGAATGGAAGGAGATGTATGGTATGTCGATTTATCAAAGCATGTACGTACCATTGCAGCCGGAGACTTAATGTATACTAGGGCCGATCTTCTCCTTGAACTTAGCTGGAAAGCCCGCGATTGTGATCAACAATCATCAAATTGCAGCAGATTTATTGAGTGCGCTTAATTAGTGGCTCCCTGTTACATCACAATTTGATTCATTCTCAGACCGCCGCGCGGATATATACAGTGATAGACCAAGACTTATTGTATCAGGTGAATACTTGACAGGTGGAGTAAATATTGCCTTTATCAATTATGGAAAACAGTTTGTGTCATATTCAGCTGGTTCAGAGAACCTTGAAACTAATCCCGTTTACATAGATGGTTGAGACTAAGAAGAGCCGCTCAAGAATTTCTTAGTGTTCGCTCTGCAAAGACATACCAGCCTCTTCAGGAATCTAATGCTATATATTTAATATCATACATCCTTCAAACGCCAGAAGACTGGGACCACCATTTACTTCAGTAAGCTTGACATGGACTCTCACTGGGACTTCAGAACTCTGATTGAATCCATACAGTTCCAGTACTTCGACTATTCTACATTCAATATACGGTCTACCACAGATTGACACTAAAGACCGCGAACTTGTTACCCAGTGGCATGATTTTGGGCATCGCATCATTAGGTCTGCTCTACCGGGGGCTCATTTAGTTGAGTCATTTCCTATCTTGAATCTTCTTCCGGCTTGGATGGCCAAGTGGAAACGAGATGCCTTAAAATGGCATGTGAAGAATTCAGAAATGCTCGAGACATATTTGGAAAATGTTCGTGAACGAATGGTGAGCAATACATTTTCTTTTGAGAATGATCGCCCTGATGACTTTGGACCAGCGCTCTGGTGACTGTCAACCATGTTTCTGTTCGTCGGTCATTGAAAATAATGAAAAACACGGACTGACAAATAAGGAGGCCGCTTGGTTAGCTGCTGCTTTGATGTCAGTATCTAAGACTAAAATATTGTGTCCTTATTGTTTTAACAAAGCCATTGTTACGCAGGGGTGCTGGGGCTGATACGGTCCGTTTTCTTCCCCTTTTAACGCTAAAATCTAGACGGTATTCTAATGCACTGCTTGGCACTATCATAGACCGCAGCTTCTCTCTCTGTGTTTGTTCTGGCGATGTGTTTATATCCAAGGGTCATGCAAAAAGCCCACGCTGAAATCGATCAAGTCGTCGGCCGAGATCGTTTGCCAAATTTTGCAGATTTCGATAATTTACCTTACATTCGAGCTATAGTGAAAGAAGTTTTAAGATGGAAGCCAGTTGCACCTACTGCTATTCCCAGATCTGCCAATAAAGTGAGTGCTTGTGTATCGCATTTTAACAGAGCTCATCCGTAAACTAATTTACAGGATGATTGGTATAGTGGGTATTTCATACCTAAAGGCTCACTTGTTCTAGTCAATGTCTGGTCAGTTCGTTGCTAAGTATGATCTTTGGCCTTTTTATGACAAAGCTATATCTGCTATTGAACAAAAGGGCTATGAACAGGTGAGGTCTGAAATGTATGCGTTTATTGCTGGTTTTAAAGTGATGTTTTGTTAGAGATCCCGAGGTATATCCTGATTTCGAGGAATTCCGCCCAGAACGTTTTCTAGACGAATCAGGAACTGAAGAAATCGCTCCTCCAAATACACTCTCACTAGGTCACGTCTCGTATGGATTCGGAAAGCGGTGCGCGATGTTTCTTTCAGCTGAGAGATTGATTTTATTCAACTAATTGAAATAGGATATGCGTTGGGATGCACCTGGCCAATCAGGCTCTATTCATCGACATAGCGTGTTTACTCTGGGCTTTTAATATTGAGAAAATTCGTGATGAGAGGGGTCAAGTTGTGGAATTGTCACAAACGGAAACCATTGTTAGTGGGCTAGTTGTGTAAGTTCCCGTTGGCTGAAGCTCAACACTTTTGATACAATTATTATCTATAGGCGCCCTGCTCCTTTCAAATGTTCCATAACGGCTCGATCCCCAAATGTCTCTACAATAGTAGAGACAAGCACTGCTATTCAATAATGGAATACGTCACTCGAAATGAAGTATATACCTTCAATTGCAGAATGGGACATTACTTCGTAAAATGTTGCCATTGACCGGCGCTTATCCCTTCTTTTCATGTTCTCTCGTGCCTTTGGACCTTTAATAAATTGGGACCCAATGTTATTATGTAAATCTACAGATTTTCGGTTGAAATCTTTGATAACGAGAAGGCAGAGATCTATTTGAGTTATGTATTATCTTATAAGCAGTTGAATTTCGAGGCATAGGCAGGTATTCAGGGGAATGGACCGAGTTAGCCGGGGGTAAATGAAAATACAACACGTGTTTAATGACCCGCGCCGGCTCGTTCCCGGGCTCCGGCAATCTTCTTTGCCGCCCACCACAACGATGTAACCTTGGACCGAATCTTTCGTTCCTTCCACCATGATACTCACGTCCCCTTTCCCTTCTCCACCCGAACCACAGCATATCAATGTACATCACCTCTTTTTCAACCGTCCAGACCAAGCACAATGGCCAGATTATACTTTTATGATAGATGCGACGACCGACCAACGATTGTACTACAAACAATTCAAAGAAGATGTAATGGACGCAATTACAGCGCTTGGCTCTCCGGCAGTAAAGGCTGGATTGGATATAACAGCTGAGGAAGAAATTGTCGGAATTATGAGCGAAAACTCTTTTGTGCGTTGTCTATTCGTCTTTTTCCCTTCCGAAACTGAAAACAGAGGCTGGATCAGGACTACGTTACTTTGGTGCACGCTCTTCTCGCATTAACGACCCCATTTGCCTTAATCTCTGCCTATGGAACCCGCTTCGAGCTCCTTCACGCTTTCAAGCTCTCCAAAGTCACCCGACTATTCGTACAGCCTAAATACCTGGCCAGTGCACTGTCTGTTGCAAAGGAGGTCGGGCTTTCACCCAAGAAGATTCATATAATGGGTGGACACGTCAAAGGGTATCAGAGCCTCAGTGGTTTGATTCAGCGTGTTCGAAAGATTAAGGCACCGCGTCTATCTGCTCGTTCTGCGACTAAGAACACTCTGGCGTATCTTGTATTCTCTAGTGGTACAAGCGGACTTCCGAAAGGTACCCCTTTCTTTCTTGCGCTGGTGTTTGGAATTGACGTGGCGTATGTATTGTAGCTGTCATGATTACACACGGAAATATGTTCTATGCATTTCAACAAGTTGCTGTCATTGGACAGGCTACCCTCGAAGTCATCAAGGTAAGTGATTTACTCCACACTTCTGGTTCTATGTAAATGATCGAATATTAGCCGGTTCAGCCTCCTACGCCAGAAAGCATATCCATCACCCTTGCATTCCTTCCTCTGCATCATAGCTACGGGTTGCATGCATATTGTTTCCGCTCATTCTTTGCACCCTCTACATATGTTCTTCTATCCAAGTGGAATGTTGACTTGGCATTGAAGGTTATACCCAAGTGAGTTTGTATGTCTGACTTTCTCCATTCATTTCTATTGATATCTCTCTTCCATTCTGTTATTGAATGAAGATACCGCATAACCAATATACCTCTTATTCCTTCCGTCATCCATCAACTCGTCAACCATCCTCGAATCGCTCAGGCCGACTTGAGCTCCATCATGCATATTGGAAGCGGTGCAGCGTATCTTCCACCAGAATTAGCTGCTCAACTCGCCAAACTGACTCCCGAAACCGCGACGATAAGCGAAGGTGAGTTATTCATATATACCTGATTCTATTTCGGGCATCTATCGATTCTCCCGTTTTTGTGAACCAGAGAACGTCTCACGTTCCGCTATCCTGTTCGTTTCCGCTTTTTTCGTGTCCATAGCTGACCCACACTTTCTGTTCTAGGATACGGCATGTCCGAATGCGTAAGTACCCGTTCTGTTCATGTGCTCTCTTCCCGAACGTCTTCAATACTACGCAGTCCACACACTTGATCTAACCATAAATCTATCCGACAGACAATCGCCGCTCTGACCCAGCTGCTTCCTGGTATGCTCGGAGGTCTCGGCAAGACTATTCCTGGAACCGCTGGAGTCTTGTTTCCCGGCATGCAGGCGAAAATTGTTCGGGATTCTGATCCTTCTCAAGGCGTTGTTGATTGCGACTTTGATGAGATTGGAGAGCTTTGGTTGAAGGGAGAAAATGTATCGCCTGGATATTGGAATAATGAAAAGGCGAGCAAGGATACGTTCACGAGTGATGGATGGTTGAAGACGGGAGATCGATTCCGAGTTAATAGGGAGGGATATTTCTTGTGAGTTTGTCGTGTTATTTGTACCTTTCTTCTTTTTTTCGTTAACCTGTTTCCATTCACATCTTAGCTTTGCGGATCGATCCAAGGTACGAAAAGATCGTTCCGGTCCTCGAATGATATTCACTCATCCCTTCGTGATCTAGGACACACTTAAAGTTTCAGGTATTCAAGTATCACCCGTAGAGATTGAAAACGTCCTCCTTGCACACCCTGGCAAGCTTATCACGGATGTTACCGTTGCAGGGGTTTCGGGCCACGGTCGTACCTCTGATGAAAAAGTTCCTCGAGCGTGGATTGTACTGAGTGATGCTGGAAAGAAGAAAGGTGCCACGCAGACCGTGAAAGAGCTGAATGAGTGGCAAAAGGAGAATCTGAGCAAGTACAAGTGGTTAAGAGGTGGGATCGAGGTTGTGAAAGAGGTATGTTGTTGTCTTGTCATCGTGGCTTTTGAGGGGTAGACTGATTGGTTCTGATTTTTAGATACCTAAATCGCCGACCGGAAAAGTTCTTCGTAGAATCCTTGTAGAGAAGTATGAGAAGAAGGGCAAGAAGGCGAGATCAAAGCTTTGATCTCGGACCCTCGGAATAGAGTGCTTGATCTAAATCTTGATTTCTTGGATAGATTAATTATTGACCGTGTTTATGTACCAACGACATATGTACAAGACACCAATCTATACAATTCTTGAAGAATATATCGTCCAAAAGCAAATCATCACCCAGAGAAAGGTTACAATCCGGTTTTCGGTGTGTCCAAGAGAGCTACTTCTCAGTCGGAAACAGCCGGTTCATCTTCATCCTCCAAAACCACCTCTAGCCCATCGATATACTTCAGTTGATTCCAAACCCCCCTATCTACCCTCTTCCCAATCACACGCAGTTTAACAAACCTTATACACTCCACACCATATCCCTGCTCTGGAAGCCAACGTGAAGCTACAACACTCACAAACAACTCAAGCAAATCTTGATCCTCGTTTTCAGCGAGAAAAGTCTTGCCCAGCACCGTGAACGAAAGGTGTTTAAGCTTGGGAAGCACAAGTCTTCGTGAATTGGGGTCTAAAGGCGTACATCCACGATCATAACTGTGAAGACGCTTCAAGAATTCATGAGAGATGATAGGTTTCGGATCGGTTCCATCGATAGGCATGGGTTCGTGGATAGTTAAATGCGTCAGGCCAGAAACGAGGTGGAGGAGTGTGAGAACGTCCATGTCGGTGATACGAAGTTGGTCTAGTGTGAGCGAGGTGAGAGTGGATCTGGATCGGTTTAGTAGGGACGTGAGTGTACAAAGAGGGTTTGAGGTCTGTTTCCCGGAGAATGAATCTTTGTATTGGGAAGAACCGAGGGTGATCGAAGCGATGGAGGGGAGTGTGAGGGAGGAGAGGAGTGTTGGGAGGAGGAAGTAGTCTTCTCGTCCCCAGCTACGAGTTTTCTTTATGATTTCGATGGAGAGATCGTGTAAGGATGGGATTTTATGAGGAGCGTGAGCGCATAGAGCAGTGACTTCTTCCTTGTTGGGGCTATGATCGTGTTCTAAAGAGAACATGACTGATTTGAGGTTGGGACACATGTCAAGGACTTTGAATACATTAGCGTCCTTGCGGACGATGAGCTTCAAGTGGGTTATAGTGGATAGCGCTGTAAACGACCCAGGGCCAGATGGAAATGAAGTGATCATCAATTCGGTCAAATTCGGGGACCGTTTGAGGATCGAGGAGATTACAGATTCTGGAACGGGACAAGTGACAGACAATGAACGGAGACGAGGGAATTTTTCAACCTTGTTGAGCCGTTCGACTGCAGTGCTGGCTGTCATATCAGTCTTTGCAGATGTGAAGGTTAAAGATGCCAAACGAGATGATTCACGAGATATGGAATCGATAAGAGTATCGTACCCGTGGCCTGGATCTTCAAACATCAGGACTGATGCTTGAGCATGGATAGCTACATGGAGTGGTGATGCTTTGGATAGGGAAAGATAGTGACCGAGAGCTGAAAAGTTGCCAAAGATCTGCTGAGGTTGCCAAGTACCCGAGAGTAGTTCCAACACGAGTGACGTCCAAATTCTCGGAGTGGAAAGCGCGACGTTGCGCCAGCGTGTGCAGACAGTAAGAAACGGAGGGGGAGCAAATTTATGAGAATGGGAGGTAAAGACGAATCCAGCGGGCATAGACTCCCTAAATATATCTCCGAGTATCTCGTTTGGTAGTCGTCGTACCGGGGAAAGAAGAAAGTTTGTCTGTTCGATGCGTTTTCTCAAGATGCCAGCTGTAGATGTGAGGGTGGTAATCCTGGATTGTAGACGGAGTATTTCACTTTCGTAAGCATCCAGGTCACTCTGCGCGTCGGAAAGTCTTTTACGAATGGTGGAGACGTCGGTAAACGACAGGTCCCCTTCACCACGCAAGTTTTGAAGGATTTCGTCTTCAGAACCCAAGGAGGGATGCGGCTCAAGAGCCTTGGCCGAACAGGTTTCGCAATGCATCATGATTCTATACAACGAGAAAGAGTTAGCTTTCAGAGGAGAAAACTGTCGTGGACATACATTTACGGCAACAAAACACAGGGGGAATGCAGACCAGTCAAGCCAGAGGACGAGGTTTTATACACCATTCGCGGTGCCAAGTTGAAGCATTGCAACATACTCATTGTGATTTTTGGGTGAAGTGGCTCGCTTTGATCAAACTCAAGCTATGAATCGATGTGTTGTAGCAAGCCAAAACGATAGTCTAATAGGAGGAAAATGGTGCGATTTCTACATGTACACGTTCCGGGGTGTGAAGAAGCCATTCTAGAACATCGAAGATCGTCGAGACGCGTCGATGGCACGTGAGAGCGTGACCTGCCTCGAGGACACTTGCCATATGCAGGCTCTCAGGTTCTTGCTCTACCCTGACTCGTACTTTTATCCTTGAAATTCTACCTCCTACCGCTGCATTCCACCCGCAAGTGTGCACAGAGTTTGTTCTACAGAATGCGATGGATAATACCCGGAAAATCAAGCCATATCTATATGCTGTGCACGTCACTCTACACGTGTATCAACCATGATTCAAAATTTGGACCAGGAACGTCGTCTACATGCCGTTTCCTCGTGTCCTCTTCGTGTACTCCGCATACGTAGGAGGCTCTCCGCTCCGCTGCTGATTCCTTTCTGCTGCTGCTACTTCTTGTTTCTAGACGCCTTGTGTCTTGTTCCAGTATAATCTGGAAAAAAGCGACTTTAATTCCGACTTTGCTCATTCACGCGTCGCAACCTTGCTGGCATTATTTTAGGGTCGCTTTTTCGCTACACATCGCTACACCAAGAACAAAACGTGTATTTTTTGAATAAATCCACTTGGAGACCTCCGTCTGTCAATATGCGGTTCAATAACGGGAATGACAGCGGTGCGTTTTCTTTCATTTCTTTGTAGTGACGTCCCCCCATCTACTTTCTCGGGCTGCTGTAATCCCGCAGGTCTACTCACTGCACGAGGGGTCGCTCTAGCTATCTTTTCTTTCATATATTACGCGTTTGGGTCTTCTAGACTCCCCAATTCTTTTACATACAACTCACTTATCAGCCTATTCCAGAATCTGGCGTACTCTACCTCGTCAACAGTCGTTCCAACGGCCAACGCTTTGTTCGCCGTCCCAACCCACCACCTACTTCCCCACCTCTCGACGAAGACTTTGATGCCATCACACAAGACGCTACTACAATCCCAGGTTTTGGGGCTTACGAAGACGAAGATGAATTGGAAGATGCAGATGTGGGAGAGTTGGGGCCGAGTAGCGCGCGTCTCGGTCATGGTCACGACCATGATGAAGAACCAAGTCATCTGAACGGTAATGCTGATAGTGGCATGGACGTGGGTCTTGCTGATGATAGTGATACGGATGACACGAGGCTTGATGACGCGACTGCTATGGATGCAGAGTTGGATGATATGAGGGCTCATAGGTCGACCTGGGCACCGACGACTCCTGTTAGTGATGATTTTGATGCGTGGACGTACATGACGCCGACGGTGTATACTGGGGTTCCTGTCGAGGTTGGCGTGCCGACCAATTCTATTGGGAGGATTATTGAAGAAGACCGGTATGATAATGGAAGTGATATGTTACGTTCGCCTAGGAAGGACAAGGGAAAAGGACGGGAACAGCCTTCAGCGAATGGTTACGGTCATCATCATAATCCATCCCATGGCTCTTCGAGTACTATGCGCACTCGAACACGCCAGACACGCGATAACACCTATACCAATGGAAATGGCCATGTACACGAATACGGGAATGGACACAGCGAGACGTGGTTCAACAACCGCCGCGAGCCTCGCAGTCCTTCTCCATCCCCAACAACTCTCACCCTTACCCGAACTACCTCTCATCGAAATCACCGCTCTAACGACGATCGTCGAGGAACCTACAGAAACGGAAACGGACGACTGGCTTCCGAGAATGGACACCCACCATCTACCAGCTCAGCAACATACCGACAGCCTGCTCGTCCTGAACGACAGGTAGATTATTACATGGCTCGTGACATGGAGATTGAACCATCACAATCTCGCAAACCCCGAAAAGCAGATCAACCACCTGAAGAACCCAGACTTGCCCTCGTTAGAAGCCCAACCAACGGTCATCGGCGGAACGGAAGTGGGCGTCCTGACGAGTTTGGACGTATGGCTTCGGGGTCTGCGTCGCGGCATGCAGCTGGTGCTATTCCTTCTGTACGTCGACGAGGGCCTCAGTACGAGGTGGTCAATAACCGTATTCTGGAGGATGGTCCGGAGCGTACGGTGACGATATCGACATGGCGAGAGCAGGTCGCGAATGAAGCGAGGAGAAGTGAGGTCGAGATGAGCGTTTATTATGTTAACGCGGATGAGTATGCTGTGGAAGGTCTGGATGATGAAGCTTTGGCAGCTTATGACCGTGGTACTGGTAGAAAGGAGACTGAGAATGGAAGAAGAAAAGACAAGAGAAAGGAGAGACTTACTGCGGCGAGAGTGGAAGAGTTGAGGAGGCTCGGGATGACAGACGTGTTTGAGGCGAACCGTAAGACGAGCATCATCGAAATCGGTTCTTCAAGCTCTAGGCAGGTGCGTAATCCGCCGTGTTTGTTTAAACCCTTTATTGATTATGACCCCTAGCCGCGTAGCCCCAACGGAATCATCGACCGACCTCAAACACCCTGGCCATTACCCTCGGAACTGGACGAATACGAAGGCGAAGACGAATCTTCACGTCTACATCCTAACGGTCATGGTACTATGAAGAGAAAGTCTTCTGCGTTGATGCGTATTCCCAACAACCAAAACGGCCACGATGGCGCCTTTCATCCCGAACTACTACGACAACGAACCTCTACACCAATACGCGGACACTTCCATGCTTCCTCACGTTCTCCTCCCCGGTCACCATCATGGCTCCCAAGACCCTCGAGAGAACGTGCCTTGTCACCTATATTCGATCCTATCAGTACCATGCGCAACGGGCACAGGACTATGGATCCCGATTCTGGTACATCATCATCAAATCACGATGTCCTAGCAGAGGTACTCGCTACATGCGAACCTCCATTATTACATATATCGAAAACGTTGGCAGATTTGGGTATAACTACAGAAGAACATTTGAGGGCAGTGGGCAAGTTGAAAGAGTCGACGAGGAATCGGGAGGTCAAGGAGGAAGCGCTGAAGAGAGGGATTACGATTATGGAATGGGCTATTCTTTTGGATAGGTTACAATCTTTGTAATGACCGTGATGAAGTTCTCTATGACTAGTCGACGTCTTTATGAGTGCATCACACTGCCATCGCCTCTCCGCAATGGAACATAAGCTATGTAACTTAGTGACACCAGTACACTTCTACTATTCAATGAGAACTAACTGTATCGATCAGGAGGCTGATTCACGATACATTTTTGCTGTCTACTCAAGTAGCTTGCTCTGCATTCTTCAAATTCCGAAATAACAGCAGACAGGTATATTCGTTAATGAGCGTTTGAAACGTCAAGCTAGAACCAGATTACAGGGAACCTTTCGAGAAGACATTACAGACAGAGTTAATCCGCGTTTATTCCCGGTAAAAAGTGCCTAGGTCCGGAACGAGCCTGAGCGACGGGTTGTGAGAAAGGTGAAAAAATGAGCGAGAACGAGATACGAACCAGAGTATGAGGAGACCACGGCTCTTGTCATTAATATCGAAGTACAATATAACGATATATGAGCTGATTCTGACTTGACGGAAGACGACGGCACGTACAAGAAGACATGGCTTATCTAGTGACCAATGCGGCCGTGTCCTGAGCAGCATCATCATATACCTCAACAGACGGGGAACTGGAACGAGGATGACTAGATGGTTTTCATGGATTCACTGATGCATAGACTGATGTACAATGATTTCTTATACATAATGTTTTCTAGAGGAGACCCAGCGCATTTCCCCAGGCCCTTCCCTTAAGCCTCATCGGCGACGAAAGTATCACAGTTATCATAACCGAAATCACAACTCATAGCTCTTCGTCCATTCTCTCCTTCCCTTCCTCCTCTTCATCCATTCCCGTCTCTCCTCCCTCCTCTTCGTCCATTCTCTCCTCGCCTTCCACCTCTTCATCCATTCCCGTCTCTCCGTCTCCTTTGGGATGAAGCAAGGCCTCTGCCGCAACACCGACAAAATAGTCTGTTGTATCCGGATCAGTAGCATCGTCTTCCGGTAATTGAACGTCACCATATACGTCGGTCCAATGATAACTGGCCTTGTCTTCAGAGACAAAGGGTCTCTGCTGCCGTACCTTCTGGATCGTCGAAGGGTCTTGTCGAGGATGGTCCGCAAGAAGGGCACTCTTACGAAGTAAACTTTTATACATGTTCCGCTCCTGTTGCCGGACTACTTTGTAAACAGAATCGGAGCACCCGCGTACGTAGATTATGTAGCGTGGGTGTATAAGCTTGGGACCACAGTTGCGGTTGACGACCGCTGACATTGGTGAACCAGGTATCGAGGGAGCCTGAGCACGCTGGGTGGAAGAGGCAGGATGAAGCTGCTGAGCCAGATTCGCATTTTGGGCTTCCTTCAATTTCCGACCAGCCTTTGACTTTCTCTGTGTCGGTGTTTTGCTGAACAGAGTGGGAGGGGTCGTGCCAATGCCGAGTTCCATGATCAGAACAATGTAAGGACGGGGTGCGTCCTCATTTGGCTGGACTAGCTCAACGCTTTCCGCGGTGATTCTGATGGACGCGGAAGAAGTTGGTTTATTGCGCAGCTTGAACTGGACTAGAACAGCCGTCATTTTCTTCTCGTTGAGCGTATTGTCATCTGCATTCTTTCTCCTTAGGACGGGAATGATCGCGTCGATATACGGGCTATTACTGCGACAAAGGATTGCCGCACCGCGCATGAAAGCACAAAGGAGTGCCTTTGGCGTAGCAGCAGAATCATCTGCAAACCTTTCCCAGTGCGTGAAGTTAATCACGTCGTGCTCGAAGGCCTCCCCAAATAAACGTCCTTCGGGGTCATTGGGGGCTTTACTATGAAGCAATGCCGTCGCTACGTCATTGGGAAAGAGTTCCTCGATGAATGCAGTGAGTAGAACATGGTCGGAATGCGGTAAAGACGAGCTTGTCTCCGGCAGAGACGTTGACGCCTTATGGTACCCAGCGTGGTCACGAGCAGTAAGAAGAATCATGCGCCCAGTAACTTCGCCAATCTCCCCTGGTGACAAAAGGTCGCTATTCAGATGTGTGTGTAGCATGTCCAACATACAATCGATTTCGCCAAGTTTCTGCTTGTCGCGCCAGTGACGAACCTGCCAGGATGCTGCCTCCGCAAGTATGGGTTCTGAGGGGTATCCGGACCGGATCCATTCACGGCTCTGGGGAACTGAGAAGACGGTTTGCATGTGAGAAGCAACAAGTTCGCGGGCCAACATATGACTGGCCTCCACGACGGGCATAAGCCTGACACCGATAATCGCCATCTTGGCAGTTCGGCTAGGGTATGAGGAAATCATATATTGGTCATTGACGTGTGTACTGTTTAGGAGCTTGCATCTGGCCAGGTAGATCATGCGGTCAAATGCCTCTTGTATCATTTTCTCATCATTGGAAGAGAAACAGAATTCCTTTTCTTGAGAGTCTCCTTGGACGTACTTGAGTAGTCTCTGCGAGAATGGGATCATCATGGAGTGCCACCTGTTTCTTGTACTCAAAAAAACGTATTTTGACAGAGGAGTCATGTACTCACAAAGGTCGTCCCAAGAGAGAAAGGAACACCGGATTTGACAACAAGGAAAGTGTCAGTTGGCGAACCAGAATCGGCTTTCCTACGCAGTCAAAGGGTGTTTCCGTAATGGGAGCATTCAAATGCCTAGCCTGCTCAACAAACCGAGCTGATTTGACCAGCTGAGCAGATGGAGCAAGTTTGGTGGTGTCTGACCGCGTCGAGAGGTAAATGACGAAAACGGGGTGCGTGAGTTTACTCAACACAGAGAGAAGGGTTTGGAGGGCTGTTCGGGCAACGCCAGAAAAATCAACAACTGTCTTATCGGTAAGACCATCCACTTCGTCGATGTATAGGATCAAGTGTAGCTCCTCCCCCTTGAGGCCGAGTTTTCCAATGGTTTTGCAAAGTAGCTCCAGGGACTCATCGACCTGAACTGCCTATTTTATGGATCAGAAGGACATATCGTTTTTTCCAAGGCAGAACGACACACCAATAGGCCTAAATGGTTCTCCTGCTCTTTCTCCGGTGGACTGCCCGGGAGCGAAGCGACAGACGACTCGGCATCTGGGACACCCTTTATTTTCTTGTACAACTCTTGTCGATGCACCCGACCATCTGACTCCAGGTGGTGATGCCAGGCTTGCGCGAATTCAGACACATTAGACCAGCCTTTCCCTTGCATAAGGTTCCCCATCTCCAAGTTCACCGAATTAAAGATGGCAATCAGAATATGATAGAAACGCGTTTGGAGTACGTGATCGTGCGTAGGAAAATGGGGTATGAAAAGGTCTCTGAGGGAGGCGTCGGGAGGAGGATATGCGTACTCTGTGTACGACCATCAGTCAAGGTCAAAGAATAGTATCCACTTTCACTCACGCTCGTCATCCGCTTCTGACCTGAGGTTGATTGGGATTGTAGGTATCAACTTTGCGAGTTCATCGACCATCCGCGATTTTCCGGATCCAGAGCTCTGAATCAGTGCCGCATGGTTTAGATGCCCGTAGTCCGTCTGGTCCTTGCGCAGCTTGCCCCGCTTGAGCAATTCAACCTTCCTTGCCTGCATTTTCTTGATATTTTGGAGAAGCAGGCGATGATGGTCTCCGACAAAGTTCCTAGACCATCCAGCAACGTTCGCTGCAAGCAATTTAGGAGCGATAGTTTGGCGAGGACAAAAAACTCACTATCTATCAATGCACGTCAGAAAATGGACAAACTAGGATGAATAGACAAACTTACATTCTGGGAGCGACAGGAAAGGTGGACTATCTCTCCGCGATGGGATAGCTACAGTAAGTTTGCTATCAACAAAACACCGAACGAAGCAAACAAAAGTGGAAGCGTACTGAGGTATTGAATAATATCATCATATTTGCCACTGGTGAGCGCGCGCTGGCATAAAAGGTCTACATTGGGTATCCTCGCCCTCGCCTCATCGCTAGGGACCAGCTTTCGGGGGAATTTATCTTGACACAACCAATGCACTACCGATATTATTATATTGGAATCCAGATGTCTTTCGTCTTCATCAAACTGGATCGCGGCGAGTCGTTTGCAAATTTTAGTGTTCAAATCTGCCATATCGACTGGGTCGGGTGGAGCGTCCTCGCCAGGATTGGCATTGCCGCTCGCAGTTCCATGAGGCTCTGGAGGGATACCAGCGATAGCTGAATCGGGGGAGGCATTCGGAGAGGTACCGAAGTCACGTCTCTTCGTATCCGGTATGCTGGATTGAGACTCAGAGTCCAGCGATCGTTTCAGAGAGGACATGAGCTTGTCTCACCAACGTGACTTATATTATCGTTCCTGTGACTTGTGGCTTTTCAGTCACAGACCCATGTTCCAGGCGCGCCGAACACGGCTTTCAATGTAAAGAAAGCTCAGCAACGCACTGGCAGCTCTGATGTTAACGCGTTTATTCCCAACTGACATCGGAGGCGAGCTCATGGGAAGCCCCGCTATAGATTTAATGGTCTACAATGAAAGAGACAGAATTATTCCATTCATTCCTTTGTGTCAGTGATCTTTGTACCATTCCTTTCTGTCTGGCTTCTCATGGCTTTGCTTGCGGTGAGAGTTGACAACTGTCTATCTAGACAGTGTATAAAATAACATGTCTTGCTTGTTGTCGGAATGTAAATATTGTAAATGTTGAAGTCGGAAAGAGAAATTCGAAGTGTCGAAAAATAAAGTGGAATGTCGGAATGAGACATTTGAAGTGTCGAAAATTGTACCAAGTTGTCACACTGACAGTCACGCTTGAAGCTTGAAGTGTCGGAGAAATTGATTGGAATGTCGAAAAATAAAAAGGGTCGAAGTGTCGAAATTTATTTTTGTCCACTTTTGAACAGCATAAATGTGTGTGGACACTACAAGAACTAGTGACACCTCGCGAAGTGCTATTCTTTGGCCAAAAGTGGACCTTTTTGGGCACCAGGAAAGGGCAGATATCGAAGAAAACTACGATTCGCCAAGAAATTCTTGACGGCACATTGTCTACAAGATGTTCCAGTGACACCGGAGGCAGGGTCCAGGGAAGCGAATACCTTGCTTCCCAACGGCAAGCGAACTCGAAGCGAACTCAAAAGCAAGCTCAGTTTTTCAAAGTTGACAAAGGGGTCCTTTGTCACTCCACAAAGGACCCTTTGTCATTTCACGTTGATGGGGGAAGGGCATTACCATTGGAGTAGGGATTCGGCATCCCTCCTCCAGGATTCAGGCGGAGTTTACCCCATATATACAGTCGATTACCGCATGTCAGTAGCACTCAGTTCTAACCAGTTCGTTCCTTGCCGGTATTCCGCTCTGGAGCAGCCCCAGGCTACTCCACCATATGTAGCTCCTATACAATACGGTAGTTTACATACGTCACGGTATAGACGAGATTTTACATTCCTTTGGATAGAGCATAAAATTGTGTCAGTGCCAGAGTGGGACATTAACTCGACAGAACTATGAGTTGAGAGAGTATTGAAGTGAAAGTAGTTTTCATCATCCTAATCTGAAGATAGGGGTTTCGGATACTCAATTTCAATCTCCGAATAAATAAATCTGGGTCTTAACATCCGAGTGGCACCACGACTGTTCCAATCACCCTCGCACAGATCTCAATGTAATTCTCCTTTAACAGACGAAAGACAAGACTTACTTGGCGATCAATATTGATTAATTGCCAGGCCCTCAGACGAGTGTCCACTATCTTCAATACTTCATCCCCAATCATTTCTCGAGCACAATTCACTTCAATTCTGGCGACGAGACTAGATCAAATCGTAATGAGGACGATCCTTGGGCGCTCTTTCATCAGCCTACATCTTCACAATACACCCGTGCCGCCTTATCAATTTTCATTGCGTTGACGTTCTGGTTGGCGCTTTCGATGAGGCGGAATGTACTAGTAGATATAGGAGGTAGTATCTAGTGAGGGAGTAAATGCTATGGAGTAACATCGGTAGCTGATGCATCGGTACGTCGTGTACTATACCACATTTTTTCTAAACTTAACTCACCCATTCTCCTGGTCTACGTGCAGTTCCTATCATCCCTTCCCTTTTGATATGAATGATATCTTTTTGTCAACTACTACCGGATATTAACGATCATTCTGTGTAAAAATGCCTCCCTCGTCGATAGCTTCTCCACTTGAGATCAACTGTGCGATCTACAACTACGTCGCCCAATCGTTGGGTTGGGTCACGACCAACACATAGTACTAAGTAGGCGCCTACAGCTTGGACACAGGGCTATACGGCGAGTACGTGATAATCAAAGCGGAATGGTTCTGGATGCCGGGAGAAAACATCAATACGAACGCGGCATCCCACGTCTCAATCAACGCTGATGGTCAATGACGGGACAAGCAGCACAGATTGGTGTAAATTTTGTGCATTAAGTGCTATTGGCTTCAGTGTGTTTGTATTTATCCCTCTATTCGTTAATGCAGCATTACTTTGGACCATTATAGAGACCCGACTTCGATAGGTTCAACAAAGATGTATATCAAACTCTATGAAAAGTCGCATTTTGAGCGTTGCTACGACCTATTCAAGTCCTTTTGTTGTCATTCAATATATCAACTCCAGGCTGACTACTTTCCTCAACCACATTCTCGGATGCTGTATAGCAATCTACAAGATCAGCTACGGATAGCTTCAACGTTTGATGCGGGAACAAAACAGTGCAATATGATATCGGAAGCAACCAGCTTTGATCCCCCACGCCGCTCCTCGAGAGCATATAGAGTGTACGTTGCCGCATCGCCCGTGATTGTGACCTTTCCCCTCTTTCTCCCGTGTCTTGCTCACGAAATGTTTTCCAGAGTAGAGCTTTGGCAAATAATCTGGATCGCGGAACTGGGGTCCTGTTTTGTTAATGCTTTCACAATACATCCACCCTTGCCCATTACTTCCGGGCAAAGTGTACTCACTGTTTCTTGGGGTAATACGCAGGGGTCTCCATCTGCTTGGCGTCTAGAATTTACGGACACAAGCGGTTCAACGGAGACAGCAGCAATCCCGGATCCTTCCAAGAGCAAGGGTAATGTTACCATCACGTTATCGCCTGGCGAATCGTTCGAAAGGTGATTCCTTCTCTTCCTACTTGTAGAATTAATGGCTCACGCTGCAAAGCGCCCTAGCTCTTTACGCGATAGACAATAGTGATGGGTAGGTTTTGAGTACGCTTCTGTGTGGGTAACTTATTTCTGAACTATTACAGTTCAACTTTTACTACGGCAATACTGAACCTGATTACATCAACTAGTCCTCTACCGTCGTGCGTATTAGGTCATTGTAAAGACTGCAAATTCATGTTCTTATTACAGCCCAACCTCTACCAATGATTTTGCTACCACGACGTATGGATTGTAAACAAGATCTACCGATTCGAAAACTTAAATTTATTTCATATCTAGACCTGGAAGTGTACTGGCATCGACAACAAGGTTTGTGATTTGAGCAGTATAGTCATAACGTGAATTTAATTAATTACCAGAAGTCCCGACTCCGTTTCGCCGTAGGTCATGACCCGAAAGCCAATAAGCAATGTACTAAATTTTCTTGACGCAAGGGAATCAACATCAACGTCAGCTACATATCCATCGATTCCTGCAGCTATGCCATCTGATTCCAAAGACACAAACAAAAATAATTCTCATTCACACGTCGGTATGATCGTAGGAATCGCATTAGGAGTCGCCTTCATCCTCCTCATCCTCATTCTCATCCTCCTCTGCCGGAGACGATTCAAACGTTCAAAAGCAGTCCCTGCCACCACATTCCACCGAGACATGATGGTTCGCAGCAAATCCGATTCTCTCTCAAACCCTGAACTCCAGGACTCTCGAGTTTTCAAGCTCGATAGTGTCACAACAGGAATAGGCCTAATTCCCGGAAAGACATCAATATCAACCCGTCGTTCCCTCTCTGCCAGATCATCACCCTCTGTAGACGACGACGATGTTGATGAAAGAACACCCTCTCTAGCCCAACCGTCTTTAGCTCATTTCTCTTTCCCCCGCCAAAGCAATTTAGATCCCAAAAACGAGCGAACAGTGCCCGTATCCCCCACCGCTACAAGTATATACACATCCTACACCCAATCATCCGATACACCCTATACAGTCGTAGCCCGACCAAAAATTCCCGCACGGACAGACCGGCAAATGCAGATTCAGGAAGATATTATGGACTTGAGAAGGCAGATGATAGGGACTTTTGAATCTAGATCAAGTCCCAATGACGAGCTGGAGATGTTGAGAGGGCGGATTTCGCAGTTGGAAAAGTTGCAAGAGTCGGATTGGGCGCTAGAGTTGTCGGATATTAGGCCGCCGGGGCTTGACAAGGTTGGCGTTGCCAAGTAGGATACGTTGGTCTCATGTGGGATGGAGAGCTGTAAGACTTTAAATTATTTGGATTGATAGATTCGGAACTATATGTATCAGTAGCGAAAATGTAGGTTTCGTGTTCGTAAGCATAGACTCGAAGATCATCCGCTCGGTTCGTCGACTTGCGAAGTAACATTTGAGGTTGCCGGTTCGCGATATTCTATGGGACAGGAGAAAGGCAGAAGGAGTATAACCTAGTCAAACACCTTTGGGAATTGATTAAAGACGGGATGTTGAGGCAAGAGTGAAGTGGACGAAGTATAACTGTCTCTTGATCTTAAGCCAGGTGTGTTAAGCGACTGGGTCAATACGGATGTCTTGACTATCGAAGAGAGTAATGGGTTAGATGCATAGCTCGGAGCCGTAACCAGGACGCACCAATGCACAGCAGCCTCACTACACAAGACTTCTACTACCCTTGGTGAAGCTCTGATTCGGCTCGTAGACACTGCAAGTTAGCATGCCACGCTGACGCGTCGGTCGTGGTGCGAGGTGCAATAGGACAGTCTTTGGAGACGTGGATGTTGGAGAGGATGGTGTCGCACACACGAATAAGGCGAAGAAACTAGACCTGAGAGACAGAAACTATTGGAGTCCAAATAAATGCGAAAAAAAGAGAACGGCGCACTACTCGCAAAATGCCCAGCTGCGTAGGCACGTCTATCTCCGAGTCTTGCCTCAGCTGCCACGACCTCGACCAGTATCTCAACTCCCAAATCATCTTTCGTGTCTCGGCCCGTCAGCGCGTCAGCACTGGGAACGTCATTCAGAAACTGTGTGGATCTTGGACAGGTTGAGAGCCCTGTTTACCACATGAAGGAATTGGAGAAGGCGGGGAAGTCATTGCAGTGCGACGTGGCAGCTCTTGGAAAGCCGGAAGGCACAAAGTTTTGGGCACGGTGAGCAAGTGTCGTGTTTCCTGCAGTAACAGTAGAGTAGTGAATATGAAGGAGTAAAAGCGAAGAGAGGACGGAAGGAGTTGGAAAGAGATGGTAACAACTTTGAAAGAGTGTAAACGAGTGAAGGAAGCAGTGGAAGAAAGAGCGCACATTTCGGGTACTGGGCTCTTTCGTATGTCTCCATTATCTTTTCTATTCCCGCACTCTTGAGGATATTAATGACTCTATGTCCTAGGGCGAGCTAAAACCAGAAGACGAAAGCTAAAACCAGAAGACGAAGTAGGATGCAGCTACCAAGCTAGTGACCAAGCGCCCAGTGTCCTTACTAGGCGTATTTGGGGCTACCCACGTTTGCAGGGCTGATAAACTCTTATATCACATTGGACATGATATCATATTTCTCTTTCTCCTCAGGCTCATCGCTTTCTCAACGACCATCATCCAAAACGCGAAAGGCGCATCCAGTCTGTTCTCGGGAAGCAATTGCTACCAAACTTCGCTAGGCCCTTACGATATCACTAGTGCACTCCCAGCTCGCTGCAGGTAGTGTTCACCAAGTCCGGTTCTGAACTTTGGTTCGGACCGAACTTTTCTGGACTGAACCAAAAGTTCAGTCCAAAGTTCAGAAATTTTCTGAACTGGACTTAAAGTTCGGTCCAAGGTTCAACTGCTGCTGAACTTTTTTGGACGCGTCCGAACCGCTCTACTCGAACTCCCAAAATGCTGAATATTTGGTGATATTTTACCACTTTCTGGATAGCCAGAACTCCTGCCCAACTGAATCCGGTAATATAATCAAATTTAGCACCGTTGTCAAAGGTCTGAATGCCGATTTGGCACACTACTGTTTGCCACAGTGCGTTCTGGAAGTGAAACATTCAATATGAAAACCAAAGAAATATATTTAAATTGTGTTTCTGAGCATTTTCAGCTAGACAAAAAAACGCGAAAGTAGAGTAGATTAAATTTGGATGGCCTTGGGAAAAAATTTTAACATCCATCAAGAAAAAAAGTTCAAAAAGGTCCGAACCTGAACTGGACTGAAGTTCACTGAACTTTTGGTCCGGTCCAAAGTTCAGAAAAATTCTGGACCGGACCTGAAGTCCAGTTCAGAGTTCAAAATTTTTTTGCTTGAACTGGACTGAACCGAACTTGGCGAACACTAGCTGCAGGAGTGTATCTGGACTTAATGATTGCGCCGTCCACGTCGCCAACAACGACGAGACTGTCCCATTCTTCCCTCTCCTGCGTGTGACAGAGTGACTGTCACAGCGATACATACAGCCTGCAGTGCATTTGCGACTACTCATCCTAGCGACGTACTACACGAGCTTTGGCGATTTTTGGGTCGCGCACGTTTGGCAGTGCTGAGTTCATATAAACATATTGCATATATACGCAGTTTGCGATTTAGCTAGTGCTATCCTGCCTCCATTGTCGAGTCAGATCGATTACATATCCCACATGCCCTAAATACATCTCGCTCACTGCTTCTATCTCTGTACACTGCAGTGACCTGAGTCTGTAGGCACAGTGGAGTATTTACGGATCTGTGGATCTGCGTAAAGTGTTTGCTCGAAGGCGTCATGTGTGTACCTGAGCAGTCTGCTGCTACAGGCGAAACGTACATCCTGCCCTTGGAATACGTATCTATCTTGTCCGGGCTTATCAGAGTGGTTGAAATAGAAGTTGGTAGACCAGTTGGTGTGCGACGTACGTCTCCCTGCCTTCACTCCCCTCACCTTTCCAATGTCTGCTGTCTGTTGACAGCTCACCCACTCCTAATGATGCTGCGATGCACAATCAATGTAAGATCCCAACAAAATCCCTCCAACTGCGAAAGCACACCTTCCTCTGTCAAGGACACTGGTGTCCTTAGCTTGCACAATGACCATCCCGAGGCACCTTCCTCTGCAGTCGCTTTCAATATACCCGAGTCTTCCTCTGCTGCAACCGGGATACGTCGTTCACTCCGTCACTCTGCATCCTCTGCTGCTCTCGCTGACCAGGAATTCGACGACCTCATTGACTCGCTGAACTCTGACCATGACAAGGCCTCCTCGATTCGTGCCAAATTCACAAAGTCTGCCTCTACTAAAAGCCCGAAGAAGAAACCAGCAGTCAAAGCAACAGCTAACTCACCGTGCTGGACCACCGCATTACTGATGTTGAGGCACACCAAGACAAGCGCCTGTCTGTCACCGCTCGTGAGCTGCACGGGCGCGTCGATGAGTTGTCTTTGTTCTGACTTCCGTGCAACCGTCCTTCAGCTTGAGGAACTGCATACCTCGGTTTCCCTTATGCACGATTCTTATGACTACGACATCTGCTTTAGTCCCACCTGATTATCGTCGTTGATTCAAGCCTACAATGATTACTAGTGTACTGGCAGAATATACACGAATATATCTCAATACTACATCTGCAATCTCTCAATGCCAAATAGATCTACAGCAGCCGGCGCGTTGCGAGCTCGTCTGGACTGGTATTGAGAGATCCCGGGAACTATGATGTAGTAGTAGCTACATCTAATGTGCTCCCGGACCCCGACGTATCAGCATTTGGTCCACATGCAGGTTCATCCTCCTCCTCCTCCTCATAACCTAGAGGTTTAGCTACGACCGTCTGTGCTATTAAGCTCGCTTCCCGGATGCTCCATGCCTCGCAGTCTCTCCCTAAGCCCTCTTATTCATATTCATGGTAACAACAAAATGTCTATCAAATGAACACATGTTTAGTTTAGTTATCCATATGTATCTGCGGCCTCTCATTGTCATAAAAATTTACAGCAACCGCATTCCATTGTCCGTACGCACTGCATCATGATTGGGTTTTGCACCATTGTTGAGACCTCGACAGTTTCAACTACGATGTATACTGAGAAGTCGTATTTGAGCGTTACTACAACCTATACCTATTCAGAGCCTTGCATCATTTGATATATCACTTTCCTTTGTAACAAAACTGGCCACAAATAGCTTTAATGTTCGATGCGGCAACGAAACAGTGCAACATGATAATGGAAGCAACCAGTCTGATCTCTCACGCCGCTCTCCGAGAGCATATAGGGTGTGCGTTGTCTAACCACCCGTCATTGCCTTGTTCTCGTGTCTTGTCCCACGAAATGTTTTCCAGAGTAGGGCTTTGGCAAATATGCTTGATAACTCAGCTAGGGATTTCTTCCGTCAAGGCTTCGATCGCAATAGATTCTCTAACGACTGCTATCGCTGGACAAGAAATAACTCTTCATTGGAGTCGTCTTAATGAAGACAAGGCACCTTCAAGTTGGCATGTAGAGATTCATACAGCAACAGACTCTTCAATACCGCCTTCTTCGATATTAGTCTCGGAGCCGGGTCAATCCAACGGAGTCATCGTCGTCGAAGTACCATTCGAGCCAGAAGTTATAGGGTAAGTATTGTGACGTCTCTTATCTACTATATAAATAAAAATCACTATCCCACAGCGAATTCACTCTTCTTGGTATTGCGGACGATAGTGGGTGGGTTCAAATGTATATCTCGGAAAACCAGTTCTAAATGGCTTTAGTTCAACTTTATTTGTGGGACAGGCAGATCTAGTAACGTACGTATCGTATAGAAGATTGACTACCTCCAGGAACTAAAGCAGTTTTCTCAAATCCAAGCGATCCGTCGAGTAGGTTTGTGATCCAATCAGTCTGTTCAGTATATACTCTCATCTGACCTTTGAACTTCCAGCTCTACTTCACCTACGAGCGGTGTATCCTCCAGTAGTTCGAGCCTTAGTCCATCGTAAGTATCAATTAAGCAATCTCAGCGATACGGTTATTGACGAAGGTATTCTCATATCATACGGCTACAAGATCTAACATAGCAAGCATTCCTACAGCCACGGGAGGTACCAATAAAGCAAAGACATTCCATTCGAATGTCGGTATGATTGTAGGAATCACATTAGGAGCAATTGCCTTAACGCTCCTCATCCTCCTCCTCCTCTGCCGGAGACGATTCAAGCGCCCGAAAGCAGATCCTCCCGTCACATTTCACCGAAATATCATGGTTCGCGTAAAATACGGTTCTGTTTCTGACTCCAGCACACTCCAGGATTCTCAAGTTTTCAAGCTCGATAGCGGCACGACAGGGATAGACTTGATTCCCGAAAGGACATCGGTACCAACTCGTCGTTCGATTTCTGCTAGATCATCACCTTCTCTGGACGATAATGAAAAAATACCCCATGTTTTGGATTCTGGCCAGCATAACTCGGATACTGAAGGCGAGTTAACAGTACCAGTATCTTTATCTCCCACTACCACAAGGATATACACATCCTACACCCAATCATCCGATACGCCTTATACAGTCATAGTCCGACCAAAAAATCCCCATGCTGACAGGCCGGCAAAGTCAGGAGGACATTATGAATTTGAGAAGGCAGATTTTGAATCCAAGACCAGCTCGAATGACGAGCTCGAGATGTTGAAAGAGCGGAATACGCAGTTGGAAAAGTTGCAAGAGTCGGATTGGGCGTTGGGGTTGTTGGATTTCAGGCCGCCAGGGCTTGAAAAGGATGACGTTGCCAAGTAGGGTACGCTGATTTGATTCAGGATGGTAGGCCGTAGAACTTGAAATGATTTGGATTGATAGATTCGGACCAAATGTAGTATGGTATACTGCGATGTATAAAAAGGCGAGAACTAAAGCGAAAACGTAGGGTTCGTGAGCACAGACTCGAAGATCTGCCCGCTTCGTCGACTTGCGAAGCAACACTTGAGGTTGCCGGATTACGATATTCTATGAGACTGGGAGTGTTCCGCGATGAACCAGAGTACAACGCCAAGAGAAGGCGGAAAGAGTAGTGCCAAACACCTTTTGATCAAGTTTGCGAGGACGAGGTGTTGAGACAAGATAGAGATGGACAGAATACAATTGTTTCTTGATTTTGAGCCATCAATGGATACGGACGTCCCGACTGATCGAAGGGAGTAGTGGGTTAGCTCAGAGTTGTAACCAAGACGCACCAATGTACAGCAGCCTCACTACACAAGAAAGAATTCTACATCAGCTATTACCCTTAGTGAAGCTCTGACTCCTCTCGAACTTTCCAGATGATACCTAGGGCATACCACGTTGACGCGTCTGTCGTGGTACGAGGCAATAGTGGTAGGAGTCTTTGAAGTCATACATGCCAATAAGGCGAAGAGACTAGACCTGGGAGACAGCAACAACATGAGTCCAGCCAAGTGCAAAAAAGGAGAACAGCGTAAGCACGTCTATCTCCGAGTCTTGTCCACGACCTCGACTAGTATCTCAACTCCCAAATCGTCTTTCGTGTCTCGGCAAGTAACATGAACCGCTAGCGCGTTAACATTGGTATCGTCATTTAGGAACTGTGGAACATTGAGATTCGGAGCGCCCATTTATACGACCGCACTGAAGGAATTGAAGGTGGGGAAGTCATGGTACTGCGACGTGGCAGCTCTCGGAAAGCCGGAAAGACGAATTTTTGGGCACAGCGTGTTGTCTGCAGCAACAGTAGAGTAGTGAGTACGAATGAAGGAGCAAAAGTGAAGAAAGGATGGAAAGAGTCGGAAAGAGATGGTAATCAAGGGACTGTAAAAACGAGTGGAAGAAAGGCACACCTGGCTCCTCCGTATGTCTCCATCGTCTTCAATTATCTTTTATTCTCCGCGCTCTTGAAAATGTTGGTGACTCTGTGTATCGATATGCTGGGGCGAGCTAAAACCCGAAGACGAAATAGGATGTAGTTGCAGATGAAAACTGAGTTTGAACATTTAGCGAGCAGCGGTCCGGAGCGGTCTTGCACTTGATACCTTTTTTGGCTCGGCTATGGGCCACCAGGAATTAACGATGACCCTTAAGATGTAAGTAAAGATGTAAGTAAAGATGTAGTAAAGATGTAGTAAAGATGTAGTAAAGATGTAGTAAAGATGTAGTAAAGATGACCCTTGAATTACAATGACTTGTAGCTGTGCAAATCCTCGCACCACTATTTTCTCACGCATGATTAGTTGATGCCTTACGATGACTTGCGATGACCTTGAGGTAACGACGACCTCGTGGCTGTGCTAATCCTTCCATTCGCTATTCTCTCACGCAGGAATAGCTAATGTCATTGCAACGGCCTTGTGGTGATCCACTTCAATGAGTTTTTCACTAATTTCTCATACATAAACTAGCTGATCTCACATTGCCAATAATGTTAATCCTTCCATCATTATTTCTCATAATTAGCAGGTTCTTCTGGTACATTATAATATTGATATGTCAAATTAGTATGGAATCCATATATTTATTTTGTAACAAATGGCACTTCATAAATTAGTAATATATATATTCTATAGATTATTACAGTAGTGTTTACATAATAGATGAACTAATAGTAGCACACATAAAAAATTCCAGTTTGAAGCATTATTTCATCAGCAAACACAACATTACTGGGTCCTAGGTGAATGCAACTGGACATGATCTACTATTATGGTTATATCAAGCAGGTTTCAAGTATTCTGGAGCATTCTTGAAATGACAAACCTTTCAAAAATCAATCTGGATCCTGCTGGCCAGGCACTTCTTACAAATGTGCAATGTTATACATAAAAATGGCTCATAGTACATTATTTCATTGTTTTCCAAAATGAAGTAATCTGGCAATACCTGGAATAGTCAGGTCATTTAGACAAGGTTCATCCAGAATGGGGCCACATGGTTGATGCTTTCCTGGTTTTTACTGGTTTGGTGATATTGGTCTGAAGTCATATTTCCAGCTATATCAGATGCCCTTGAGATGCCCATAAGATGTCCTTGAGATGTCCATAAGATGTCCTTGAGATGTCCATAAGATGTCCTTGAGATGTCTATAAGATGACCTCAAGATGCCCTTAAGATGACCTTGAGATGACCTTGAGATGACCTTGAGATGACCTTGAGATGTTTTGAGATGTTTTGAGATGACCTTGGGATGTTTTGAGATGACCTGACCCAAGATGCCTTGAGATGCACTGTGAAGATGGCTTCAATATACAACTCAGATACATGGGCTATACAATGTTGCCTTTTCCATTGTTAAGTTACAATAGACAGATAAAGGAATATACATGAGTATTGCAAATAAAGTCTAATTTCCAAAATAACCTCAAGTATCTATATGATTTTGCATGTCAAACAAAATATTCATGAATATTCATGAGAATAGTCAAAGGAATAGTCATCGGGATAGTGATTGGGATTTCTAACGTAATAGTTACAATGACCTAAGGAAAAGTAAAGATGACCTTATGTAATAGTAAAGATGACTTACGATGACCTAAGATGACCCAAGATGGGCCATCTTAACGGTCATCGTCAATTCCTAGGTGCCCCTTGTCTATACTTCCAGCACTTTCTTTAGTGTTGCATAGACTTACATCAAACAGACAAAACATTCACCGAGTTCCTGTCACCTCGCCGAGTTCCTGCGAGGGTGGTTGTTGAACACTGCTCCAGCACTTACGGAACTGAATATTTCGTATACTCAAGCGTGAACCGGTCGGATACATCCGAAAAGTCTAAAAAGGCCGTTGCTAAAGAGCTCTATTGTCTATGTATGTATCGTGAATTTCATGTAACCTTATCGGGATAAACATAAGGAATAACTGTGCTCCAGTCAAATTTGCGTCAAATGAATAGCAGCCAAGATTTTGTTGTATCCTCAAGTTGCGTTGCCTCTTCCAGGAAGTGAGTCTTTGCATTCTTTTTTGATCAGGTCAGAATCATTTGATGTCTCATAGAGCAAGTGGCATATGTCCATAAGTGGACATGCAGAAAAGATCAATATGAACACGGCACCGCATAATACCAATCAACACTTGATGAAGCCCAGTATTAAGTGCTATTAGCTTCAACATACTATCCATGCACTAGGTATTCATTCCTTTGTTTGTGTGACCGCATTGAACTTTGTACCGTTATAGAGACTTCGACGGTTTCAATCAAGAGAAGTCGTTGCTGGTATAACTTATTCTTGCTTTCTGTAAATATCGTTTGGTGTATTACTGTTTTCTACAACCACGTTCTTTGATGCTGTGATAGACAGCTGAGAATAGCTCTATCGTTCGATGCGGCAACGAAACAGAGCAACATGATACAAAGCAACCAGTCTGATCTCCCACACCGAGAGCATATAGATCATGTGTCGTCGCATCACCCGTCATTGTGACCTTCCCCCTGCCTTTTCTCTTGTCTTGTTTCGCGAAATGCTTTACAGAATAGAGCTTTGGCAAATATTCTGGGTAACTCAACTAGGAATTCCTTTAATCGAGGCTTCGATCGCAATAGAATCTCCGGCGACCGTTACTGCTGGACAAGAAATAACTCTTCATTGGAGTCGCATTGATAATGGAAATAGTGCTCCTTCAAGTTGGCATGCAGAGCTTCATACAGCGACAAACTCTTTAATATCACCTTCTTCAATATTAGTCTCGGAGCCGGGTCAACGCAGTGGAGTCGTTGTCGTCGAAGTGCCATTCGAAACAGCAGTTATAGGGTAAGTATTATAACGTCTCTTATCTACTATATATTGACATAAAAATTACTATCCCACAGCGGATTCACTCTTCTTGGTATTGCGGACGATAGTGAGTGAGTTCAAATGTATATCTCGGAATACTAGCTTCTGAATGACTGTAGTTCAATTTTATTTACGGGAAGGGCAGATTTAGTAACGTAGGTACTGTATGGAAGATTAGCTACCTCCAGTAACTAAAGCAGTTTTCTCAAATTTTAGCGATCCGTCGAATGGGTTTGTGATTCAATCAGTCTGTCCATTGTATACTCTTATCTGACCTTTGAACTTCCAGCTCTACTTCATCTCAGAGCGTTGTATCCTTCAGTAGTTCGAATCTTGCTTCCTCGTAAGTATCAGTTAAGCAGTCCCAGCAATAAGACTATTGACCAGGGTATTCTAATATCATAAGGACCGCAGCAACTACTACAAGCCCTAGCATAACGAGTACAGCTAGTAAAGCAAAGCCATCTCATCCAAATGTCGGGATGATCATAGGAATCACATTAGGAACAGTCGCCTTAATGCTCCTCATGCTCCTTATTCTCTGCCGGAGACGGTTCAAACGCTCAAAAACAGGCCCTCCCATTACATTCCACCGAGATATGATGGTTCGCGGAAAGTCTGATTCTCCTTCTGACCCCAGTACACTCCAGGATTCTCGAGTTTTCAAGCTCGATAGCGTCACGACAGGAATAGGCCTAATTCCTGAAAAGACATCGGCACCAACCCGTCGTTCGTTTTCTGCTAGATCATCACCTTCTCTGGATGACGACAACTACGATAACGAAAAAACACCTTCACTAACCCATTTTCCTTATTTACGCCAGCCTAACTTGAATACTAAAGGCGAGTTGACAGTACCAGTACCTGTATCTCCCACTGCCACAAGTATATACACATCCTACACCCAATCATCCGATACACCCTATACAGCCATACCCCGACCAAAAATTCCCGCACGGACAGACCGGCAGATGCAGATTCAGGAGGAGATTATGGACTTGAGAAGGCAGATGATAGGGACTTTTGAATCTAGATCAGGTCCCAATGACGAGCTTGAGATGTTGAGAGGGCGGATTTCGCAATTGGAAAAGTTGCAAGAGTCGGATTGGGCGCTAGAGTTGTCGGATATCAGGCCGCCAGGGCTTAAAAAAGATAACGTTGCCAAGTAAGATACGTTGGTCTCGTTTAGGATGGAGAGTTGTAAAACTTGGATTTGGATTGATAGATTTGGACTATATGTAAGAAAAAGTGTGTCTGGGAAGTGTGAGATACAAAAAAGGAGTACAGAATGACTCGCGGAAGTGACATACCCAAAGTGTAATTGCCGTACCTTATATAGAAAATCTGAAGATGGAAATGAAAAACATCAAGAGTGAGCGGTGCACCGGGGTTTGGGCGGAATAGATTACACAAAAGATGTGTTGAATAGTTCACGTATTCGAGAAATAGTTGACGGATATTCTCGCTCGGACTATCTTTCAAATTGTCCGTGTCATTTTATGAATATTTTACCAAGTTCAATGAATATTCTAGCCAATAGACCTCGAGCTCTAATCTATATTTGCGTACCAATACTCAGGCTCAGCTGTATGCAAGTAATTAACACAACTCTTAAACTCATAGTATACAATACATAGATACAGTAGATTGTAACACGGTACACCGATATATATTGTGTCATCTTGGCATCATCTAGGCTTAGTAAGCATATGTACCGCAGCCCACAGGTGTACCGCAGGTATGGCCCGCAGATTTGCACATACCGCATCCTGGTCAAAGAGAGCTTTGTTCGTGCACTTCCTCCAACCCTAATAGTAAGAGCGCGGGAAATGGAAGAAAATGGAGGCATACGGAGGAGTCCAATTCCCTAGGTGCGTGTCTTCTTTTCAACTGCTCTTCCTTCCCATAACATCCTTCACTCGCTTTTACACGCCTTTGCTACCATCTCTTTCTGATCCCCTCTTCGCATTTCATCATCTGTTTACGGTGCCTAGTATTCTTGAATGAATAAAAGTATTCAGCCTCAGTGGATTCGATTCGGACCCTCGTACGGGCGGATTCAAAAGAAATGTGGAAAGAAAGAGTCTATCATGAGCTCAACATTCAACATGCTCTTTGAAGCTAGGGTCCCTAAAATAATGCTAGTTGGCCCTTCTGGATCACAAGCTTCCATAAACAGTCTATTCTCAAGATGTGACATAGGCCTTAGGGTTCTAACCCTAGGCCCCCGGCTGTTCCTCAATGGGACTACCAGTAATTATTCCTTCCTTCCCTCCTGCTCTTATGATATCTAAATGTCTGCCCATGTTGACAACTCACTGATGCATACACCGTCAGACTTGTTGAGATTAGCATGTATAACACCATCCCTTCATATGCTTGGGTGGATTCGGTATCAAGAAGTTGTTTATGCATCTGATGGTTCGGGAAAACGGGTGCAGCCATTGATTGATCAACTACTTTGCTTTGATTTCAGCAGACACTACTACAATATTGGCTTGACATCCATTGATATTCATCTTTGCGTCTTAAAAATAAGATTCGGATCTTCAGCATATAAGCAGACTGTAGACCAAGATCGTGAGTCCAAAGTAGCCTTCGTACCGCTCTTTAATTTGGTCATGAACCGTCAGCAGATATTCCAAATCTGGTTTGTTCAAACAGCAGTCACTTGCCTTTTCTACGGCGTTTATATCGTATTATCTCCATTGGCCATTTACATCCTCTTGTATGTTTCTCAGACTGCTGAAGTTACTCTCAGCATCCAGAAAAATCAAATAACTTATTTGATCTGACAGAAAAAATGGCTTATCTCGATCAAAAAGTCGTTTGGCAATGTTCATGATTTCAATATCAACATTCGTAGTTTCCACTGCTGGTACCATTGCCTTGTTAGCAAACAACATCTTGGGTTACACACCTCTTGCCCAAAAGGTTCAATTTCTTATGATGGTATTGATATCAGTAGAAGGGTTCAATGTGGGTGCAATTCATTCCGTTGGCATGAACATAAAAATCACCTTTAATCTCAGTATATCACAAGTGATGCGATAGTAATCTGGAGAGCTTGGGTACTTTATCCCCATGAACCAATTGTAAGGATTGTATTAGGACTTTGTTTTTTGGGTACTTGCAGTAAGTTGATCAAGGCTGTCCTTAAGTCTACATTTCATATCAGAGGTTACTAGGCGTAATCTTGTGGAGCATTATATCTAAGCTGATGCTTTGGGCTGCTATATTCAAAAATCCGCAGACTGCTGCAGGCTCTTTGAATAAAATAGCGTTTATTACCATTCCATTATTTACCAATTTGGTGACTACCATTTTGTTTGGGTATAAAGCATGGTAAGTATCAGTATAATGATGCCTACGGATTATTTTGAAATTATTTAGGCAACATAGGCAGAATATTGTTCAAAATCTACACACTGATCATCATTCAATGAAACAGGCACTGAAGGTATTGATATTCTTGGTTGAGTCTGGATTTGCTTATCTTTTATTATGGGTAAGGTTCCAGATAACAAAAAGGCATTCCTGGCTTTAATTAGTTCTTGATTTAGACACTTCAAATTTTGGCTACATTCTTTACTGCATTTTCTCCTTTCACCGAAGCATACCTTACGGCCATGCCGCTGATTTCAGTAAGACAGCTAATCTGAGACCATACCACTCACGTAATATTTACTTCCAACAGGCTATATATCCAATTCTTGTCATTCTGATAGCAGCTGCAGAGAAATCAAGAGATGACCCAAGAGCGGAAACATCTATTTCACAGTCAATTAAATTTGCTTCATTATGTAGTCGAGGAGATCTAAACTAACTACTGGAGACGATGTTTTCGATGGAGAAGATCATTTAATGTGCCTATCAGCGGTGGGATTAGGGATAGTTTATAGTGAACTGTAGATCTGATTGTTGTACACATACACACGAAGAGGGCCGAATCGCAAAACAACTCGCTGACGATCATAGCTGAAGCTGTGCTAGGATAACTGGGTTTTGAGAACTGAAGGAATAACACATTATAATGGGGAATGCCAGTACAGGGGGCTTGTTGATGTCCAATTACCATTTTTCAGGGCAGAGGCCATCATTTACTCCTCTTAGATCAGCGTAAAGTGCAGTTACCTCTCAACCTTGCCGCACCCGCTATTCAAGTTGTCCTTTCATAACCACAGTCCCAACTATTATGCTCGGTGAAGGTCCCATCCCGCTCGCGCTTTCCAGATCCTACCTTGAACATGCCACGTTGATGCGTCTGTCCGGTTCAAGGAACAATAACCAATAGGAGTCTATGAGGACGCAGACGTGTCGTCATGCGAAGCGAAGAGACTAGACCCAAGGGCGACAGAAACACTTGAGCGAGCTAAACGCTAAACACGAAAAAGGAACAGTGCCCAAGGGTACGCCTATCTCCAAGTCCTGTCTCAGTTAGACCAGTCTCTCAATTCCCAAATCATTTTTCGTTTCTCGGTGAGTAACATGACCCACGGTGGAGTAGGGATTCGGCATCCCTCCTCCAGGATTCAGGCAGAGTTTGGCGGAGTTTACCCCAAGTCGATTACCGCATGTCAGTAGCACTTAGTTCTAACCAGTTCGTTCCTTGCTTGTATTCCGCTCTGGAGCAGCCCCAGGCTACTCCAACGGGCATTGGTATCGTTATTTAAGAAACGTAGATGGGGAAGTCATGATAGTGTGACGTGGCAGCTCTCGGAAAACCGGAGGACAAATCTTTGGACACGAGCAAGCGTGTAGTGTTTCCTGCGAGTACTTAGAGAATGAGTGAGTAGAATGACAAAAAGTAGAGATAAGGTAATAGATAAAGGAGCGGGAAAGGGAAACAGTCAATGGAGATACAGATTTTCAGCAGACGCAGATTTAGGAGTGAGCTAAAGAGGGAATCGAAAAGAGATATACGCATCCCATACTTAATCATCCGATATGCCATATACAGCCATACCCCGACCAAAAATCCCCGCACGGACAGACCGGCAGATGCAGATTCAGGGGATTATGGACTTGGGAAGGCGGATGATAGATCCCAATGACGAGTTTGAGATGTTGAGAGGGCGGGTTTCGCAATTGGAAAAGTTGCAAGAGTCGGATTGGGCATTGGAGTTGTCGGATATCAAGCCGCCAGGGCTTGAAAGGATACGTTGCCAAGTAGGATACGCTGATTTGATTCTGGATGGAGGGCTGTGAGACTTTAAATTATCTGGATTGATAGATTCGGACTATATGTAGTATACTGAGGCGAGAATTAGGACTGTCAATAGCGGAAATGTAGATCTCGCGAGCACAGACTTGAAGATCATTCGCATGTTCCCTTGATTTATAAAGCAATACTTGAGGTTAACAGATTGCGATATTCAGAGATTGGGAACTCACAATATGGCGAGGGCAACTCTTCACTTCTCTTAATCTGATTGGACGCTCGGTAAAGCCTTAGACAACAACTTTCCCCGCTAGTAATTCACCCTCATATTCGAGAGCTGGAGCCAAACACATTTTGGGGTTAATTTTGCGAGGACGAGGTGCTGAGGCAGGTTCAGTTTTCAGGGACCAACGCATCAACGAAAACGAACGCCTTGAGTCTGACTAGTTGAGGAGAGTAGTGAGTGAGATGCAGTAGCCGCTCGGAGCTGTTACCAGGACGCACCAATGAAAATTCTACATCAACTATTACCCTTAGTGAAGCTCTGATTCCGTTCGTACTTTGCAGACACTACGCTAAGCATGATAACGCGCTGTCGTGGTAAGAGGCGCAACAGGGATGGAAGGAGTCTTTGAAGACGTGGATATTGGGGTGGACGGTGTCGTGCATGCGAAAATTTCAACGTTCAGTAATCAAAGAAGGTGTGCATAGCCAGCCTCCTACCCAGGCGGTTGGTCGCGTGACTGAAAGCTTAATCAACTTCGGGAACCAAAGTACGCGACCAACCGCCTGGCACTTTTCGGAGCGTGCCTTGTTTGGCTGAGGCTTCTGGTCCTCCGCCTCGCCGAGATTTTCGAGAGTAAAATTAGAATAGCCCGACGCGACGTCATTAAATAAAATTTTTTGCCCTTCCGCCGTCGATGTCCTCAGAGGATGAGAACATACAGCACCTCGGAGACAAGGCTCTTCAAGTATTTGGGTATCGACCGTGTATACCACAACTTCTCAGCGCAATGCACCAAGTACGCGGAAAAACAGTTTTCACTCTCACGCGCACCGGGTTCGGCAAAACTCTTACTTTTTGGCTGCCTCTCTTGATGAGAGATGATGGCATTCTGGTTATTGTTACACCCCTGAACATTTTGGGAGATAAGAATGCGAAAGAGGTGATGGAAAAGCTGGGCATCTTGGGGATAAATGTCACTGGCGAGAACTCATCGCCGCAAACATTTCAAGTGCGCAATCTATCAATCATACATTATTATTAACCCTCTGTAACATTAGTGCCGTGCGCGTTATAGGACATAGCATCACTCAAGTACCGAGTTATCGTTACTAGTCCCGAGATCCTGGTCAACAATTCCAGCTTCCGTGCATTGTACGCGAACAAAAAATTTACCTCCAAAATCATCAACTTCACCTTCGACGAGGCCCATTGTATTATCTTATGGGGAGGCAATGATTTCCGACCAGATTATAAACACACATCCAAGCTGCGTTGGTATATTCCGGACACTGTCAAATACCATTTCGTCACTGCTACACTCCCAAAGAATATCCAGAATGAAATCATGCATACCTTCAACCTTCGAGAACATCAAATGGAAGAGATCAGGCTATCCAATGACAGACCCAACATAGCCATCCAGGTCGTTGAGATGATGTATGCCAAGAGTAGAGCGAAGGACTTGCGGAGGGTGATTGATGTCGATGAGGGTCAGAAGCCACCCAAGTTTATGGTCTTTTGCAATACAAGGAACGAGTCCCAGGTAGTCGCAGAATCCATTCGGAAAAGGCTACGCCCAGAGGATAGAGAGAAGGTGCAGTGGTTCCATTCTGGTATGAGCGACAGGTTTAGAGAGCGGCGTATGGAAATGATTAGAACTAATGAAATATGGGGACTAGTATGTACGGATGCAGCAGGGATGGTCAGTTCTTATTTCACAAGATGCGAGATGGTACTCACAGCAGTTCAAGGGACTCGATGTACCTGACATTGAGCTGGTAGTACAATGGGGATATGTCGACTCATGCTGTACACTGACTCAACGATTTGGAAGAGGCGGCCGTAATGCTGGGATCCAAGCGCGCGGTGTCTACATGGTGGAGAGTCAGTATTTTGATGCAACGCGGGAGAAACATGCCAAGAGACGTACCAAGAAACGAAAAGCTAGACAACATACCGCTGAACTGAGTCCAAAAAGAGCCAAATTAAGCGAGGACTGCACTATACCAAATACTCCAAAGGTAGTCGGCAATGTGCAGAGACCTGTAGAAAGGATCGGCACTGAAAACGACGAAGACTCGACGGATGATGATGGTGAGGACGATAATGATGTGGCCGCGGCCGCACTCACACCGACACGTCCTGTGACATTGGATCGGATCCTTCCGGACCGAAATGGCATGTCCATCACTCAGTTCGAGGCCATCGCATCAGACGCATTGGTCAACTCAGGCTCTCGAAAACACTGTCCACGGCATGTTTTACATGAATATCACAATAACGACCTGGCCGGTAGGTCATTTAAAGCATTATCGCGCCAAAAATTTACGGCTAACATCTTACCACAGTTGAATACAACTGCCATTGCGACGGACGCTGCAGTCTTTGTCCTCCCGGCATCTGCTGCTGCTTCTGTGATCCGGGAGCAGGACTCTTCAAACTCGTTACACTACCGGATTCTCCAACCAAAAAGAAGGGTAAGCAGCAAATCAAACTCAAACCCTATGAAATGACCGAGCGTGACTGCGCATTCCGGGATGCACTCAATGGCTGGCGAAAAAAGACCACCTTAGAGTTGGGATGGGATGATGACTTTTTCGGTGACCAGCTTCTTCTGTGTGATGAACTGCGAAATCGTATTGTTGATCTATTCCACTATGAAAGGTTGATCTCTGCAGATACTCTCATTAGCCAGACGAAGTGGAATGAAGCACAGAAGTACGCAATTCCAATTATTGAGATTGCTGAGAAGCATCGCCCGCCTCCAGCACCACCTTCTGAAGATGTTTCTGCTACCACTCCCTACATTTCTACGCCATTGCAGATACGAGCTCCCTTCACCCTTGCCTCGAACGCAAATAATTCGACAACCCCTACTCCTGTCAACAAGAAAGTGAAAAAGCGAGGGCCATATACCTGCAGAGCATGCGGAAATCAAGGTCACATTGGTATGTATGTTTGTACCTGCTAATATCAAATTACAGTAACATCAATCTACGCAGCCAGCAACTCTCTTTGTCCCAAGTTCACAGGCAAAACGAAACGTAATCAGGAAAACGAAAGCTCTGCAGCCAGATCGTCAGCTTCCAACGGTAATTCTTCTTCTATGCTATTCTGCGTGGTGTCTTGAGCAGCGGTCTGCAGGAGATACTGTGCAACCTTAATCTGATCTGGCACTGAGTGGCAATCGCGTCCAGGTATGTGTTGGTGTGGTTTCGTCTTTGAAAATGTGTGCTCAAGTCTCTGCAGAGTCCTTTTCATGTCTGGTGGAGCATGTCGTATGGTGCGGTGCTTCAGATGAAATCCATTCTCTACGGATAAATGGCATCCACGGTACAATTCAATTAGTGGGGACTCCTTGATGATGTGGTCAATTGTACGGTTGGAACTCCCTCCTGCATGTACGACCTGTATGGTGTTAGAGATGCCAATCACTATAGCACTTCTTGATGTTCACCTTTGTATATAGATTATTAAGTTCTACTAACCAGTCCACCCCTCGAAAGCCCATTGGTTTGCCCGTTGGGTTCACAAGCCAATTCATGTGAATGATATGACTGAAAGGAATTGATTAATTCACAGCTAGGCTATTTGAATGAAAACTAACCTGAGCTCAGAAGGAAAGCGGTCCTTGAGATCTTTGAGAAAATGCAAGGTATGTGTTGCATACTTGTGCTTCCCTGTAGCCTTGAATATATGAATCCATGGTACCATGCTTGCTTTGACACAGCCAATGTCGCCTCTGTTCATAGCATACGACATGTCGACATACAATAATTCATCGCGATTCCGGAGAGTTTGATTCTCAAATCGTTTATCACGCTGGCTGGAGTCCTTGTCACGCTCACCAGCCAAATCTGCTGTTTTGGCAACAAACTTTTGGATGATACTTTCAGACATTTTGACCAGATCATTCCAGGAAGGCTGATGGGCTGCAAATGCCTCTAAAGAGCCCTTTGCTTCAGTCCTCCAGCAATCAAGCATGGATGCAGTGAGATCATAATGAATTGCATCATGAACCATTTGAAAACCTGGAGATGAGCCAAATTTTTTTGTGTCGTCTGGTCGCAAAATACCAATATGCTCCATGAAACTACTTGCATCGTTTCGACACTCCTGTGGCTTGACCCAGGTACGCCAGAATGCATCGGCACATGCCATCTTGTAGTGAAATAACCCTGGAATAAAGATGATGTGCTGAAAACGTGCTTTGGCTGTATCTTCAATAGACCGTGTGGAGCGGACTGCATCAATTCTTTCCTTGGTCAAAAGGTCACCATGAACAAGTATAACCCATTCAGACATATCAACATCATAGCCAGCAACAAAACCCTTCTCTCCAGGTTCACCAATACCTCCCTGACGGTGAAGGTCATCCAATACTTGTATATTCCCATCATTGGTTGACTCCTTGTATTTCATGGCACGGCAAGGAATTTGCTCAGTTCTATGCAATGGTATCTCCAGGATTATCTCTGGCTGGCCTAAGTCAGATTGATAATTCTTGAATGATGCACAGTCCATGACTAGGATGCGCCGTACATGCCAAGCCCAGCGGCATTGCTGTTGTGTGAGAAGCTGACCAGGTAGTTTTGCTGTGTCCTTTCCTATGAGTTCTCGCAGCAACACCTGCTGATCCTTCGAGAATATCACTGGATGAGCATTTGGAGATGGATTCAAAGGACTTTGATCCCAATATGCTCTAGACCACTTGAGAACATCTTTGTTCACATCAGTTACCCCATAGATTGGTATAGCTGTTGCTGATGTTGCACTGACAAAGGTTGAAGGATTCTCCAATGTTGGATGATGAACTTTGAATTTTATGTCAAAGTTATCATATGCAAACATTGTGCAAAGAGTGCGAACTGTCCTCTTTAGATTCTCTGTGCATTTGGCAGACAAACTGGTAATTGCATGATGAATTGTTGTTAATGCAATGCAGACACCAGCATGAGACAAAGTCTCAATGACTTTCTCAGGGACAGAGCAGGAGTGAAAGAAGATGCCCAGGATTGCTTGAAGATAGTTACATCGTTGATTTGTACTATGAGTGAGGATACTAATAACAACAATGGCTTTCTAATATGAGATGAGTACATAACATTATTTGCAGGGTAATAAGAAAACATACAATTACAATCAGTGCCTGCTTCCTTCCAGAGTCTTTTTGTCCCTTAGCGGCAGGGTCTGAATCATTGTTGGTTTCTCCTATTTCACCAAGCTCGACATCATCATCCAAAGGAGTAAGATCATCCTTGCCTGATGACTTCTCTGTCTCCAAGTCTCCAGGTTTCCGAGAATCCAGTAAAGCCTGAATCATCCACCATAAATTGGGGGCTTTGCTAGACATAATACTGGCTGCATGTTTCATGAAGGAACCTTCTAGAAAGTCAAGGGAAGCATTGGCAGCATTGAAATTAAGCTCAGTTTTTGGTAGGGTGAGGTTCATCACTTCTGCACAGAGAACATCTCTAATGGAGTAAAGGGACCAGGAGAGAATGGACAAATGACACTCAGAATTCCCAAAGAGCGCAGTGCAAATGGCCTCAGCGCTGCTAACGAGATCGTGTTGTGCCCGAGCAACCACAGGTGAGACTACACGGAGAATAAATAGTTGCTGTATGTAGATAAGAAGGGTCAGCTCATTGTCTGAAAAGCTTTGAGCAACGTTTTGAACACGAATAGCGTATGAAGAAGCCTCCGACATCAAAGAGGTAAGATAGTACAAGGGCAAAACTACGAATACTCTAGTATCGACACATACACGCGGCGGACATGAGGCTTTTACGTCAGTAAATAATTGAAAATCTCGGCGAGGCGGAGGACCAGAAGCCTCAGCCAAACAAGGCACGCTCCGAAAAGTGCCAGGCGGTTGGTCGCGTACTTTGGTTCCCGAAGTTGATTAAGCTTTCAGTCACGCGACCAACCGCCTGGGTAGGAGGCTGGTGCATAGCTATAGTTACGAGACTCTGAAACCTGTATGTGGTCCTGTTTGGATCATTTTTCTTTGGCTTCCTCGGCCCGGTGATAATTAGTGATAATCGGTATCTCCACGCTTCATGGTGGCCTATATCCTTTCATCTCAATAATTTGCTGCTTTTCATTTGCATTCCAATGGTATAAAAATATTTATCTGCTCAGCTGAGCACTGATACACTTCAATTTATTTTGAGGAAAGTTGAAAAAGCGGAAAACAACGTAGTGATGGAACGCAGACTTGTCCAGTTTCATGGTCGTGAGTAGTGTCTAAAATAGTCCCACTGTACTGACAAAGGTATAGCTCAACAAGGTCTGGTGAAACACTGGGCTCTCCTTCAGAAAGTGCCCGAAATGTACATCCATCCATCTGAATGTTGGAATGGTTGTGGGGATTATAGTGGGAGCGGTCGTTTCAGTAATAGTCTTTCTCATTATCCTCCTCTGTCGGAGACGATTTAAACGCTCAAGAATGGACCCTCCCATCACATTCCACCGAGACATGATGGTTCGCGGCAAATCCGATTCTCTCTCTGATCATGGTACACTCCAGGACTCTCAAGTCTTCAAGCTCGATAGTGTAGCCATGGGAATAGGCCTAAAGACGTCGGGACCTGCCCGTCATTCGCTTTCTGATAGATCATCTGTGAACGATATCGATGATGACGGCAATGAAAAAATAACCCAATGATCTTCTTGTCCCCGCCAACTTACGACTGGCGAGCTGACAGTATCAGTACCTGTGTCTCCCACTACTACAAGCATATACACATCCTACACCGAATCCTCCGATGCACCCTATACAGCCTTAGGCCCACCAAATATCCCTGCTCGAACGGATCGACAAATGCAGATTCAGGAGAAGATTATGGAGCTGAGAAAACGGATGATTGGGACTTTTGAATCCAAATCAAGCTCAATTGATGAGCTTCAGATGTTGAGAGAGCAGATATCGCAACTGGAAAAGCTACAAGAGTCAGATTGGGCGTTAGAATTGTCGGATATCAAACCACCAGGGCTTGAGAAGAATGAGGTTGCCATGTAGGTGACAGCGATCAGATTTGAGGTGGAGAGGCAAGATAGAACATTGCTTAAATTATTTAGGATCATAGATTTTGGACTAATTGTAGTATAAGATACTGTGATGTATAACAAGATGAGGACTAGAGCCTATAACGAGAATGTAGATTTTGCAAGCACGGCTCAAAGATCATATGTTTGGTCGACTTGCGAAGGAACAATTGTCCAGATTACGTTATTCTATGAGAAGCAACACGATGAACCCGAGTACAAGGCCAGCGAGAGAAAGGCAGAAGGAGTAAGCAAAACCTAACCAAGCGCCTTTGGAGGTAGAAATGGATTAAAGTTTACGATGACCAAGATAGAAGTGGACGGAGTAAAATTGTTTCTTGATCAGGAGCTCGGCGTGTTGAGGGACCGACGTAGGAATGGGTCAGTACGGACGCCTTGGCTGGTTGAAGAGAGTAGCAGGTTAGATATAGTAGCTCGAGATTGTCACTAGAACGCGCCAATGTACAACAGTCACACTAAACAAGAAAAAACTCTGGGCCAGCTACTACCATCGGTGAAGCTCTCATCCCGCCCGCGCTTTCCACTACTTGAGCATGCCACTTTGACGCGTCCATCGTGATAGGGCAATTAATAACATGAGTTTTTGAGGACGTGGATCCTTGAGCAGACGGATTCGTGCATGTGAAGCGAAAATAAAAACCAGACCTGAGAACAGGAACAACTTGACCCAGACGCAAAAAAGAAGAGCGCTTCGCTTGTGAAATAGCCGCCCAAAGGCACGCCTCAGTTTCAGCTGCCACGACCTCGACCACTATCTGAGCTTGGAACGTTGGAGACTCTGATATGACCACGCTCAAGAAATTAGAGGAGATGTCATGTTAGTGTGACGTGGCTCTTCCACAATGCGAGGATGAAACGTTGAGGCAAGATAGAAATAGACAGATTGCAGCTGTTTCTTGGTCTTGAGCCAGACGTGTCAGGGGACTGACGCATCAATGTGATACGGATGTCTTGGCCGGTTGAAGAGAGAAGTGGTTTAGATGGAGTAGCTCGGAGTTGTAAGCAGAACGCACCAATGTACAGCAGCCTCACTGCACAAGAGAGAACTCTACATCATTACCCTTAGTGAAGCTGCGATTCCACTCACACTTTCTACCTTGAGCACGCCACGCTGAGGCGTCGGTCGTGTTACAAGGTACAGCAGTAACAGGAGGAGCGAAGACGTGGAAATTGGAGTGGACGGTGTTGTACATGCGAATCAGGCGAAGAAACCAGACTTGAGACGCTAAAGAAACACAAACGACTTGAGTCCAGCTAAGCGCGAAAAAAACAGTGCACAATCCCCATTTCCGAGTCCTGTCTCGGCTGCCACGACCTCAACCAGTGTCTCAACTCCCAAATCATCGATCGTCCTTCGTGTTTCAGCGAGTAACGGTTCTGTAACTTCGTCGGGACTCGGAGCGCCCCGTTTATATGACCAGGCTGAAGAAATCGGAGGAGGCGGGGAAGTCATCCAAAGTGTTACGTGGCAGTCATCGGAAAGCCAGAACAAATTTTTGGGCACGGCGAGCAAGCGTGTCTCTTTCCTTGCGAGCAGCGTGAGTGATTAGAACGACGAAAATTAGAGACAAGGTAATGGTAAAGGAGCGGGAACTTGAAGGGGGAAAAGTCAATGGAGAGACAGTCTTCATGAAATGCGAAGAGGCCCAGGGAATCGAAAAGAGATGGTAACAAGGGGCGTGCAAAAGCGAGGGAAGGATGTTATGGGAAGGGAAACCAGTTGAAGAGAAGACACGCACTAGTATAGAGCAAGGCTGGACTCCTCCATATGCATCCACTCCCGTACACTTACTAATAGGGTTGGAGGAAGTGCAAGTCGGGAGACGGATTTTGAGGCATGGCAAGCAAGGGTATCATATTCCTGCAAGTAGATTAGTGAACATGGGCGATGGAAAGTGAAAACAAAGAACCCATGGGCGTATAGTTTCGGGAATCCACCTTACTTGAGGCATGGCAAGCAAGGGTATCATATTCCTGCAATTGGTTGCTGGAAGTTACGTAATTAGCTTAAGTCAACGTGCCACCCGTGTCATGATCACTTTCACAAATCGTAAATCCATTTCCAGATCCTCGACTACAACTCTATTCTCATAGCAATTAATTCATCAGCGCATCAGCTCAACATCAGCTTCTAGTCCGCTACCAAATATCATTCCATGCTTAACAGAGCTGCAATTTGACCACAATTCGACTCGGATATCTCTTTCAGACTATGTCCGCGAAATGGTGTAAACGTGAGTAACTTAGACTCACAGTGACTTGGTATGCCCTGATTTTCTACACTGGGAAAAACGCTAACCTGATTCAAACCGGCTGGAAGCTATCCAACTTCGATAACGACTGGATAACAATTGAAGTATTGAGAGATCGGGCTTCATACCGTGACGTGGCCGAGGTGTCCCCTTGGTAAAGAGCTTGTACAAAAGCACTCATGCGTAGAGATATGTAGACATTGAAGCGATTTAAGTGTCCTCAAATCCAACACGCATTCCAATCTCAGTCACCCCAAATCTTTTCTTTCCGATTTTCTCGGTGGCGTCGGAATGACATTAAAGTTTACCTGAAACCTCTGCTTCTCCAACGGTTCCCTTCGCTTGAGTCAGGGACATCATTTAAACTTAGAGTTATCCTGTGACTCGTTCCTACGTCTACATCTTATAAGATTCCGCAGTGGCAAGACATTCATTATCTTCAAACACTCCCGAGTTCACAGCTCATCCGTGCCCGTTCTTTCTTCATTGAACGCACGTTCCACAGGATTATCAGTCTCTCGTTTTCGCTCTGAGCTTGAATCACACTCGCTCTTGAAATTTCCACCCACTCAAACAAATTGTACCCGTACTTGTAAAGTCCATCTTTTCCTTGATTTTCCTCAGTCCTTTTAATCCCAAGGCACCAAGCCTATCAAAATGTCTGCCACGGCCACCACGACGCACAACGAATCCCTCCCCTTCTCCACAATCATTGGCATGTTTGCATACTTTCTCGTGAGCGTACATTAATTACCACGCGCACAGCACTGCAAATATCGATTGTTCTGATCACATTCGTCGTCATCTTTCTCGGATTCTCCGTCATATACTTTTGCAAAAGGGATGGCGTGAGCTTTGATCTAGAGAACTCGAGGGGCGACCAATCACTTTCCACGGAAACAGAGACAGGTCTTGAACATGAACTCGAGGGGGATAATTCCCGCGAAGTCGCTATCAAAGAGTACAAAGCAAAGAAAAGAGTGGAGAGGGAGGTGTTGGAGAGGCTTCAAGATAGTCATCTCATCTGAATAGGTCAGTTGAGCTCCAGGATTTGATTTATGTTTTTGATTTGTCTTTGAAAGATCCTATCTGACAAAAATTCGTACAACTTGTACCCAATAACTTGAAGTTATCTCTTTCTCGACCAGAGACTAGTGTTCCAATCGTCCCAGTATTACCGCAGCCTCAGGCTATAGGCACACTCCTCTTCCTCTACCTCTTTCTTAGATATTTCCTCGCCGTCTTTCTCATTTTATTTTTCTCGTTCATTTTTCTCGTTCATTCGCTTCTTGATCATGATACTTCGAGAGTGAGGAGTTCTTGAGGTCTACTAATTCCATAACCCAATCTCGAATCAACCCTTCACTTCTTATTACCAGCTAATTCGCTACCCTCGTAGAGAATGATGAATGTGTATTATAAAACAATGATAAGATTCGGCGCGCGGCCGTAGCATCCTCACGCAAAAGGTCCTTCCCCGATATGGATCCACATCAACGATGCAAATACTCTATACCAGGTGCACAGCTTCTACAAGTTGGCCGTCGACTTCTCACCTCAGCTTCATAATGTCGCAATATTCGATACTATAGCTCACATCGAGTCATAGCAGGTTCACATAACGAAATGCAATTTTGGCTATAATAGGCTTCATCCTAGCTCCGTCAGGAGAAAATTTGTCAGATTAATTCTTCGGAACCCCTTGTCTGTATTTTAGGGCCAGTTTTTGAGAGCGCCGGGCAATGTCCGAGCCGGGTCTGCATTTGTCTATATCATACCTCCTGGTTGTCTTTGCTCGGTTGATATATTAGCTTCCACTTTATCCTACCACTCCCAAATTGATTTCTGGTCTAGTTTGACATATACCTTGGGTTACATGTACAATTTTCTGTTTTCTGGTGAGGGCTTCGCTGGTTCCGCATCAAATTTGAGGTGTATTTCGAGCACCATTTTGTTTCAACATCAGTTATTACTTGACATTTTACATCTAATACATCTATTCTATACTGAAGAAAATACTGATGTCCAAAACACACGGGAAGGTATAAAACTCGTGAATTGCATTTCCTTAACAATCTGAGGTGATTATTTACTATACTCTTAGTATGCAGTGAAATGGATCATAGCGATTAGCCACCGTATTCATGGGTCCGAGGGGAACGTGCGATGCCAAAGGAACCCAAAAGCTTCTGTTCAAAATAGGACCAACTTGGGCCCCGGGTGAAAGACCTCAGGAAGTAATCCATCTCGGTACAAACCTGGAACATTTTCACTATAGGTCCAAAATAAAATCCACGGGATGTATCTGATTCTGAACATTGCTGCAGATACCATACAGGGTTAATTTTCATACATTTTTGTGGTAAGCTGAAAGGTGACATCAAAGCGCGCTACGCTTGCAACACTATGTATGTGTTCCTCACTCTCAGTCAGAAAATCGGGAATCGTTCCTGGTTGTGAGAGATTGATATTCCTCCCGCTCTAGAGGTGATAGTTTCCAAAGGGATTTCGGCTTTTGTAACAGCTTGCGCCTAAAATGAATTTCGGATTTGATCAATAACTCTAATTTTCTACCACTAAAACAATTATGTAGACACACCTGAAGATGTCGCTAGGGGAGTAGCAGAAGCCACGGCAAATCGTCTACTTTTGTCGAGATATTCTTATTACGACCCCGTTATTGTGGACTTATATATATCACGAAAAAAGATTTACCAAAATCATACATTCCCCCATTGTTAATTCTAGGACCCCCCAAAGTGATAGAAGAGTAATCCGTTGTCCCATGTGCATTTGGATAATAATACGTATTTCCCACATTAATTTTTTGTGAATTGTCTATGGTAGATATTGAATGTGAGTTTCCGTCGTAGTTATTGAATGTTGTTCCATTGAAATTGATATTGGAGCCACTGAATGAGTATCTTGATGTTGGACCGGTAGGTGATGTTGGTGGAGGTGGTTTTGGTTTTGAATCACTTCGTAGGAAACGTAGGTCATCTGCCATATTATTGATAGTGTCAGTGTTGGAGATAAGTGCTTGGATCTATACATTTATGTGACATTCCAAGTTCAGTCATGGGCTCAAGTATCACGCACCCCAAACACATCTAGACTATGTCGTAGCCGTCGACGATACTCTTCAATTGCCGCAGCATCGCTCCTAAGCAATAGCGCGCGCATTATTTTATTACGACTGATACGCTGCTTCGCGAAAGCCACGATGTCAGCAAGACTCCTACGGTGATTGAACTAGTCAGTCAGTTCTCAGTAAATTTTGCGATGACCCTGGCCTTGACCTTCGTCTTCAGATCGGAAAAGTTACTCACCCTTTGAGTTCCTCTAATGAATTTATCAGAGGATCTCCCACATTCCTGACCCCTTCCATCCTCTTATCGATGGTATAAACAAGGTGACACGCCTCATTGCTCAACCTCTTCAAATTATCTTTGTTATTCCTCACGTTCTAAAGAGCCTAATATAGCATACAGAAACGTAGACAAGTAGAGAATTCACCTGAACCACGTCAAGAAGAAGGAGCGCAAGAGATGATGCTTGTGCAAGGTATGGGACAGGCGAGGCCTTTGCAACTTCTCTTAGCGTGTACATGATGTCTGACGATATTTCAAGGCTATTGGACACCAGTGTTGATCGGTTGTCCTTGAAATGTTGCCAATAATGCTTTCCTGTAACATTCGGATTTTCGTGGGGCATTAACGCGCAATCAGAGAAAAAGAGGGTAAGAGGGTAAGAGGGCGGGGAGGGAATTGAGGAAAATAGGCCGAAGGTTGGGGGTGAAGGGAAAGTTTATCTCATGAGTGCCTTCCTATCTTTATGGAGGGTTGATGGTAACGTGATGTCTGAGAGGTTGAGGAGAAGGAGGAGGAACTTATGTCCACGACTTGAAAGCGTGTTAACTGAAGTCCGCCATGTACATGCCATGGCCTTTCATAGATTACGATTACGAGACCGACTTTAGTTAGGAGGACTCGTCCTTGCTTAATTCGAGCCGCAGTCAGAAACCCATCTGGCAATTTCCATCAATGGTGTGTCATATAACCCTGGACACCATTTTCATTTCCGGGCTTCTGTGATCGGCCCTTTCGGCATTGGTACATTACGGCCTCATACTTGCCACAACAGTGATGGCCCAATTCTGGATAGCATTTTCTTACAATCTTATGAAGATATCTGCCACCGCAAGTGCATGGCACAGACGAAACCTTATTAACCCTTGAGATGATTTCACGTCTCTTTTAATAATCATTAATATAATGAGTAAATGTCTACTTAAGCCCCTACATATTACCGGCACTGTTTATTGAATCCTCTAGTCGAGTGTGTGAAGCATGCTTATGAGCCCTACAATATCAACAAAGCCACCTGCCATCTGCGCAGGATACGGGAGAGTCCTTACAGTCCCAGAACGCATGCCGAGTGTCGAGACGCCCGCGTAAAAGCTGTTTGAAGCAAAGATAGCCCTGATGTATTGTAGATCTCACGAAAGATCGCGAAATCCAACTAACACGATCTAGATGTCATCTGATAGGATGACCGGTGAGTAGCCGGCGTTATGGACCTAATAAGGCTACAACTGGGTTTCACACGCCATAGTAGAGTGAAGTCTTCTGATCCCTAGACGAGCGTGTTTACGTTGGAGTAAGGGCCTTGAGAATTGAATGATGCTGCTGTGATAGCCAAATCAATCATCACTGCTGTTCGCCATGAGAAAGAGTCGTGGATACGTAGAGAGAATAGTACAACACTCGCACCCCGACTCAATAGAATTCCAATAGCATATAATGGTCAGACATGCACGTGCGAGATAGCAAATATACACTGAAAGGAAAGTAAATCACAGATTGACATATGAACGAAAGCAATAAATAGAGCGCTTGAATATCTGAATGACCATAAACATGCAGGTGGAAACTCGATAGATTCCAGACCAAAGGGCTCAGCCCTGGCCCTAACAATAATACGAGAAGTTAGAATCAGTGATTCTCAGATCAATAGCTGAAAATAACCTTGGATTTCATGGTTTATTTGGATGATTAAAATTTCTCTACTGGCCGTGGCGACGTGAAGATTGAGAATTACTGTTCTGGGAACGAGACTGTCCACCGTGAGAAATCACAGCCCGACCACTTGAATCTGGAATAGTAGGCTGTCCAGGTCTCGTTCTATTCTGGCCTCGAACTTGAGAACGAATATTTTCTCCTAAATCTGGCGGTGGGAGGGCTCTGACCTGCGGTCTATTCGATGGTAAACCTTGTGGAGAACTGTGACCGGTAGGGCGTGGATTTTGACTTTCGCGACTGTAACTAGAAAGTTGAGCCACCTCTGTGCTTTGAGAAGTCCCATTCTGATTGGCTAGAAGGAATTGCGTCAGTAACTGTGCTAAATGTTCAGTCATAATTTGAAACAGACTGTTAGAATAACCCAAGGTAATCCTTCCAAAATCACCATTGTTGACGCCGACAGTACGAAAATTATTATAGTAATTTTGGCATTGTGATTGTTGTCCGGACAAAGGAGTGGGAGGAAAGCTTGAACTGGTGGAATCCTGACTATTAGCTAGTAGAGGAAAATCGTCCGATGGTCAACATCTTGAAGTAGCATGTTTGAGCAATTGACATACCCCACGAAGGGTGAGAAAAGTTTCGGGGAATATCGACCTCGCCATTATCACCATTATTAACACCCATAGATTCAACATTGTTATCTTTTACAATTGATTGTGAAGTTTACTACCTAGAACAGGATGAATAATAAAAGCTACTTACAGAAATTTTCAGGGTGCGTAGAGCTTGTATGGGTATTCGTTACATTCGAGCCGGCATGATTGTTTTGAGAAGATGAGCCCCTTCTTGTGGCCATGATCAAAGGTTGACAGAAAATTGCTTTCAGTACCCAATGGGCGGAGCTTTATAATAGTCGTATTGAATATATTCCTGTTTCTAGCTCAGCGCCTTAGCTCGAATATGAACCACCATGCTGGTGAGGTACTGGCCATAAAGCGCCAAATCAACCGAGTGAAACCGTACTAGCTTGATGTACTACACGCCGGCCATCACACACTACGCCGGCCAACTGAGTCAGACCCATTTTAGCATGTGATGTAAGCGGGATGAATGCCGCCTCGTGCATGCCGCACGAAGCGACCTTCTTTTAGCAAGGTGAGCGCTGTTACATAAAATTAAAATCAATGAAGCTTCAAAAAAAACTGGCCTCCTTTGGGACTCTGCATACATCGGACAAATAGGTTGAAGGTCTGACCTAGAACATCTTCCATGTAGTCAATAAAAGAAATGTGGACATGGCAGTCTCGAGATGTTCTCTTCATGTTGAGTAACGGGTTTTATCCTCAAGGACAAATTGGTGCCGAGGTCCAGCCAGAACCACTTAATTCTCGGCCCGAGATTAACTTTCATGGATACCGAATAACCTTATACCGAACTCGTGGGAAACCAGTCTGATATCTATAGTGAAAGGGACAAATTCCTTCAATTCAGTCCCTTTACGTCGATGGTCGTTGTACCCATGGCCTTGCCTGCGGTGTTAGCATTCAATCAGGGAAAATTGAGCACTGCGGAGAACGGAGATAGTACGTGTTAAGTAAAATTATGTGGGAAATTTTACTTAACACGTACGGAGACAGAGTTCAAGTAGACAGCACCTTGAATTAGTTCCCTTTTGGGACCGAAAACGTGTTGACCTGAAACGCTTTCACCTGTCATTTCAGTTTGATTCTTTGAATTGCAATTGACTTGCTATGCACGTCTGCTGAAAGTAGTAGTTATTCTCCAGAAATACCAGATCGCAAAATCTGCAGGACCCCTTTGACAAAAAGTGGGCTTCAAGACGCCATGAAAGTCAAATGGGTTTCTGAGAAAGCAGAAGAGGGATAAATTGCATGCATCTGCGGTCACTAAGTGTTTTCAATAAGCGTTTCGACTTCAAGAGTATCATACTTTGACATTCTTTCCAGTGACATACATGTACCTCTACTATCGTAAGGGCGGTGCATTAGAGAACCCATCAAAGTATCTTCTGGATACTATGCGATTTGCATGACCTCGAATTCACTTTTTTCTCGATTGTTGGAAAAATTTCATTCTCAGAAATGCTTGAATTGAACGTTTCCATGAATGTAACCTCGAGATGGCGCAGTGCTCAGGCTCATGCGAGGTTGGACAGGAAGCTCGAAAGCCTTCATACTGTACCCTCTCTCCATCTGTCAATAGAAGAGATATTTTAGATCACATTCCAGCTGCTTATTCCATTGTCACGTACAATACAAAAGATTCGGAGGTGCACCAAAGGTTATCGTACCGTTGTGGCCATTATTCACACCGATAGCATAGCGGTTATCGCCTGGACTTAACCAATTAGAGGGAAAAGTACATGTTTTAGTATTCCGAGATGATATGCTTACTATATTCGTATCGATCATCGTGTATTATCGTGGTCCGATTGTATGAATCTCTGACCTGATTATTGTTATTGTTGACTGTTTTTGTTTGGTTCCCATTAACATTGTTGAACTCGTTTTCCCTGTAACAAATTTCCACAGCCTTAGTAGAGGGAAATTCGGGATCCGAGAGGGTGTTATGATAGCCCATCATCGGTGCTCAGGAGCAAGCGACTGCGCGTGTTGTTGTTTGTAGTCTACTGAGAGATCCGTCGGCGCTTGTGAACATTTCAAGGTCATTTTCTGAATTCTCAATTGAATGACTGACAGCTTGGTGCAGTAAGATTGGCTCATACGTACTTTTAACATGTGTTCACTAAATCATGAGACATCGAATTCACCCTCGCTAAACCCGAGTTTACAGCTGTGTGCAAAACGATAGGCCACTCCAAAAACTGCTCCACTTGGGCGGAGATCAAAATCCTATACAAAATCCTCTCGGCTACCCATCCCACCGCGGCATATAGGAATTCAAGGGACCCCCCCAAGGGACCCCACCTTGGTGTCCCTTGAGTATCGCTTAAGGTTACCGTGAGTAATGTACTATACATATTCTTTCTAATAGTATAATCTTACTGCTGTCCGTTCGTAACGGTGGCTGTGTCCCTTCGGAACTGCGTTCCGAGCCTTTCCGAGCCTTTCCATTCACTTTCTTTCACCACATTCTTACATGTTCCTTTCCGAATCCTTTCCTTTCCAGTTTTTTGAGTATACTCCACTCGGCTACCCCCATCAATTATTACTAGGTTTTGCATAATTGTCTGCAGGTCGCGTCAGGTAACGTTTTATTTATTTGTCTTCGTCGCACTGTACCTTGGGTAGTCCGGGGCAGGCTTTTCTCAGCTGTTTTCTGCCACCAAATTATGTCCTAGATGGATACCAGTAACTCCCACTATGATTCGGAAGTATTGATCAAAAGCATACGGTCCACCAGCGAATAAAAGACGACATGCCGATTGTCGGAATTCTCGGCAAGTCATCGGCAAACAACGAAGGCTTGCCGAGGGGTTTTATATCATCTGTCCAACGCAGTTCCATGGATTTTTACAGCTTCAGCATGGTCTCTGCTGGGTTTCTGCTCCCTCGGAGTCCCTCGCAACTTACAGTACAAACAAATCAAACATTCCTGCAGACAGTTACACTGGCGGCTGCAATACCATATCGGGTGCCGCGTTCACACGTCCGGCCCAGGGTCGGAAGTACTGCCACTTGCTCCAAATCCACGGCATTGAATCTGTGAAATTACATCTTTCCAATGGCTAAGGCAGGCCACTCCTGGCTCAAGCGTGTGACTGCGGCATCCGATTTGGTACGGTCGCCAGTATGCAAAACTCAGTACGACGGCAAGGGCCGTAAATTCCTTGTATAACAAAATTTTAAAGTGACCTACAACATCTGTGGCACGCGTTGTGGACGCTGTGCCTATTCATGCAATGGGTGGTGGTTGCTCCTTGTAATGATATATAATTACATCATCTGGAGCATCAATAACGGCATACCCCTTCATTCATGTATTATACGCGCTAATGTTATGTCCTAAATGGTTCTCAAAGTTTACTCTGAGCCAATTTTAAGATACCTTGAGTGTCTCTTGAGGTACATTGAGTGTCTCTTGAGGTACCTTAGTGTCCCTTGAGGTGCCTTGGGGTGTCCCTTGAGGTGCCTCGAGTCCCTTGAGATACCTTGGGTGTCCCTTGAGTGTCTCTTGACTTTACCCTAGACATACCTTGACTTATGTGATTGATTAAGTTGTTATCTATAGCAGTTCAATGCATTCAAGAAGGAATTCACTGTTTGATTTTAAAGGTCAAATTTGCAGTTTTAATCTAGTTTTGTAGAGTTGTAAGCAATAATAGTCCAGCTTGGTTTTATTATCTAGATAATATCACATAAGATACTGTAGTATTATAATGATGCTTGGTGATGTATAACACTACAAAATTTCAGACATTGAACTCAACTTTTGTTCAATTTGTCTGAATTTTCTTATTTGAAAAATGGTTGAAAAATCTTCAGATTAATGACCACTTCAAATTTGTATAGCAGTATTATGTGCCAGTCAGTGGCACTCTTCTTCCCCAATAACGTGGTCAGGCACAGGGCTCCAGAATAGAAATTGCAGGCATGCTTTATACCATCCTGCTGCTCTGTGTACATTTTAACTTATCCCTTACAAATGACATCTGTAAGGGATAAGCAAAGTATACAAAACACAGATTATTCTGAGAGATTCCAAAGGCTTACCATACTAATATTCATCATCCAAATTTGTATCTTACATGACAAATAAAGAAGCAATCAGATTTAGAACTGTCAGAATAGTTAAGGGCTGTTTCATGTAATGAAATTGGCATCTAATTATTCAAGTTTCTACAATATCTAAACAAAGAATGTTGGTTTTATATAATAATAAATATTATGTATAATCAAAAAATTAAAAGGAGACAATACCGAAGTTTGTTTTCAGCACAGCCACAGGGTGTTGAGCACCAACTGGTGGCAGGTGTATACTAGAAGTGCTGCTGGGACAAACAGATAAACTGTTTTATAGTAGTAGTTACCTCCAGGGGGTACCTTGAGTGTCCCTTGAGTGTCCCTTGAGTGTCCCTTGAGTGTCCCTTGGGGTGTCCCTTGGAATCCTGGTGGCCGATCCCCCCGCTGTTATGAACTTGGCCCCACCGTCAATTTGGAACTCCGCGCAAGTGGAGTAGTTTCTGGAGTGGCCTATCGTTTTGCACACAGCTGTAATAAGGACCCGGTAAATCCCAACTAAGCCTGGATCCAAATCCCGATAAAATTTGACCAAAAATCTCCCGGATCCTTGCAAAGGGTGTGCTCACCCGGATGCAAATCCCGACATTTTTGGGGTGGGCTCACAGGATATCGGTTCGAAATGAAGAAATCGACAATAAAAACACCTTATGTGGTCTGTAGAGCTGATTTTTTAAGTTCTCGAGCCCCTACAGCTTGAAAATGAGATTTTTTCTTCATTTTCGACCGTGGGAAATTAGCTCCTGGATTTGTATCCCGATAGACTTCTGAAATTTCCGTCTCACCGGGGTGCTATTTGATGGTGGTAAAGACACTATCAGATGCAGAGGTTTTCCAGTACAGTAGTACATTATAGGAAAAGTAATGCTTTGTGATTCGACCCGAGAAGTCAAATTTATCGCCTACTTTCTTATCTACGAGAGTGAAACCTCCGCAAACAACTTCACGTATACAGGGATAACTAGTAACTGTATGGATACAAGCCCTTTTCCACGTCACGAACGACTAGTGGACTAGACAACGACGCTGAGCTCGAGTTCTGTCAAAAACATTTCAAGCATAGACTCACTTTATCAATCAGCTCTGCTAGTATCCACTGTGTTTAATCCTTGCCCGCTAGTGTCACCCAAAGGCGCTGGATTATTCCCGATGGATGGGGAAAAATCATTTAACTGTGGCGTTGCATCAGATCCGCCTTGAGGAGAGGCATTATATTGGTCACTGCTGTGGTTTTGACCTGCAGATCCAGGAGACTCGGCAAATTGAACTACTCCATTTTTGCCATTGTTTGTTCCAGTCGCGTAGCGATTATCGTCTTAATATATATATGATTCAGAAGCAAGTCCAGTCAAAGTATCCCGTACGAGGACTCACTATGTGTATAATCCCGACGGTCTGTCGGGCTAAATGAACCCAAGCCTCGGTCACCACCATTGTGGAATGTCTGGTCGTGATTTCCGTTAATAGCTTTGAAATCAGACTGACTGAACGTGTTCTGGTATGCTCCTTGGAAGAAGTTGAAGCTAGGTGTGCCAGTCATGTTCAAGTAAGTCGACGTGGACAGGAGAAGGTTGCTAGAAATTGTCTCGGTGGGACGAAGCATTAAGTATCCCTCCCAGTGTTATGAACGGGAGAAGCCCTAAAACATCAGGCGCCCATTAGTATAAGTAAGCGTCCTAAAGGCGTAGTCTGCAGAGATTCTCTTCTAACCCGGAAGATAGCACAGGTTGTAAACACGCAAGTTGCTGATACATAGCAATACACGAATATAGATTAAGCGCGCTCGAACCTTATACTGAATGTCCAAAAAAGGGTGAAAGCAGTAAACAACGACTAAAAAGGTATGAACCTTTTACGAAAAAGCTCACGTACCTTTTCGTTCCCTCTGATTACTCTTCACCGTGAATATAGAGATTTTGGTTCATCTGTTTAGAGCAATTTCAAAAGCCGTTTATGAACACAAGTCACTGAGACCCGCCCTTCCTTGAGATTCCAAAATGTGAAAAACTATCAACTGGAAGGGTGATCCAACTAGGATCGCCTTTCCGACGCGTAGTTGTTCGATACCGTTTGTTTTACTCTGCAGTCATCTGTCCACACTGAAATTAAGATACGGGTTTATCTTTTGTGGACAGAAAGAAGGATAAAGCTCCTGCTATAAGCTCCAGACGCTCGCTAGTGTACCGTACAATGCGTCACTACTTTTCTACTGTACAACCTACCTACTTTTATACCTATTCTAGAATATATTTGAATGTCCGCTAAAATACTATTATAATAATACAAAATTATCGTTCGGTAGGTGTATCGAGTCCAATCATTCCTTATAAGTATATTTTCTCCTTTCTTGCTCATTTTACCGTATAGATTTTGTAGGAAAATGTAGATCCCTACAGCTTTTTACTTCCCCTGGTTTCAACATTTTCAACTCGGTAGCGGGCGATCGTAATGCTCCACTACACTGCGGTTGTCACTCCTGATAGTCTCGGTAGAGCGATTGGTCGGACTCCCATTATCCCGCTACGTTCGGTACTCCCGGACTATAATACTTTTACTTTCTCTCTTTTATTATTGTGGCGCTACCGAAAGTCCTTGGTTAACTATTCCTTTGATAGTATTCTCTCTTCGGTAGTGCAGTTCTAATCAACGGATTAGTATACCCGATGATACGCTGTAGATCGATAGTATTCGATCTATAGTTTCATTCCTAAAACCGATTGTATCCCGTTCTACCGAATGCCATTCTTACCGGTCTCGGTAGAGTTCTCTCTTTAGCATTGGTCCAAGGTATTCTCCTCGGTACTCTAATTGTTATTATTCTCTCTCTTTTTGTAGTATTCGGTGGACTACCGAACAGTACTTTAGATAGTAGTCTATTTCCATAGTATACTTGACGATCGTACTGATCTTAGAACGCTTTGTCTGATCACTGTTTCGGTAGATCTATTCCATTTCAATCTTTACCCTCCTGATGCATTTATCACAAGACTGCTACTACCGGTCTTTAGTCTCCAATTACCGAGTCGGTAAATCCCTTGAGTCGTACAAGTACACAACTAGTTTAAGTAGGAATTTGAAGTTAACTTAGTAACTTCGATAGGGTGGATCTGCTACTATAAACTGCTTCGTTCGGTAGTACATCTGTCATAGTATTCAGGATAAGTTAGATCTCTATCCGTTCATACTTAACATTATTACTACCGAATGGTCTGCAATACTTAATACTTTAACTAGCAGTTTGGGCTCACTCTAGTCCTTTATTACCCATTTTACACGAGATAATGTGCCTTATCCGTTCAAAAATAGTATCTAAAATGCGATTTTTGACGGCGTATCATCTCCCCCCAACTAAAAGTCTTGACCGTCCTCGGTCAATGGGAATTACATCACAGATCTACAAATCTGGCAAGTATATTTCCCTTTTTAGAAGGCTCAATCCATCCATCACTGATCAGATCAGGAAAGATCAGATAACGGGTCATAGAGCGTAGCTTCTATGAGTGTCATAAAACATATTTTCGGTAGTAGGTCCCCGTTTCAAGCATTATTCTAGGGTACGGGCAACTTCAGCCATCAGATTCTGATGTAATCTACCTCGTGCCAGCGTCTATTTCCTTTTTGAGATGCGGAATTTCTGCGTTCAGCCACTTTTGGTCGCCGCGCTTCTCTGCTTCTGGTGTCGCGCAGGGTCTCTACCCTTGATTTTAATTTTTAAGAATGGAGCGGCAGGCATATAGGTCGACGAGTAAATTTCTCTAAGTCCCAACTTTTCCCTCTACACGCTCTACCGACTCTCCTCACTCTACCGACACTTCTCATGGCACCCCGACGCAACGACGCTCCCACCGACGCTTCCTACGTTGGCGACATTCTGGACTTTACCGATGAGGCCGTCCCTGTCACTCTCAATCACGTTCGGACCCTTTATCTTAACATGCGCGTACATCAAGAGCGCAAAGTCAAGGTTGCCGAGCGCGACCGTATTGCAATGCAGGCTCTCCTGCCATTTATTGTAAGTGCCTCTCACTGTTTTCTCTATTTCTCCTTTTGACTATCCTCGGTAATTACAGCGCGATTTAGATTACACGGTTCGGCAGACTCGTCCTACCGAGTCCTGGATCACAGAGGCTCGCAACATGGCACTCAACGCCGTGTTGGTTGCATTTCCGAGGTCCCGAAACACCACGGCATCTCGGTGTCCCGGCTTGGATACTACCTGGCTGCTTATGACCAGAAGGCTCCGACAGGCTTGGGATCCATCCCGAGCTTTCCCCATCACAATGGTAAGTAATCTTTCCTTTTATTCTCTTTTATTTATTGATTTTCGGCAGCCCTCTCCACCTCCACCAGCACCTAGGCCTGGCACGGCACACCCTCCTCCTCGTCCCGCATTTTCGGCACGATCGGCAAGTCCCGTTGCCGGTCCTTCCTCTCTACTTCGGACTCCAGCACCAGCAAGATCAGTGCTCGGTAGTCCAGTTCAAATCCTTACTCCGCGTTGTCGAGCTGCCGAGAGTCGAATTGACTTGTTCGGTAGTTCAAACTCTGCAGTGCTCGGTAGAGACGGGCGACTACTTTCGGTAGAAGAAATTACCGATAGGAATTTTCTTCTAGTAAGTCTTTATTTCCTATTTTCAGCTTTTAAAATTCTGACTTGTCTTTGTGTAGACCTTTACTCCATCTCCTACTCCGCCTCCAACGGATGCCGGTGCTCAAGAAGCTTTTGCTTCTTTGAGTCGGTACCGAATGGACCAACTTGCAGAGAACCCTCTGCAATTCATGCAGGACTGGGCTGCTCTTACCGCGCCCACTTCAGAACAGGTATGTCTTTTATTCTCGTTGTTCACTCATATTTTCCTTACATTCTTCTTACAGCGCGACCCTCGTCTTCAAAGGGCTATCGATGCTTATGGAGTTCTTGAACTCCGCAAAAGGTTGGCCAGAGAGGCCGAAAATGTAAGTGTACTCCTTATTATCTTTCTTTATTTCTTGTTTATCTATCTTAGGCTGCAATCATGCTTCCCCTTGCCGAGACCGTGGGTGAATGGTTGGGCGGATAGAGTGACACCTAGAAAAGGTTTAGGATGTTCTCCCTACTTTATAGTATTAGGTGCAGAGCCATTACTACCGTTCGATATAGTGGAGTCTACTTGGTTAGTTAAACTACCGAATAGAATTCTTACTACCGACGAACTGATAGGCTACCGAGCGCAAGCTCTCGCCAAACACAGAGTACATGTGCAAGACATGATTGATAGAGTTAGTGAACGAAAGTTGTCCGAGCTACGGAAATTTGAAAAGAAATATAGACATGTAATAAAGGATTGGGATTTTAAGCCTGGTACTTTAGTACAAGTCAGGAATACTAGGATAGAGAAAAACTTGGATAGAAAAATGTATCCTAGATATCTTGGCCCAATGATAGTGATTAAGAGAAGTCGTGGTGGTGCATATATTTTGGCTGAAATGGATGGCACGGTACTAAGAGAGAAAGTTGCAGCTTTCCGAGTATTGCCGCATAAAGCCAGATATGAGCCTATAGAGCTTCCTGCAAATATACATGACCTAATAGACCTGAATTCGGAACAGTTAAAGACCTTAGTGGAGGATGACTCTACCGAATTACCATGGTCTCCTGGTAAAGATTATATATTTGAAGGAATGCCGAATATGAAAGCACCAGTGTACGATAACAACGGAGAAGTAATTGAGGATAATGTCCCAATAGAAGACCTAGCTACCGAGAGTGGCAACAACAAAGATGTCAGTACCGAAATGGAGAATTTAGATGGCGTGGGAGAAGATTCAAATCGGATCACACGTTCCAAAACAAGAAAGAAATAATAGTGGATTACTGCGAGAGCCACTATGCTACTTGTACATACACATGAGAGAAAGAAAGAGGGATATATGACCTTGTATAACTACGTATTAGTTAGCAGTACTAGTACTAGCTACCGGGGCAAGTTCCTGAACAGTTGGAGCTTCGGCACGAGCGTTGGAATCATCCAGCTCGGCACGAGCCAGCTTGGCTTGAATGACCGCAACAAGGGTCTGATGAGTGCCTTTGTAGTGTCCAGACAAGTAATGAATCTGGTGAGCTACCGAGAGCAACTCAGCCCTGAGATAGTTGGTAAGGGCATTCAAAGACTCGTCAGGAAGACGGTTATAGTCCATGAATACACCAACAGCGGTCTTGCGAACAAGTTCTTCAGGAGTGTCAAGTGGTTCTAGTACCGAGTAAGATAAATTGAGCGAAAAATGAAGTGTTAAACTTACCATCGGATGGTGGGTTGAAGTTGTTTACCGATCCATTGAAGATGCGTGCGCGTTTCAACGCTTGCTGCTCGGCAGTGTTGATTTCGGGCTTTCGAATATAGTAGTTAGCCTTGTTGTATTCACGAGAAAATATGTCCATGCCGACCACAGTTTCGTATGGGACACATACGGTACAAGCGTGACCAACATTGGTACTAGTCTTGGGAATAGGAGTTTTCTACCGAAAGATGACAGTTTAATGAAAAATTGTAACTCGGTAGACAGCAACAAATGACTACTTACAGTCTTGGTGAACTTGAGACTGCCTTTGATAGGTTTCGCGTGAATAGAGCCATTCAAAGTATTGTCGGTCATCTAAAGACTATTCGAAGTTGTTAAGATAATCAACTGCGAGAGTAACTCACGGTAACGTCTTGTTCTGGCACTGTTGGTTCGGTAACGATTTCAATATCAGAGTCATCGTCGATGTAAGCAGGAGAAACAATTCGCTGCTAATCATAGTGTTAGCTTGCTGATAAAAAGGAATAAGTGCTATAGGAGATACGTACCTTACGTTTGGATTTGTTACGACGTTTGGCGTCAGCCTCTTGAGCTGCGCGCAACGTTTCGACAAAGTTGTTGACCTTGCTAACGTTGTGGAGCTTGGTCTTGTCAAGCTTGAAGGTCTCAACAAAGTCGTTGAGATGCTTGGCATGTTCATAATAAGCGGTGACACAATCCTGAGCCTTTCGAAACTCAGAAACGTCAACACGCTCGGCCTACCGAGTGATAGTTAGTATGGATAAAAGACTACCGAGACTAAGAACATACCAAGGCATCACCATAAGCTTGAACGGCGGCTGCAATAACAGCTGCGACTTTAACATTAGAAACGCCACTGACTGTGTCGTGGGCTTCTTGTGCTTTAGCCATCCAAGCTTTAGGATCAAAATTGACAATGGAAGACATTGGAGTGTGTAGATTTGAAGTGTGAAATTTGGTGTGTGTATTATTTCGAACTACCGAACGGTGGTTTTATACTGAGAGAAAATAGACCCTATGTACAAAGGAGTCTTTAATAGGAGCTGTCTCCTCTACCGACGGACATGACCGAGGACGGTCAAGACTTTTAGTTGGGGGGAGGACCGCGGGTGTGATCAAAATTTTGAAGAATTGTATGAGCTACCGACTACCGAGAGATCGTGAGTGGGGCGATTGAGGCAAGAATTTGAGCCTAAACACATCTACCGAGATGGATCGCACTACCGAACGATTTCACATGAAGTTGGACAGGAGTAATAGACTCTATCCTAACAAATGAATTCGGTAGAAAACACCAAACTAAATCCGAACAGATTTTGTTGTTCAAAGTAGAATTCCGAAAGTTCAACTTAGAAAATTTTGATCACACATTAGAGTTGAAAAGAGACAGAACATAAATATTTTGTTCTACTAAGTATAGTAGAGATACAACAAGATATTTTAGTCTACTTATTCTAGTAGATACACCAAGAAGATACAAGTGGCAGCAAGAGATACAAAGGGTATAGTAAAAATCGAGCTACAAGATTAGAACTGAGTATGCGCGAGTCGTTCGTAATATGCCTTTTCGTCTTCATCTGGCCTTTGACGATAAGAGGGAATATAGCCCCTTGGTAGAGGTCTATAAAAGTGGATTTCGGAGTCGGAGGAAGATGAAGAAGAACTTGAGGCAACGCTACTTGCTGGAGAAGGTGGTGGGGTAGCGGTTACTGGAAGAGGCTCTAGTCGAGTCCTCCATTCACCCACGGTCTCGGCAAGGGGAAGCATGATTGCAGCCTAAGATAGATAAACAAGAAATAAAGAAAGATAATAAGGAGTACACTTACATTTTCGGCCTCTCTGGCCAACCTTTTGCGGAGTTCAAGAACTCCATAAGCATCGATAGCCCTTTGAAGACGAGGGTCGCGCTGTAAGAAGAATGTAAGGAAAATATGAGTGAACAACGAGAATAAAAGACATACCTGTTCTGAAGTGGGCGCGGTAAGAGCAGCCCAGTCCTGCATGAATTGCAGAGGGTTCTCTGCAAGTTGGTCCATTCGGTACCGACTCAAAGAAGCAAAAGCTTCTTGAGCACCGGCATCCGTTGGAGGCGGAGTAGGAGATGGAGTAAAGGTCTACACAAAGACAAGTCAGAATTTTAAAAGCTGAAAATAGGAAATAAAGACTTACTAGAAGAAAATTCCTATCGGTAATTTCTTCTACCGAAAGTAGTCGCCCGTCTCTACCGAGCACTGCAGAGTTTGAACTACCGAACAAGTCAATTCGACTCTCGGCAGCTCGACAACGCGGAGTAAGGATTTGAACTGGACTACCGAGCACTGATCTTGCTGGTGCTGGAGTCCGAAGTAGAGAGGAAGGACCGGCAACGGGACTTGCCGATCGTGCCGAAAATGCGGGACGAGGAGGAGGGTGTGCCGTGCCAGGCCTAGGTGCTGGTGGAGGTGGAGAGGGCTGCCGAAAATCAATAAATAAAAGAGAATAAAAGGAAAGATTACTTACCATTGTGATGGGGAAAGCTCGGGATGGATCCCAAGCCTGTCGGAGCCTTCTGGTCATAAGCAGCCAGGTAGTATCCAAGCCGGGACACCGAGATGCCGTGGTGTTTCGGGACCTCGGAAATGCAACCAACACGGCGTTGAGTGCCATGTTGCGAGCCTCTGTGATCCAGGACTCGGTAGGACGAGTCTGCCGAACCGTGTAATCTAAATCGCGCTGTAATTACCGAGGATAGTCAAAAGGAGAAATAGAGAAAACAGTGAGAGGCACTTACAATAAATGGCAGGAGAGCCTGCATTGCAATACGGTCGCGCTCGGCAACCTTGACTTTGCGCTCTTGATGTACGCGCATGTTAAGATAAAGGGTCCGAACGTGATTGAGAGTGACAGGGACGGCCTCATCGGTAAAGTCCAGAATGTCGCCAACGTAGGAAGCGTCGGTGGGAGCGTCGTTGCGTCGGGGTGCCATGAGAAGTGTCGGTAGAGTGAGGAGAGTCGGTAGAGCGTGTAGAGGGAAAAGTTGGGACTTAGAGAAATTTACTCGTCGACCTATATGCCTGCCGCTCCATTCTTAAAAATTAAAATCAAGGGTAGAGACCCTGCGCGACACCAGAAGCAGAGAAGCGCGGCGACCAAAAGTGGCTGAACGCAGAAATTCCGCATCTCAAAAAGGAAATAGACGCTGGCACGAGGTAGATTACATCAGAATCTGATGGCTGAAGTTGCCCGTACCCTAGAATAATGCTTGAAACGGGGACCTACTACCGAAAATATGTTTTATGACACTCATAGAAGCTACGCTCTATGACCCGTTATCTGATCTTTCCTGATCTGATCAGTGATGGATGGATTGAGCCTTCTAAAAAGGGAAATATACTTGCCAGATTTGTAGATCTGTGATGTAATTCCCATTGACCGAGGACGGTCAAGACTTTTAGTTGGGGGGAGATGATACGCCGTCAAAAATCGCATTTTAGATACTATTTTTGAACGGATAAGGCACATTATCTCGTGTAAAATGGGTAATAAAGGACTAGAGTGAGCCCAAACTGCTAGTTAAAGTATTAAGTATTGCAGACCATTCGGTAGTAATAATGTTAAGTATGAACGGATAGAGATCTAACTTATCCTGAATACTATGACAGATGTACTACCGAACGAAGCAGTTTATAGTAGCAGATCCACCCTATCGAAGTTACTAAGTTAACTTCAAATTCCTACTTAAACTAGTTGTGTACTTGTACGACTCAAGGGATTTACCGACTCGGTAATTGGAGACTAAAGACCGGTAGTAGCAGTCTTGTGATAAATGCATCAGGAGGGTAAAGATTGAAATGGAATAGATCTACCGAAACAGTGATCAGACAAAGCGTTCTAAGATCAGTACGATCGTCAAGTATACTATGGAAATAGACTACTATCTAAAGTACTGTTCGGTAGTCCACCGAATACTACAAAAAGAGAGAGAATAATAACAATCAGAGTACCGAGGATAATACCTTGGACCAATACTAAAGAGAGAACTCTACCGAGACCGGTAAGAATGGCATTCGGTAGAACGGGATACAATCGGTTTTAGGAATGAAACTATAGATCGAATACTATCGATCTACAGCGTATCATCGGGTATACTAATCCGTTGATTAGAACTGCACTACCGAAGAGAGAATACTATCAAAGGAATAGTTAACCAAGGACTTTCGGTAGCGCCACAATAATAAAAGAGAGAAAGTAAAAGTATTATAGTCCGGGAGTACCGAACGCAGCTGGATAATGCAATCGCTCTACCGAGACTATCAGGAGTGACAACCGCAGTGTAGTGGAGCCTTACGATCGCCCGCTACCGAGTTGAAAATGTTGAAACCAGGGGAAGTAAAAAGCTGTAGGGATCTACTTTTTCCTACAAAATCTATACGGTAAAATGAGCAAGAAAGGAGAAAATATACTTATAAGGAATGATTGGACTCGATACACCTACCGAACGATAATTTTGTATTATTATAATAGTATTTTAGCGGACATTCAAATATATTGTAGAATAGGTATAAAAGTAGGTAGGTTGTACCGTAGAAAAGTAGTGACGCATTGTACGGTACACTAGCGAGCGTCTGGAGCTTATAGCTTTGGGCCATCGTGAATATAACCTACTAGTGTAAGCTCTAAACCTATAAATAAGCGAACCAAAGGTTGATCACCTCTAAAGTCAAAATATACTGTGAATCTATACTGTTGTTATTGTTGAATCTGAACTGTCTGTCTGTCTGAATACTGGACTGCTGCTGAAATCTGATCTGACTGAACATCTGCATTGAATCTGAAGTACTGTTTTGGTAGAAAGTGATTGAACTTGATTTGTTTACTGTGTCTGTGATATACCTTCTGTTATAAAACCCAAAAGTCTTACAAAGTGTGTTAAATCAAAAGTGTACTTTTTCCTAAGAACATTGTATCTGTTCACGAGCACCTCAAACAATTAAGAGTGTTTTGTTTGTTTTGGTGGGGTTCTTTCCACTAAAAATAACGACTCATCATCTGGAGCCCTTAAGCTCCAGACGCTCGCTAGTGTACCGTACAATGCGTCACTACTTTTCTACTGTACAACCTACCTACTTTTATACCTATTCTAGAATATATTTGAATGTCCGCTAAAATACTATTATAATAATACAAAATTATCGTTCGGTAGGTGTATCGAGTCCAATCATTCCTTATAAGTATATTTTCTCCTTTCTTGCTCATTTTACCGTATAGATTTTGTAGGAAAATGTAGATCCCTACAGCTTTTTACGTCCCCTGGTTTCAACATTTTCAACTCGGTAGCGGGCGATCATAATGCTCCACTACACTGCGGTTGTCACTCCTGATAGTCTCGGTAGAGCGATTGGTCGGACTCCCATTATCCCGCTACGTTCGGTACTCCCGGACTATAATACTTTTACTTTCTCTCTTTTATTATTGTGGCGCTACCGAAAGTCCTTGGTTAACTATTCCTTTGATAGTATTCTCTCTTCGGTAGTGCAGTTCTAATCAACGGATTAGTATACCCGATGATACGCTGTAGATCGATAGTATTCGATCTATAGTTTCATTCCTAAAACCGATTGTATCCCGTTCTACCGAATGCCATTCTTACCGGTCTCGGTAGAGTTCGCTCTTCAGCATTGGTCCAAGGTATTCTCCTCGGTACTCTAATTGTTATTATTCTCTCTCTTTTTGTAGTATTCGGTGGACTACCGAACAGTACTTTAGATAGTAGTCTATCCATTTCCATAGTATACTTGACGATCGTACTGATCTTAGAACGCTTTGTCTGATCACTGTTTCGGTAGATCTATTCCATTTCAATCTTTACCCTCCTGATGCATTTATCACAAGACTGCTACTACCGGTCTTTAGTCTTCAATTACCGAGTCGGTAAATCCCTCGAGTCGTACAAGTACACAACTAGTTTAAGTAGGAATTTGAAGTTAACTTAGTAACTTCGGTAGGGTGGATCTGCTACTATAAACTGTTTCGTTCGGTAGTACATCTGTCATAGGATTCAGGATAAGCTAGATCTCTATCCGTTCATACTTAACATTATTACTACCGAATGGTCTGCAATACTTAATACTTTAACTAGCAGTTCGGGCTCACTCTAGTCCTTTATTACCCATTTTACACGAGATAATGTACTTTATTCGTCCAAAAATAGTATCTAAAATGCGATTTTTGACGGCGTATCATCTCCCCCCAACTAAAAGTCTTGACCGTCCTCGGTCAATGGGAATTACATCACAGATCTACAAATCTGGTCTCTATCCGTTCATACTTAACATTATTACTACCGAATGGTCTGCAATACTTAATACTTTAACTAGCAGTTCGGGCTCACTCTAGTCCTTTATTACCCATTTTTCACGAGATAATGTACTTTATTCGTCCAAAAATAGTATCTAAAATGCGATTTTTGACGGCGTATCATCTCCCCCCAACTAAAAGTCTTGACCGTCCTCGGTCAATGGGAATTACATCACAGATCTACAAATCTGGCAAGTATATTTCCCTTTTTAGAAGGCTCAATCCATCCATCACTGATCAGATCAGGAAAGATCAGATAACGGGTCATAGAGCGTAGCTTCTATGAGTGTCATAAAACATATTTTCGGTAGTAGGTCCCCGTTTCAAGCATTATTCTAGGGTACGGGCAACTTCAGCCATCAGATTCTGATGTAATCTACCTCGTGCCAGCGTCTATTTCCTTTTTGAGATGCGGAATTTCTGCGTTCAGCCACTTTTGGTCGCCGCGCTTCTCTGCTTCTGGTGTCGCGCAGGGTCTCTACCCTTGATTTTAATTTTTAAGAATGGAGCGGCAGGCATATAGGTCGACGAGTAAATTTCTCTAAGTCCCAACTTTTCCCTCTACACGCTCTACCGACTCTCCTCACTCTACCGACACTTCTCATGGCACCCCGACGCAACGACGCTCCCACCGACGCTTCCTACGTTGGCGACATTCTGGACTTTACCGATGAGGCCGTCCTCGTCACTCTCAATCACGTTCGGACCCTTTATCTTAACATGCGCGTACATCAAGAGCGCAAAGTCAAGGTTGCCGAGCGCGACCGTATTGCAATGCAGGCTCTCCTGCCATTTATTGTAAGTGCCTCTCACTGTTTTCTCTATTTCTCCTTTTGACTATCCTCGGTAATTACAGCGCGATTTAGATTACACGGTTCGGCAGACTCGTCCTACCGAGTCCGATGACCAAGGACCGTGACTGTGAACTCACTTTGAATAGTCAAATGCGCAGAGAATTCGATGTTGACGCCCAGCTTTGCCGGTGGCGTTCACTGGGAATATAGATCACATCCAGACAGCAAAGGGCAGCGTCAGACTCGATTAGGCATTGCCTTGCGGGAGACATGATGAACTTTCAGAGAACAGGGAAGGGACTTCCTATCATCGTTAGTAGCAGTAGGCAACAGCAAACAGACTGTACACGTTTTTGTCAGGACGGCGCTCCTCGGGGGATGTTCTGTCCAGGGTCTTTTACAGAAACTTGTCACTCCAAGCGCCCTGCGGTGAAGACTCCTGTTCATAAACTGCCAGCAATGATGGACAGGATTTCAATGTTTCAGATGCCCATTGTATTCTTCCTAAGATGATAGATTGATATATGAATTCTTTAGAGCGCAGAGAAGAGACAAAGTTTTGTAGCAAACGCCGACCACTATTCAACGCTACAGCACCGGTGATTCTTTAAGGTTGGCCGGGGGAAGGGAGACCCTGTTTTGGAAGTTGGGTAACCAATTTGCACGTCGTGGTACTCGGAGAACGATTGATGAGAGTATAGGCATGCAGTGGCCAGCATGTCGTTAGCAAATATCATTATGGCAGAAGGTGTACCACGGCTGCAGACATATGTGCCTGCCAACAGTTCCACGGAATGTATATTGATCTGGAGCTTAAACAGTGCTGTTAACTAGATTGAAACGATCACGAGGAAAAGGTCCCATGAATTTCTAGGGCGTCAAAAAAGGTCAGTCATTCTTCGCCACCAACTCCTCATGACTGTGAGGCAAGGACAAGAGAACCATGGTGATTCCGTACAGGTGCGAATCACGCACCGTTATCTAATACACAAGGCCGGTAATCGTCAAATCTAGGAACGAGTAAGTTAAGTAAATTAGGACCATAATAGCGGCTGCTCTTGGAACGCCAGAGAAGATTAAACACGACAGTTGGAGCGGTGTGCAGAAACCACTATACATGCCAAACCCTCCTACAAAGGGGTATAATTCAATGCAAAGCCATATTTAGATCCCAGACTGGAGGCAATCATGAAAATTTTGAGGATGTCAATTTATTGAAGGACGTAAAACGTGAACGGGTTTGAAAAAATTTTAACTTTATAGTCCAGATCAACGAAGAGAAAGAAGTAGATCGTACTCCCGTTGATAGAGTTAACTATCTCGTCAACTCCGAGTTGCTTCAGTTTATCTTCGAAACCTCACTTGCTCCCGAGCTAGACTTCCACGTATTTAGCATCAAAGGCACGAAAGAGGAAAGGACACCGTAAATTGACCAATTCAACTTCGCACTATCAAGGTCGACCGATAGCTCTAGGTCCGGGAGTAAAGGAAACTCAAGCCTCATGCAAGTCTTCAGCTATGAGCTACAGCGATGACTGAGAGCCTGAAGTAATCGCTTCAACGATAATGGAAGAGACATAAAAATATACGCAAAGAGGATCCGCGCTAGTAACGCCGACATCGTAAATCCTGACAGCAGCACGAGTGATAGGTGACAGCCGTAAGGAGTAGGGAAGGTCAAGTGTGCGCGAAAGGCTCAGGGACATCAGGTCTCTGACTAGGGGGCATTTAAATTGTAGAAACAACCATTGGGGAAGGAAAGCAGCGAAGAAGAGGAACAGATATTGGATAGGAATAATGGACAGAGGACAGACAAAGGCTCACTTGGGTTAGTGTCTGAGACTTGAGGATGATGCATATTAATCATGGGCAGGCCTTGTCCAATCGGGGAGAACGAGGGACTGATTCGAGTGGAGAAGAGTCGGTCATCCCGATCAGGGGATGGCGTGCAAAGCTCAACTTCGTATTCAGTTGGAGGGACCAAGTCACAGGCCTAGCATGCGTGTTACAGAGCAACTTCCATAAGACGTTGAGTGCGCGCGCAGAAGTGTAGTCTGTCATGCATGATTGATAGTTAGAAATTGCTCGGATGAGTGACGAGTCTGAAGAGGGCCTCGACCCACCAAATGGAAACAAGGACCGACGAATATGATGTCTTTGCAATTGGACAAAGCAGATAAATGGAGCCGGACTACACGCACCAACCCAGGGCTCCTTTACTGGAGTATAAAGCGTCGGAGGGAAGAAAGGTGTTCATAATGACGTGGCACTTTGATCACTATTCCCGCTCTTACGATGACCAGAAATCTCTGAGAAACAGGAAGGCGCCAGTGTATTCTCCAAATTCCGTGCGTTATGGAACAAGCATGAATAGGTTGGTGGAATTGTCCAACTAGAGATATCTTGTCGCTGCCGCGTGGCAAGTACCTAATTGCCACGTAGCCACAGTTCCCAGGGTGTAAATGCCGAGACAAATGCAGCCGATCACAAAAGCTTCTGTCGAAGTCGGACTCTCGGAGATAGTGCCATTTGAATTGAATTGATATTTAAGTCGGAGTCTTTCGCAAGCCGAAATTATATTTACGAGTACAACGGAGGATAAAACTATTTGACAACCCCCTTGCCGCTAACAACCCCGCTAATGTAGCTTATCTGGCAACCCCGTGGGAAGGCGGCGACTCACCGGGATTGCGTAATGATTCCGGCGCACTCCAGACCGAAATTGTGCGAGGTTTCACTAGATAAGTACTACTGATAAGATTACATTATCTTATCAACTTCCACGTGATCACTTAACAACGCCACCGGTGTGGTCCCAACCCTGCCCTGGCCGACTTGTCCAGACTGAGGACAGTCCTCAGTCCAGTAATCAAGATCTCAGTCCCGAGATCTCTCTCCCCATCTCACTTCTCTGCTACGATGATCATCCCTTCTCCCTTTGGTATCTCCTGCTTGGCAACGAGTGACAATAGCTTAAATTCGATAATTCGGGCTACTTTTACTTAGGCTTTCCGCTCCATCCGCCCTTGCAGCTCCATGAAAATGATCGTCGCTTACTTATATGGATAATTGTTGCTTGACCGATGTAATAATTCGGGCTACTGTTAGGCTTTCCGCTCCATCCGCCCTTACAACTCTGTGAAAACGATCGTCACTTACTTATCTGGATAATTGTTGCTTGACCGATGTGATAATTCGGGCTACTGTTAGGCTTTCCGCTCCATCCGCCCTTACAGCTCTGCACAAATGATCTTCGCTTACTTATCTGAGTAATTCTGGCTTGACAACTATGACCGATGTCAACAAATTAAGCTAAACTACTGCAAGAATTTCTTAAATTGAATCCAAGAGAATTCCGCCACAATGATCATCGCCTACTCTCTGGGTAATTCTTGCTTGAGAACCCCCTACTGCTGACCTTTCCGCTCTCTGGTCTGAAGAGCTCCAGTCCGAGAACACCCTTTCACATTTATTTCGTACTGATGGAAGCCCACTTGTATAATTTTCTATATATTATAGCATAACAACAGTATCTTTTCAGTGAATCCAATAAAGTAGTCCAAAAAAACAAGGTCTCCACAATATATTCAATAACATGTCACTGCTTAATCATGCCATGAACGCTGAAAGCCTCAAAAGACATCAACTTAGACTTGTTTGAACTTCTGAGTTGGAGCCTAGTACTACAACTATGCTCTACACCGCATCTCAGCTTCACTACATTGTAGAGGGAGGTGACTCGCCACTAACTCCTTCAACTGATTCTGCCAACTCGACGCTGAACTCTGTCTCCAATTCTGTGGAGAGTTTGCAACCTCCTTCTGCGCCTTCTATGCCACCATCTACATCGCAAACACAGAATATATCAAACTTGTCAACACTATATGATGAATGGAAAAAGTGGGTACCATGTTCATAATACTAATTGCATGTTGCTAACACTGTAAACAGAGAACTAGTTTCTAAACTCAAAGAAGGAGCATTGGTTCACCGCCACCCTGGCGCCACTGTTCTCACATCATATCTCTAGTAAGTTTCTGCTCTAGATTAGTTCTGGTTATAATTATGGTCTTCTGTTCCAGTCCTGCACTCAAATCTTCCAATGGACACATCCCTGTCCCCATCCAAGACTATCTTAACTTTTGTCAGCAAAATCCATTTGTTCCCGTCATCAACTGCTTTTGTGCACTTCCAGCACGCTGCTTTGAGATCAAAAATTCTAGAAATACTTCCTTGAATGGAAAATGGGCATTTGCATGTGCAAAAAGTCCCAGCAATGTGTTCAATATACAATGCAAATTTTTTGGTATGTTTTCAGCTTATATATTGAATAAGATGAAACACTACTTAAGAACACCTCTGAAGTCATTGATCCATTTTGTCTTCGAAAACTCCAATATTTGGGACTTTACTCTGAGAAGGGTGAGCCATCTCTTTGTGGTAGGCTTTATGCAGCTATTAATCCTATTTTACAAGGCCCAATGAAATCTGTCCTTTCATCAATTTATAAATTGTTCACTTCACCTTCCAAGAAACTTGGAACTGGCTCTTCTATGGTTACCAACAATGTGTCAACCTTTGAGAAGGCAAAGCCTGAGCCTTTCCCCATGTCGCCCCCACCTGCTACAGTCACTCAGCACTCGTACACCCTGAATAACACTCTTGGTCAAAACAAAACAGCTGGGTCCAGTAATGGTATGTACGTCTGAGACAGTGAAGTCCAAGATTTTTGATATCAGCTATGCTTTCAAGCCTTGGAGACAATGCTGGTGATATCTTGCCCGTTGATACTGAGAAAAAGTCAGCAGCAGAGGTAATTGCAGGTTAGTTTCTCTCTTTGATTTATGTTTTATAATTATTCAAAAAATCTCTTTTTCAAGATGCTTACAATGAGATTGCTCGAGCTGCAGAAGATGAAGGCCTCCTCAGTCCTATTGTCAAAGGGAAAGGAAAAGGAAAAGCTCGAGCCATGAATGAAGATTTTGACAATAGCCCTGCTATGGGTAAGTTCCCTGTTTTCTTTTTTTTTTTTTGACTTCAATGCATTTGCTTATAATAGTCATCTCAGATTTTGGTACTCCGGACAAGTTTGATGATATGAACAGTCTTGGACCTCCTTCTTCCCAACCTCGAATCTACCTGGCTGACTTGGCTCCAAAAGCTGAAGAACCAATTGAGCTCACTAATTCTGAGCCAGTCCCCAAAGTCATAGATTCTGAGCCCATTGAAATCACTGACTCTTCCGATCCAGAGTATGTCAAACCACCCACACGTCTTCTACTTAAGCGATCACAGCTCAAACGTACCCGCAAAATTGAAGATGACTATGACTCTGATGATGATGAGAGTAAGTAATCTCGACTTGAAATTTCTCTTCATTTCTCACATTTTACAGTTGAATTCATTGGTATCAAAAAAGGTCCGATTGCTGGCTCTAGCAAGAAGCAAAAGAGTAAGTGTCTATTGCTAATGTTTATGAGAAAGCTGATGTGAAATCTCACATCCAGCCAGTGACCATACCATTCCTGGTACCAGTAAGCTGAAAGGCTCAACAACTCATCGTAGGTGTCATTTATGTATCCATTCCAGTCGGTTGTGCTGATCTCAATTACCCTTAGGACGTCCTGAGCCTGGTGCACCCTTGAAACCAGGACTTGCCCGGGAAGTCCAAAAATCACTTCAGTCCGAATTCAACGATCACAAGGATGTATTGGACCGCGCCATCAAAAACGGAATGACTGCCGGTCTCTGGAAGACCTGGAAAGACCAATTTTATGTCTGTCCTCGTTGCAGCCGTGTGTATTTCCAATCAATGAATTTTCCACATCATTGCACCTGAATAGCAGTGTAGTCTTCTTGATATTCTTGACAGTTTGCTATATGCCATTGCATAAATATATGTTACAAAGTCTGTAGTAATATAGATCAGCCTTGTTGACTGGGACTCATTTGATGACCCCAAGAGAAGTTCACATTGAGGCCATTGTATGTACGGCTCTGAGAATTCAGTCGTGAATGCTCGGCCCAGGGCCGGGAAGCTACTGCTGAATTGATGGCATTACTTAGAACAGGACTCCTGATTATAGGTGGGTATGAGGCCGAAATGGGCCGATTTTGAGCACTATTATACGAACCAAAATTGGGGGTTTGGGACCCATTTTTATACGAATTCGGTACAAGCCTCAAAAATTTCCTGAGACATTCCGCAGCGGCTGAAAACATACTTTTTAGACATATTCTAATGTACTGTGATCTAAATAAAAGTAGTTTCTCGGCCTCCAGTTGACTACAAAAGGCCTCATTGCTGAGCCCAAGATCGCACGGCTCTCGTTAGATGACAATGCCTGATGAATTTGCTCAGGAGGTGCATAGAAGCGGGATTTGTTTTGCTTTGAGAAGGCGGAATTTTTTTCTCAGAAATACCTAATGAGTCTTAATATCCGACCTGTTGTTATTGGCCATCCGAGAAGTCGTCAGGACCACTGTCTTTATACGAATTTTCCTCTGGCTCCGCCTGTGGCGGGCCATTTTATACGAATTTCGGCTCATAGGTTCCAGTCATTTGACCCCAATTTTTATACGAACCCGGCTCATACATTCCTACCCATAATCAGGGGTCCTCTTAGAACTCCGAGTTAACGATGAATCTTGCCCTGGCCTGAGCGTGTGAACGCGGCACTGGATTTGGGTTGGTGCCCATGATGCAATTTCGAAGGTTGACACTCTGCACAGTGCGCTATGTATCAGCCAAGGTCGATTACAGTAGCTCAGGTGCAAGAAGGTGTACCAGCCACTCTTCTCTCATTGCAGGCGATATCCCCTCCTCACGACACACAAAAACTCGTGGTTCTCCCCTCTGTCGTTGCATGCGATATCGCTCCTTTTACGACTCTTCCCTCGGTGACTCTTTCAACGCCTTTGCCAACTTTCCCCTTCATCCGACAAGTCACAGTTATTACACGACGCTTGCATCACTGCACTTGAGCTCGTCAGTCTTGCTGTCGGCTCTCTGAAAAGTTCTTGTAGAATTGGATAGGTGCGAGGCACGTCGCCGAGTGTTCTCTTTAGTCATATCGCAAGATCTAATGTAGTTCTGTTCAGCACTGCTGGGTTAATGGCCTGTTCACCTCCGATACTGATACGTTCCGTCTAGCTACTTCGTTAGCCTCTGGGCTCTTGATTCGACATCTCACCACAGCTCTTACTGCCATCCCCAGCATGCAGAACGCGCAAACGGTTCAACGGTGTCTCAGCTCAACCTTTTTCATCGCAACTCGAGACGGGAAAAGGAAACTCTGGCGAAGGCTGGACAGACGTGCGTCTATGTTGGTCCTTTGTTCTAGGGTTTTACTGATCAGGTTTTTCGTGTAACGCGTCCTTTTTCTTCGCTACTCTGCCCTATTTATCCCAATTTCGTCATTCTACATTCTAGGGGAACCGATTCCGTGACCGTGGTGCTAAACACGTAGTTCCCTCCAATCACTCCGTTCTAGTCCCTGCACCTTTACAAGACTATGTGCATGCGTCAATATCTGGAAGCCATCCAACACCCGAGGCACAGAAAAGCATTCACAAAGATTCTTTGCGGTGATCACCCACTCGCTGTCAAACGCCTACGCTGGACGGATAATCACAGAATCCAGGTACTGTATGATGAACGTCTATGCCGTTTTTGCTTAATGGGTGTCGAAACCCCGGAACACGCACTACTAGCATGTAACCATGGAGCTCTTGTAGAATTGCGGGATGAGTACTTCTCTGCATTCTACAGCATGTACCCACGGCTCCCAGCTTTGAGTGTGAGGATAATGCAACTACCTTCCTAGGTAATATGCTATCCTGTAAACCGGTCTTCCCACTATCAGCGAAATATATCTTCGACGTTCTCAAGGTATACGAGTCACGGACTCTTTATGTCCCTCCAGCATATCGACGGTAGGAGACTCACTCGGGCTCTAGTTAGAGGTAGATACTGTACTTAGGCACATAGACAATACAGTATTGGTAGTATCCTGTATCCATGGCGGCCCTTCATCTTCATCCAAATCTACGTTGGACTTTGGGCCATCAGCTCGTTCGTATGGTGACGTCGGGTCCCGGGAACAATGATGTATGCTGCACATCTAGGTGCTTCCCGGAAGCCGGCGTTCAGTTCTTGGACCTTGTCCGGTTAATAAATCCTTCCTTCCTTCCTTCCCATCAAAGCAACAGTGGTATACACGTGTCCTTCTCTCGATCGCCTCACTTCACTTCTAGGACCTCCTCATGAACCACGTACACCCTACTTGTCTGATCCATACACGTACTGTTGTAGACGAAGAGACCTCAACTAATGCCAACCTCTCCACCACCCCGCCAACCTTTAGCAACACCGGCCATACTCCTCCTGTCCCCTTTACCAGTCCTCCCGCTCAAGACTTTGTCGAGTTTGGTAAACTCAACAGGACTCGGACCTTGGAGCGGGCCTGTGCGAGGCAGAGACTTGCAGGGAAGGAGAGCGCGTCGGGATGATGAGGACGTCGGCCTAGTGATGATGATCATGAACGCAAGAGGTCCAAGAATCACCATGGGCATTCTTCATTGTCACGGTCAAAGTCTTCCTTGTCTTTGTCCTCTAAGGCAAGTCAAAGACTTTGTCGTCGTCACCGAAATCTGGTAGTGTGTCAGTTTAGACTTCCTCGTCTGAACACTACCGTCATTCCATCACTGGCGCTTCGTCTCCTTTGGCTTCAGCGAAACATAAATCCAATTCCGTCCTCGTCCTAAACTATACTATTCCAACAACGACAGAAATAGCCATGAGCCCACGCTAATGACTTCAACGACGAAGCGGTGCAAACGAAAGCCTTTGAAAGAGTCTTACCAGAATACTGGAGAAGCCATCTTCGCATTCACCAAATCACCCCTTTGATTCCTCGTACCTGCCTCTGTCCCTCTTATCTTCATCCAAACCATCTCGCCACTACTCTCGTCTCTCGCGAACATGGCTTTGTTGCGTCCCTCACTCATTGAACGTTCCCTCTCCTCCCGACTTTCGAGGCGTTCAGTGCTACCCAGGCACACACCTTGGGGGTCTCCCCAACAACTCCTTGCTCGACATCGTGGCCGGCATATTCCGGTTGCTCGTGACCTGATGGCGTGAGAACAGATTATCAAATTTTTCAACCAAGAAATTTTCAATCGCTGTTCTCTTCTTCACCATCTTCCACACCTGTAGAAACAGTTTCCTCCTCCAGCATGATTAGACCCCCTGCTTAGACCCCAGTATGAGTTGTTGGAGTGCACACAATGACTTTACGCTGGTGCGAGTGGGGTCTTTGATGGATAATAGCGCAGGCTAACATCCAATGGCGACGTTGCTGTGTGACACTCGAGGTCACTTTGCACTGGTTCCTGACTATGAGGAGGGTTGTGGAACTGGGGCTCCAGATTGTTGCAGGACAAGCTGGCTATGCATTGTAGCATCTCCCCCAATCTGGTTCGTTGCAGAACGAGCCTTCCCTGTGTCGTAGCATCCATCCTCAATCCGGTTTGTTGCAGAACAAGCCTTCCTTGCGTTGTAGCATCCATCCTCAATCTGGTTTGTTGTAGAACAAGCCTTCACTGCGTCGTAGCAGACTTTGTCACCCCAGTTCATGTTCAGATCTATTAGCTGATGTCAAATTTTCACATGGTTCTCAGGGATTCTTCAACGAAGATGGTCAAGCTATGATCAATGCTGTTGTCTATGTTCACCAGAGAACCCTCAGATTTTTTCAAGGTTCCAATTTACCCACAGTAGCAATTGTCCAACTAAAGTTGAGCAATCTCTGTTCTGATTTGGAACTACCCTATGAGATTACAAATTCTTTTCTGGATGGATTTTCATTGGGACTGGTGGATTTTCAAGAAGTAATTCGACATGATCTCCATGCACCAAGCGTTCCTGGCCTAAAAGCTGGTTATCCTAGACCTATTGTCAAGGCTTCTATCACTTTTGATCTTGGAACCACTAAGGGACGTGAGGTTTACAAAACTAGCTTGCGACAATTGTTAGAGGCTTGTGATCAGTAAACCTACTTTCATTTCACCTGTTCAATACTTATATATTTTGTTGTTCTACTACAGGATGGGTGTTACTAAGATCATGTTTCTTGTTGTAACACACTCAGATACATCAAGTGGTAATTTACACTTCACCACTGAGGGCCAAGGAGGAGCTGCTCCGCTTAATGAGGTCAGTCTACTCCTATTTCCTACTGATATATGCTTATACTTACACTGATTTATAGGTTATGGGTGGTCTCTTCCCCCCAGTTGCTTGCCGCTGGCTTCAATCTAGGTCTTCCCATCTGTTAATCATGGTTTGTGGAAATCGATGCTTGCACGAAAGGGATTACAACCATTTGACTGCAAAAGCAGAAAGGTGTGTTATAATATGATTTGTGGCTGGACTTGAACAGACTTTGTATATTAGCGGCGTCTTCAATGACGTGATAATGTTTCCAGCTCCAAGATTGCAACCTTGTTATGTTGCCCCTTTTGCAGCTCGATTTGCGGAGAATATCTTTTATGATGGGCTTTCTTCCGAGGAAGGCATTAAACATGCTCTTTTCGATCTACCTGCTCTAGGTCAACACTCCAGGGTCCTGCATATACTTGCCAAGGACAAAGGCAAATTCGAGGCTTTCAGGTGGGCTTGGTGTCATGAAAAATATCGGCCCTATGGCGTAGAAACTCCAGGTCAATGCCCTCAGTGCAAGTGCTTGAAAGCAATGGAAAGGGGAGTCAAGCTAGTCAAGGAGTCTCAAGAAGTTGTTTTCCATTGCCATGGAAAATTACCCTGTGATCCTAACAGTCAAACCAATTTTCAGCATGCTTGCACATATGATCTCAGAGTTGCAGTTACGAAAGCAGAGCTGGGGTTGGAAAAAGGCAGAGGCTCTGGATTTGGGAAATGGTGTAAGCATGAGTTTAAATGGAGTCGGGATCTGGTCAAACGTTTCTAGCCTATACATGACATACATTTACATTTTGCAGTATTGACACTTCATATGTAATGTAGCATCTCAACAGTTGTTTGTTTCTTGGTGTTTGTTTTGCCTAAAATGGCAAGTTCAACTTTGAGTGACAATGTGACGGACATATCTCTGACTCTTGATTCATACTCTGGTGAGACATGGGGCGGACCAAGAGCAAGCTAAATCCATTTGGGGACTTGAAAATGCAGCAAGCCATTGATCAGCTTGAGAAACGAGTCCTCAATCCCACTACGTATTATAGCCTCACCTGTAGATATTCAACGGTGCTAATTTTGTTCGCAGAACTCAAAGTCTGGGCTGGATCAGGGGGGTGGAACTAGAGAGAATTGCTCAAGCTTTGATCAAAGCAGTTCAGCATAAAGGCAAGTGGTTATTTTTGTAAAAACTGTGATGTCATCATTAATCATTAACACATTTTAGTGATTTTGCCAATTCATGCAGAAGATTTCTTTACTCTAACAGTTCAGAAGAGACATCAATACTTGAGATTTTGGCGCACAGAGAGCCCTAGGCACATATCAGAGTGCTGCGTTTTTGTTGACTCGGAGGGCATATCCCTCATATGGTACTTGCCAAATTTGCTTTCATATGGAATGCAAGTAAGTGGTTATTGCTACAACTTCTATAAATCTACTAATACAAAATATGTTAAAGCAAAAAATTTTTGTGGCTACACAATTGGTCAATGTCAAGCTTGTCAAATCAGTACATCTGGCTGACCATGTATGGCAAGAATCAGAGTATTCCAAAACTCAGGCTGGTTGGCGTGAGGATGAAAATCTATTTTTACCAACCAGAAATCCTAAGGTTGCTCCAGGAGTGAGGAACTTTTCTCCAGCATGGAGAGGATCAGGTCATTTGGTGAGTTCACATACAGCAAAAGAAATTTCTATCATTCACTGAATAAAATGGTCAGTGGACAGATGATCCCTTGAAAACTTCATACAGCCTGTGGTTTAACAAAGGAGATATTCCAAAGACTAAGAAATGGCTTGCTGAAATTGCTCCATTGCAGCTAACTATTTCACTGGTGCTATCATTTATACATCAGGAACTGTTTCTTTCTGGAAAAGTTGCCTTGGATAATTCTTGCCTTACAACATCTGAAAACACATGTGAATGGGCCAGATTATGGAACAGTGTTTATTCTGCACTATGTGTTATTTCTTCACAAAAAGCTGTTCCACATATTGATGCTCATGGAAGTGTTAAATACATGGATGGCTTGGTCAGCTTTGGGACCGCTAAAAAGGCCAAAATTGTGTTCCAAGAACTGAATTGTCACTTTGCTTATAACCCAGGAACTGCAATATTCTTTTCAGGGAAGGGTTGGACTCATGAAGTCCCCAAATGGGAATCAGGAGAAAGAATATGCTATGCCTCTTACATGAGACCAGAATTAATGGCGGAAAACAGAGCAGAGGTTCAGGGTTATGCAAGACAGATTTCTTTGTAATAGTATTTGACTGCAACAGTAGCTTTTATATATCTATCATTATTGAGCTACTTTTCTAGGGTCCTCCATAGCAACAGATGTAGCTGACTATAGACTTGCTTAGTAAACATACAGCAATACGAATGTATAGACTTACTGTTTGCTCAGACATCAGCTGATATGGCTAATTAAAAAGGTTTTGTTTAATGTGATAATAAATAGAATATCTAGAATCACTTACCTGACGGCCCTGTTCATCAAGAGACATCCAAAATGACCAAAATGCTTCTTCAGATCCATCAGGATTTGCACATATCCATTCACGTTTGGCAAAGGCCCTGAGTACAGAATAAAAAAGTAGCAACTAGACAGTGTTTTTGAATCATACCATGCAATTGTACTCTTGTTCCATTTGGCTTTCTTAGTTGATGGCCTCTTAGAAGGTGTGGAAGCTGCACCCTTATTGTTGATGGTAGCAGTGGTTCTCTGAGTGTTGAGAATTGAATGAGAAGGGGTAGATATATTGGCATGCTGCTCATGTTGAGCAGTTGGTGGATGTGATTGAGAGGATAAAGTGAGAGGTGAATGCCCATTGTCATTTGATGATTGATTGTGAGGAGTAGCAGTCTGTGCTATCTCAGCAGAACTTGGGAGAGTTTGAACTGGAATCTGGCCTGTTCCTATAGAGTTCTGCTTCAGCTCAAGGCTTCTTTGTACAGCAGAATCATATTTGTTTTGCTGCTTGACCTCAAGATTTTGATAGGCAGAAAGCATGGCAGGGGAAGGGGCTAGCTGAGAAGACAGCTGTCTTATAGACTTATCCCAGTCTTCTTTGGCTTTCTGAAGTTTCGCATTCTGGTCTTGAATTTGCTGATCTTGACTTTTCTGAGCCTTCAACCGCATATCCACTATAGAAAAATCAGCTATAGTACAACCATTCAAATGAAATCACTTGCTTTGGCGTTGGACATGTCTTTGAGCTTGTTTAGTAGGTGAAGATGTACAGCTGGGGTAACGCGAGGGTAAACCAAATTTTTGGGCCTTTGTATCAATCAGAAATGCTTAAAACATTGATAAATGAGCTTTACAGACCTCAACATGATTTAACTTCATTAAATCATAGGCCTTCCCTCAAAGCACTGCACCCACTAATGACAGATGATCACCCTCTTGCTTTGAGTCCTCATGAGCAGACTCAATGATGTTAGAGGTATCATGACTAGCTTGCCAAATACGAAGTGGGATGTGTTTGGAATAACCCCAATTCAAACCAGGCAAAGCAAATTTTGACTGTATTTTATCTTCAACCCAGTCTATTATCCAGGCATAAATTGACTGAATAGAAAATGTAGTCATACACACACCATTTGCTTTTTTTCCATTTGAGGCAATTTTTTGTAGCTTTTCGTCTAGATCTTGATGTGTCATATTATCAGTGACTCCTGCAATGCTTCTCATTTGATGCTGAACATCTCTTGGAAGTGCAGTTTTGACAATATTCCGAAAGAAGTGAGCAGTGCAGAGCCGAAACAATCTTTCAAGGTGTTCATAGGGATCAAGTTCAGAAAGTAGACGGCGAGGCTCATGTAGGTCAAATTTTCCAACTGGTGCTTTGCTTTGAAGAAATTCACCAATACCTAGCCAAATTAATGTGATCAATTGTATGAAAATATAAAATTTAACCTGAAAAATATTACCTTTGGCCTGTCCTCTGTGTTGATCTGCTGTCCAAGACAATATTCCAGCAAAATCAAGTTCTTCTGCCCTAGATGCATGTAAATGCCGAAACTGCAAATGATAGCCTGTATCTTCAAATATGATATTATCAATGTTTTGAAACAGCAGAAGGTGTGCATGTGCAGTTTGCCGGTTCATATATGCTCGAACATAAACTGAAGCTTCAGAAACAAGAATTGTGGGTTAAGTGTACAATTAGATTAGATGGGAAACTTACAGCATTTATGAGCATTATCAAAGCTTCCCAGCTCAAATTCCAGCCATGGAGGTGCTCGACGAAAGCTGATATCAGACTGGATATGCCGAACAAACTTTTGAAGGCAGATACTGTTTGATGGCAAAATGCATATAATCATACGAAATGGAATACTGTCTGGCTCATCATCATCATCTAATGTGACCTCTTTTGCATAACGAATATAGAGATTATCAGATGTTTGTGAGGCTTTCAAGTGAAGGAGACCTGAGGATGGTGTAAATATTTGAGGTTAATAAACTTGTGAACAACATACCATCCCATCCAGTCCCATTAGGATAAATCTCTTTTTGGGCATGATCAATGTATGATTGCAAATGATCTAAATTCACCAGTGACGGGTGAAGATCAAACATGGTGGGGTTTATGATTTGGGGTAACTGATGTTGCAAAAATGTCTTGGTGGCATCACTCCGAACCAAGTGGCGAGATGTCAAATTGGGCAAATCATCTAGTGACTTGATGAAATCAATCAATAGCTGTCAGATGGTGGGGGGGGGTTTTACTAGGAGGTGGAATAGAATGATTGTGAGGATTTCAGCATATCACAAGAACATAGGGACATTCTGCAAAGTACTCAGGCAGAGGTTTATAGACTTCAAATGAGCCATTGCATGGAATAGGGATCATTGAAGCCATAGTAATTTGCTTAGTTCTTGGACAGCGATGATGACCTTCTAAGACAATTGTTAGAGATATTGTATAGTCATATAATATTATACTGCATACCACAGTTGTATTTCTGTGATTGAAACTCCCGGATGTTCAGACACGGCATAAGAGGCCCATATCCATCAGCCTTCATTGATTCCTCATAGTCAAGGGCATTTTCGCTATTGTTCCATAAAGCTGTAAAGTAGTCCACATCTATCTGGCCTTCATTTAGACGGTAATAGAGATGAGTTTTGGTGGTCTCCAGATTGTAGTGTTCACAGCTAAACAATAAGTATTTAAGCTATATAATCTGAGAAAACAAATATTTGTGGTTTGCTTACCAGATAACAGAATGGTCTTTCATTTTTCTAAGCTGAAGACGACCCTGACATGTTGGATTTCCTTTTTTGCCTCATTTGGCCTTAGTAGGAGTAAATCGAATGGTGTCATGTTGTTTTTGCTCTTCTTCAGTCCGAATTGTTTGTTCTTGTAAAGCACTGAGACAACCCTTATCACGAAAGGTGGACCAAAGAGACAGAGTTGCTGTATGAACTTCATAATCTGGGGTTATAAGATGCCCTTGCTGAAGTGGATGTGCATATAAACCGAATGACTCTGCATTTGCTTGTGTGTGTGACTGCAAGAGACTATCATCAAAGAATTCACAGATTTTGATGCCTCGACCTGGTAAGAAATTAAAATTAAGTTGTTTGAGTCTCATAAGATTAGTATAAAATTGAGCTAGCTTACATTTCTTTGTGATTTTGATGCAGGGCACCAGTTCTTGTGTTTTAGAACTGCGGAAAATATGAATGTACACATTCTTGCTTCTTTGCCCACAGTGTAACAATGAATATGCAAACTCTTGTTCTGGTGCCCTATCAGGATCTGTTTGCTTGATAGAAAATAGGTGGCCAACTGAAGATTGTTGAGATGAAGAGGTAGAAGGATAATCAATAGAGTGTAAGCTGGAATAATGATACATCACATCCAGGGTAGTCTCTTTGTTGACTTTAACATTTTTAGAAGTGGAGAGCAAAGGGGTTTCAGCCATGTTCAGGAGCTTGCTGTGATTTTACAGTTTTTAAAGGACTGAGGAAGATATATAATGGTTAATTCCTTGCTCTAGATCTGTGGGATCTCATCTTAAAGACTCAATTTTAAGTAAGGCGGCAATAAGGTGAAATAATTACTCGCTCAAAAGAAGCAATAAATAATTGAAGTTCAAAAGAAGCATCAGAATGAAAGGTCATCTACTTAGAATAAAGTTAAAAGATAGCCAAGCTGGAATCTGCCATTATGCCAAAAAGGAATCAAGAAAGAAGATGAATAAAACTGGGGTGTCTATGATTCAAACACTGCAATATGGGATGTATTTCTACAGATATGATGAAGAGCTGATAGGTAAATAAAGGTCTTTGTGACCATATGTTAGAAAAAATCTGGAGGTATAGCTTTCTGTACTATAACAAGGGATTGGCAGAGGATTAAGAATTGAAAATATAACAAAGACCTCTAATAGCAACCATAGTCACTGCATCCATATGTGCAAGACATAGGATTGGGGAGGTGCAGCTTTCTGCATCACAGATACAGAGGTTAACAAAAATGGAGGTGACAAAGAGAATAGAATCTCTAGAAAGCATTCTTCACAACCGTAGTCACTGCGTCCATATGTCTGGGACATAGGATTGGGGGGTGCAGCTTTCTGCATTGAAAAAAGCTAAAGATTCAAGGACTGAAGAAATGGAAAGGATGGGAGGATGGAGACTGACTGACTCCCACTTCTGCTTTTATACCTTTCTGGTCCTTCAAAAATTTGATAGTCCTCAGCACTCAGACAGTCCAATAGGTCCCTGCAATTAGATTAAGGTATAGATTTGCAGAGCGGAATATTTGGAGATTTGTGAAAGAAGATGGAAGTACCTTGCGGATGTCGTACTTCAAATTAAGGAAGCGGCGGATCCTTACATTTAAAGCCAATCATGTTCCAGAAGCATAGCAACAAAGTGAATCCTCACACTTAAAGCTAACGCTATGGCAGAAATGTAGTAACAAAGAAAACAACACTAAGACGAAGAAACCAGAATCTCAGATGGACGATCTAGATCTGATTTAACTGATATTCCAGCGGTGGCATGCACCACTGATTCCTGATTCCGGTGGCGCTGGGTCACGTGGTCACGTGTTTGCTGATAATGTTATCTTGTCTTATCAATAGTACTTATCTAGTTATTACTCGAAATTGTGCATTCAAACAGACACGTGCCGCCATAAGTAACTACCTTCAGACAATGTTGAGCACAGACCCTGGCACATGAGCCCGAAGTGCGTTGCTGATTACTAGTAGCTCTAATCATGCTTTGTATCTCTTAGGGCCTATTTGGATGCCGAGTTTTTGAGATAACGGTTAAATTTTTAAGTTACATAGCAAAATAGCCGAGAGTGGGAACATCACGTATAAAATTACCTGTATATTTTCAGGTATGCGACGGTGTAAGTGATAAGCTGGAAGGCCTCCGTATCTCTTTCGGTACCCGCCCAATGACCAATGCGCCGAAAAAGTTGCAAAATGCCCTTCCGGCTAGCTGCGCAGCAATGTTATCAGAAGCAAGTTTGCACGCTGTGGTATTGATGTGCCTCCGAAAGGTCCACACTAAAGCTCAATGTGCACTAGCTGTTGGGGACAGAGAGCGGGAAGGGTGGAGGTCAGTAGAAAGTTAGGAAAGTGAGCAATGGTATCTGAACACATGCCAGGTTTTTCAACAAAAATAAGAAAAAATTACTAGAAACTAATGTCGGAAAAATCATTTCTTGATTATAATTGACGCCGAATTATATTCAATTATAAGCCAATTATAACCGCTAATAACCGCTTATAGCAGTAATTTTTGAGTTTTTGCTTATAGGCAATAAGCCGATTATATGACGTTATATTCAGAAAGATCCAAAAAAGAATTGTTTCCTGGCCGATAGGAGGCATACTTAAACACACTTAACATACACAAGTGTTCAAAAGTCATGCACCTTCCTGATATAAAAGGTGCCAGCATATAAGATTGTATCTGGGCCTATTGGATATGCCTCTGCTCAAATGTAAAAGAGAATGAGGTTGGAGTGTGCTAAACAATGTTATTTGTTGTGTTTTAGTGGGGTTTCCAGAATTTTATAGCCTGTTCCAAATTAGGCAGGTGCATGACTTTTGAACACCTGTGTAGTATTTCTTGAAGCCCTATTCAAGGGCTACATAATGAGTGCTTTACCTTAAGCACAAAGGGATGCAGCTCAGAGAAACAAAATATCACTTTCTATAATGACCCATAATCCGGTTTTTCGGTGCTGCTTATAAGCGATTATATAGGCCCCATAATTCAAATTTAGTTTTTCCGACAAACGGTAAAATAAGGTCACTAAGATCTTCCTAGAATACTCTGCATAGAGATACAGGAAATAAAATTCCAAGCTAGGATATTAATTCATGGAGCAATTTCCAGGACTTTTCACTGGTGTAGATATTGAAGAGCAAAAAATACCTTGGTACCTTTGCAATGCTCAAGATAGTAGATTCAGCAAAAGGTAAGTTATGTCTCTGAATTGATCTGCAAGCCATAAAGGCATTGCATTAGTAACAGTTTGTCATGTTGCAACTTTATAGCATATCTACTATATTCCAAAATAATCCTAGAATATGCAGTAGCAATAAGTACAAATGAATAAAAATGTTGAGCATATCAAGAAACTTTTTAGTGATAAGTTTGAATCAAGTGAATGTAAGAGTGGATGAATATTATATAAAGACAGCCAGTGTCTCTTAGCATTGGATACACTTCGACTTCTTTTGGCTCAACTCAAGTGACTTAGCAACTCTTGAATCTTGACTTGGCTCAGAGTCATTTAAAAGTGACTCATTCTGACTTGAGCTGCTTTGGTCACTGAATTTGGCAATATTTTTAAAGACTGCTCAAATTCTCCATGGCCAAGTAAAAAAACAATGAGGACTTCCAATGTAGGACAATTCAGAAGTTGTAAACATAAGAATTGAATGATGGCAGATTCCGAGTGCTTGCAACAATAGTACCGGTCAGAATCCATTTTAGAACGACGCTTCAAACGCCGTTCCAAGTATCAATTTACCAACATAAAACGGCATTGACTCATGCTGTAGGTCTGACCGGGCTTGCGGACCACTCGATTTGCCTTCTGCTTTTGACAACCGCTTCAGTGTACAGTAGTAGTAGATTTTTATAAATATGGAATTACTCATCTTACCTTACTTGCTATTGCCTCACAAAAACTCTCGAAAAGCCCACACCAAAATACATCTTACTACTTTCTTTTCATTTCACAAGGCTCATTTAGGAGACATGTCAATATGGCAAAGCAAACATGTTTTTGTGTGAAGACCACAAGAAAAAAATCATGTATATGTAATTTACAGAGTGCAGAGACTTGACGACATTTCAAAGTGATGAAGCGCGGCTCGGGAGCGGCTTCATCTTTTTGAGCCGTTTCAACTTGAATCGCCTACTCATGTCCGAACGCACATAATTCCTGTGCCGGAATCATTACGTGACTCCGGCGAGACGCCGCTTTCCCACGGGGTTGCCAGATAAGCTACCCTTACATTAGCGGGGTTGTTAGCGGCAAGGGGGTTGTCAAATAGTTTTATCCTACAACGGATATGCCGTTCGAGTTGTAGAATGACCAACGCAGTCACTATTAATGGAAGTTGCTACTGGGTTTGTAAATGGAATTCTGTCGAACTGCGGGCTCGAGTTAAGTAAGGACGAGTCCTAAAGTTGGCCAATCAAGATCTCAACCACGCTGAACAATCAGAGATTTTTGAGTTATTTCAAGGTGGAACTCGGAAAACATATCTGGACCGAGTGCTAAGGCACAACTCCCTTTACCCAATGAATCGGTACCGGTTTTAGGTATTTATACTTTTGTACACAATTTCTGCTATGGGACGTTCGGCTTGGTTATTAAAATGATTTCTGTTTCTACACATGCAGGTCCGTTGTGACCTTGAGCTTTATTAGTAGTGGTGCCGACTTCAAAATAACCTTCGGTTCCTTCCAAATCCGAAGGGAGTATTTATTAATGAAAAATATCAAGGTATTAAAAGAAAAAATTATATTACCCCTATAAATTAATGAAAGAAAATAATATTTTTAATTTAGTTTTGGAAACTAAACAATTGATAATACTCGGTAAGAAAATCTGAATTCGTATATCCTTTTTGAGTATAGTAGAAGTCATACACTTATGTATCAAAGCTTGGTTAATAAAGAATGTACACCGGCGGCCGCAAGAACTCATAGGCTCAGTCTAGGGTTTAGTACCGCCACTGATCCATGGCATCGAATCTCGGAGTGAAAGTCGCGCTTTCTGATGGCTAAGGTAGGGTTTTGTCATGCTTGGCCTGAGTGTGTGAGTATGGCACCCGATTCGGTGTGTCGCCGGTGTATGAGGTGAAGAAAGAAGAGAAATTTTATTTCATAGAGTGCAAAGTGTTTTGCGTTGGATTTGAGAGAGGAACTAGGCTGATTTATCAGGAAGTCAGCTATTGTCATGAAGCTGATTGAAAAGGGGAATTATCCCAGTCGCTCGTGGATGACATGTGTTATCTTTCACGGTGGTTGAGGAACATCTATTTTGATTGATGGCCCTTGGTTTCTGGGCTTGTTCTGAAGATTCTGATAGAAGCATTCCCTCAACAAATAGCTGTTCTATTAATGCGCTTTTTAAATGAATCCTAAGTTTAGTTCCTAATGTTCCCAACTCCGGCTTGTGGGAGAAGGCCTGAGTGATGTCCAAAATGGCAAACAGCGAAGGAAAGCCACTTTCCATGGCATATGTGAAGACTGTACCACAGCGTCACTGATACACACGGTACAAAGGTCATATAACACCAGCAAAAATGTCCATATAATCATACCACACTAAAACATCCCTACTTGAGGTAGTATCACCTGTGATGGTGTGCAGATTATTATATCCATGTTACAGTTACAATGCATCAGACAGATATATATAACCCTGGGATGCAATGTGGAAATAATGATAATTTCTCACAAAAATAATGGAAACCAAATCATATATCTGGTTCATCCTGGGAGCTAAATATCCCGTTTTGAGCTATATAACCATTATATTTCCCCAAACTGCATCAGAATGGTATCATATTTTTTTAAAATGCAGAACCTATAATTATATTTACTAAAATCAATCATATCAGCATCATATAGCTGTTAGATATATTCCCAAAAATTCACATATGCCCATGTTTATTCTATTTGTGAGAACCTATCTTGATTTCCATCTTGCATCACATTACATCTCAGGGTTAAATGTCCGTCTATGAAGCATGACAACACAATAGTCTGCACAATATCACTAGCAACACTATTCCAAGTCAGGATATCTCAGTGTGATATGGTTTTAGGGTCATTTTACTGAGAATTCTTATTTTAAGTTGTACAGCACTGCCTTAAGTTAAGATCTATTATAATTACTCGTTAATGGAGTCCAAGCTCTAGGCTAAAATGCCTTTTTTTGTTGAGCTCAATGTTGCTGGAGGTCCACAGAGCTTTGCATACAACATCTCCACACCAACAAGCACGCACGCTGAATCTATTGATCCAAAGCTTCCAACAGTTCTCTTTCTTCATCCTGTATTCATTGGGCAAGAGGCCTTTGTTTGTGAGTTTGTTAATGACTCATCATCCTGTCTCTGCATTCAATTGCTTTCAAAAGCCCAATTTAATGACCCCCGATTACGCCAATTCAACCTGGTTGCTTTAGATCTCCGTGGTTATGGTCAGACTGGTGGAACTGTACCTGAAGGTTATAATCAACAGACGGCTGCAGATGATGTTGCTCAATTCATGGTAGGGCTTTACGTGTGCTGTCATCTATGTGACTGCATTTATATGGTCTGCTTTTGTATAAACACAGCATGCACTCCAGATTCCTCCGTCACACATATTTGCCCTTTCTATGGGTACCATTGTTGGTCTTCAACTGGCAGTTTCTTATCCAGGCAAAGTCCTATCACTTTTCTTCGTATCCCCTCTCTGTTTAGAAGAGGTGAGGTGATACTAGTCGTCAGTACACTGTAGACTGAATTTTTATTTAGCTTTCTAGTGTTGCAAGTGGCCGACAAGAAATTCATGACGCATGGGTTGATGGTGTTGGCAGGTTTCAAGCTGGTGGGGACGAGGACGAACAGGACAAGGAAGCAATTACGTATGCTTCAATGGGTATTATGCAACTAGCATTTAAGGATGGGGGGAGTAGTTTGACTCGCGCGTGGGTCTTCATGTTTTGGCTGTTTGATATTTCAGTATTAATCTCGCCGTAATACCTCTTATCTCAATTATAGTTACGTTAACCACTGTCTTCCTCAAACTCTGAAGAACTGGGACTATACAAAAATCGACACGTATACACGAGTTACGCTCGATTTCTTCAATCTACGGAAAGCACATTCAGTGGATACGTTAAGGACTGCGCTTGCGTCAAATAATGTTCCCGTTCAACTAATACACTGCTCAGACGATGTGGCTTATCCACTCGACTACACAAATCAGTTCAAAACGCAATTGGAGGGGGCTGGTGTAGATGACGTTGGACTGGAGGTTGTAGAGGGCTCACATTTGGGGAGTATGGAGCATAGTTATTTGTGAGTGCACATTTCCACCCGGTTTGGTGTATGGCTTATGACCTTCACGAAAGAATCAACCCCATATTCTATGAGTTCCTCTTAGATCATATCGATCTGGATGTACGATTACATCTACCGTCTCCACCAGGAGAACTTACTTCGCCTTGGGATGTGAGTTGTATTTTAATAAATTATCCTGTCAAACCTGACTTTGATTGAATCTAGGCTGAGCTTATAGAAGCTGGATGGAATAAATACGACGATGCTCCAGATTCGGATGGTGATGATAGTTCACAGGACTCAGAACTTGAATTTGTATAACTTGAAGTAGAGATACATTTGCATAATGCATTTGACTTTCCACGTCGGACACCACATATACATGTAAGCTATTGAACCTACTTTGAAGACGGCATTCCTAGTCTTTGGATTCGCTTCGATGCGTTTACCTGAGGAGAAGGAGAGTGCCGAGGGCGAAGACGTGGTTGGGGCTATGATCTGGGAATATAGGCTCAGGTCTAGGAGACCTTGGGCCCCGACGAGACCGTTTCCTGGCACATCCGCAGTGGGCTGCGATACCCAAATGTAAGGAGCGAACGATGCATCCAGTGACCGTGGATACCCATGTCAGAAGGAGCTCGTCGGCCTAGAGAGAGGATGATTGGTTGTGATGTTGCAGGTGTGTGGTTGGAAGTGCGTGCTGATGTACCCATAGGGATATAATAGATGTGTAGTTGCGCGTAGATGCACTTATGCAGAGAAGTGTATGTAGGTCAAAGGTAGAGGAAGGAAGAAAGCGAAGCACGAGGAGAAATGAGTGGTAGCGAGGACTCTGAAGCAGCAAAGATGCCCCAGGGTATCCTTCCGACTCGTGCTTGCTGGTGATGAAAGGTATACCGCGTCACACATCACGCATATCCAAAGACCACGATCTGTCTCGCGACTTCGTCGAACATATCAGATCTTCAAGCTTCCTTCACCAGATCCTACCTATCGGACTCTTAATACCATTTTAGGAAATGCAATCAAACAATCAACGTCCGAATATTAGGACAAAGAAGAGAAAAAGGCGCCGGAAAGTATGAGCAGTGTTTTCTCAGGTCGGTGTGGTGGGAGCTGTCAGAGGGAGAATGCGTAGAGAGGAGAATGGGGACTGGTTGATATCAAAGAGGCGGTGAGTGTAAGGCGTTCGGCAATTATAATTTTAACTAGATTGTGTCAAGCTGAGACAGAGGATACGGATCACGGATCCGTAAGGACCTAGCGGCGGGCGAGGGCAAGAGGTATCGGCGTAGTTCAGCAAATGGGGTGATTTGATGGCGGACTTTTCCGACTTTTCCACGCTTTTCCGGTGGTTTGCGCAAAAATGGTCTCTTTTTGTATGTCTACAGTAGTGGTAACACGAGTTTGACCCTCAAAACATGTCAGAAACATGGTTTTGAAGCTCGAGGAAAAAGAAGAGCGCCATATCAAGGGCTTGTCGCCAACCGATCACTTGCGAAATCTTGAACTTCTTGTGGGAAATTGAGACCTGGTCGGTGCGCTTGTTTGCACTTGTTTTCGCTTGTACAAGCTAAAACAAGCGCCGATACTTGATGGTGGTGTTTTTGTCTTCTTACGGTTTCACAGCCTGGGCTCATCACGTTCTCAGCCCAGTTTTTTGATTTTTATATCTGAGCAATGCTATACAATCGGTGCTGAAGCTAGATAGACGGATACACGGCATGGTCCCACTGTAGATGATCGTCAAATTGCAATATCTTCAAGCTTGTCCAAAAAAATCCTTCAACTGGCTATATGCCGGCGTGGGTATGACGCCTCAAGCTCAAGTAAAACATGAGAAGCCATGAGATTGCTCTGAGACTCGTTTCTTTTGGTGTATAGTTGACTAGAAAGTAGTAAATAAAATATCACTTACCCCTGGTCAGTCTACGGTCGACTAAGTCATTGACCTCCTCCAGCTCGTACCACGTCCATCCGACCAAAGTCAGGAAATCGGTCTGACCGCCCAGCATATCTGACAAAGACTGATGCGTTTTATATTTCACCGTCCTGATGGAAATCCCGAAACGTCCTAACAACAGTCATCATGTTCACTTCTAACAACACTTTTTCTGCGGTTACAATTGACAAATCACAGTGGCGTTCGATATTTCTAATAAACTTGTCCATTTGTGGAAGGAGCGAGAGTTACACCGGTTCTCAACCAAGAGGTGGGATTTGTATTATGGTAGCAAGTAACCAACAGGAATATTGCTGGATTGCACTGCTCCCAAATTCATATCGTAAATGGATGAGGGTTTTATAATTGGCAGCGGGAAGAAAATCGTATTTAGGGCGAGGATGTCAATCAGATTCTGTCAAACCCATCCAAAATGTCGAGCACAGTGCAAGTTCCTTCTCATGTCGAAAAGCAGTAAGTTAAACCTTCTATCGTCGTGAATTATGTCCGACCCATTGACATTCAGATATGGACCGTTATTAATCGGAATTTTCTTCAATGGAATATTGTACGGAGTGCGTCTTTCGACATCTTTTGTTGGTCCATTGTGAATGGCGAGCGTTCACAATCTCTTGGCTAGATGCTATTAGTTCAGGTGAGTTCGTGACGCCTACTTCTCGATTAAACGAAATACATTTTGGACTTCCTCAGGCATACATCTATTTCCACCATATCAATTCGTAATATTTTATTCCTTTTTACCTCAGTTTATATATATCTAAACCTCCCACAGCGATAGTCGGTGGACCCACTGGATGGTTTGCTACTTTGTGATGAAAAGTGACTTGGGTCTCAAACCAACTATGTACTTAGGTTATCATTTTACTCATCGCAGAGACTGCTAATACCAGTCTGGATTTCTGCGTAGCTTGGGAACCACTGATTAAGAACTTTGGTGTGTTTCTACAATTACGAGATGGGATTCTATAATTTAACTGCCATGAAAAAAGGACACTTTACTACCAATACTCCCTTGAGTGAGCCAGAGGATACTTTCGCTATATTCAAATTATTTTTAACGTTTCTTGTTGCGCGATATAGCACTCGCTACTAGTGAGTAGTCATTTTCCATAACTAGGAATTCGACTGAACGAGTTTTTATAGACCCTGTCACCACTGTTCGTAGCTGTATATCTCAAGTTTTCTGCCGCTTCTGACTTGCTTGCGTTCATACGTTCAGTCGTTCATCTCCACTATTGTTCAAGTTTATGCAGGGTGGCGTATTCGAGTGCTCACAAAATCAAACTTATTACCTGGATTCATATTTTTCTTGGCCTTACTTTGCATGGTGGCCGGGATCATCAGTTCAGTCTGCCTTTTTCTTCAGCCGTCATTTGATGCAATGAATAGGTATATATGGGCACTTATGACATGGCTAACTGCTTCGGCTGCTTGTGACGTCGTGATATCGGTTTCATTAGTCAGGGTCTTGGTCAGTGACCTGAAATGCTTCTGAATCGCTTTCTTTGAGTGCTCATGGCGCTATAGATGAAGCATAAAAATGAATCATTGATACAAACCAAATCTCTTATAAACAAGATTATTATTCGTAAGAGTTTCTGTTCGCTCAGGTCGCTCAATGTGTCCCGGTTCACACTAATTCTGGCGCTCTTCCTAATAGTAACCATTCAAACCGGAATGATCACATCAGTAACGGCTGTTGCGGCTGTCATTGCATTCACCATCCAAAAGGTATGTGCTTTGCATTGACGGTCTGGAAATAGTAACGTATTATTCGTGAGGCGGTCCACCAACATGCTACAATGTTTGTTGCATTCATCTTTATTTTGGTCCCCAGAAGAATCTAAAGCTAGTTTTTGGACTCATGCAGCCAGCTCATTTGGGACCTGTCACTGTCAAAGCTATACACAAATTCTCTGCTCTCAGCGTATGGACTTTCATAAATCCTTATATCCATGCTTATACAGAAATTTTCATTCAAAAGACTGAATGCCCGTACCCGATTAAACAAAATGCTTGGTGCACAAAATAGGCCTTCACACATATGTCATAACTGTTTTGATTTAGAAGGTGTTCGGGATAACAGGAGATACAGTGTAAGAATTACATTCGAATAAGATGTCCCACTGAGCTTACGTTCTTGCTCCCCTTATCCATAGTCCCACTCCGTATTAGACATACGTCCAAATGTAGGGACTTGAACAATGATCAATTTAATTTTGTATGCACTGTTGATCAGTAAATCCTGTATTTATCCAAATGCTTAACTGACTGTCAGCAAATTTTGAAGCAGTAGTTCGATGAGAAGAGCTTGACATGAATTTCCCGTAGATGAGTTGGTGATGATCGCACGGTTCTGGTTGCTCAAAGCCTTTCAGCACACAACTTGAAACAGAGTCACTCAATTTTGAGTTATTTTTAATTTTATTTGGTGGATGTCAAGACCATACTAGTGTATTAAAAATTTGATGGTTCTGTTGCCAACAATCGTGTTACTGTGAATTGTGTATAAAACACCAACCCTTGGAGAAATGCATTAAATAAATAGTGATAGAGATATAGGGCTTTTAATCCTTGTCCTCAAATGATATGCATGAATACATAATCATGAATGTTGTGCATATAATTCTGAGGCTCAGGCTGATTCATGAAATGAAGTATCAATGATTTTCTCTCGAAAGCAATAGGAGAAAAGTTGCGATTTCCTGTCTATGACAAGGCCCTGTTTTTTGAACAAGATCTTCCTGGAATGTAATACTTATGGTATACTTAACGTTTGTGATCATGATGTTACCCAACCCATCAAATAAACTTTGGCTTATACCGGACATGCCTACTTTCTGTCTTGGAAGTTTCAGTCAGATATGTCCATAAAATTGTTTATTTATTTCAAGGTTACATCATGGCTAGTCAAGCCAAATAAAATGCCCGACTTAGACCCGCCTGGGTTAAACTAAGCAGATAGCTTCCGCTGTTCATGCTCGCCTAAGTTTCAATTTCGAGGATAATCTATTAGATACTTTTTACCGAGTCGCACAGACTCGGATATTGGGATTTATTGACATGCAGAACCATATAGTAACGACTATTTTTTACTTTTCGGCTGGAGCCGTCGGAACACTAGATGAATTTGAAAGAAGCAAAGCCTGAGAACTTGTCACATAAAATCCCAATGCATTTGCACTCTATTACATAAATATTGTGCAAAGACACGCAGTATAAAACTATATCAAGCCTCTAAGCTACTGTTCAGCTTGAGTATATGATTTTGTACAAATAAGTGGGACAATTTGTCTATCCTATGGTATAGGTGGGCTAAAAAGACTAGTAGTAATCATTGCATACTATCAGCTTGATTACATGGAGATCAAGAATTTTTTGATGCTTTTAGGTAGTTAAATTCAGTCAGAATATTCAATAGGACCACTAAACCAAACCAACTCAATAATGTACTTTAGTATAGAATCTAACGTGATTAAGATTATAAACTTACTTGTTATCAAAATTATCAAATTCAGCACTGAATAATGTTTACTACCTTTGTCTAGAGCTGAATTGTGTCGTTGAAGACACAGGCTTGCTATGATAAGGAATTTGAGGTGGAATATTGAGGTGATATCCAGTTTCCTGATCACTGTCATTAATCTGATCCTCACCGCCAATATATCCTTCATCAGGACCACCCTGACTGTCAGAATAGTGAATGGTGGGAGATATATGATTATGTGGGGCAGCTATGGCACGTTGAATATAATTTGGATCAACGTCAGACGATGGGGGTAAGGACGAGTAACTGTGATGAGGATGGACCTGATAATAAGGCAGAAGGGATGCATCGCGTAGATTTACTTGTTGGCCAGGAGAATGGAGAAAGTCCGAGATTTCGTGCCCTAGCTCTCTCGTATTGGTTGGCATAATACTAGATCTGTCCTGGTGAGGGCTTCTCTGATTTAAAGGTTGTTGAAACATTGGTGTGGATGTCCTCATACTATCAGCTAACAAAAGATGGGGAATAAACAAGACAGAATAAAAGATCATTAGGATTACTTGGATCACGCACCCTTTGGTATTGGATCTGGGGCTGTTGGGTTTGTACCAAAGTTAACAGTTCCGTGACTGCCATTGTTGACACCATTAGCGTGACGATTGTCATCTGAGGGATGGCAATGTTGGAAAAGAAGGAAAAATTCAAATAATCAGTACTTACTCTTGATATGATTCCATGTCCAATTGTCATGATGGGTTTTCTGATAACTGGGACTTTGTGGGACACTTGATATCTCTGGTGAGGGTTTATAAACAATGGAATTGATGTTACTTACTTTCTCCCATTATTGACGATCTGAGTATCATCACCACTGACATCCTTGAAGGTATTTCCTGTAAAGGTGTTGGAGTGAGCATTTTGAAACCAGTGACTAGTGTGGGAGGCCATGCTGATGGGGGTTTGAGTTGAAGTCGTGTTGAAGCTCTTCTGTTGTCCTTCTTTACACATGATCATGAGAAAGATAGTTCTCCCGGTGGCAATGGATCTCACATAAATGCAAGCGAGGTCTGGGAAGAAAAAGATGTCAAAAAGGTCTTCTCCAATTGGAGATTGACAGCTGGAACTAGTGGCGCTAATCAAGATTTATTCTTCATGCTATTTATTCAAACACTTACAAAAATATAGTTTGACGCTGGCTTAAATAGTTCGACGACACCTGAAGGATCAGGTGTATACATTTGTTATCAAGGACATTCAAAATCCTATACTTAGGGGGCGCTAAGCTTGCACCCAGCGGCCGATACAAAGATTGCGTGTTAGAGTGGCTCTCTTAAGGTTATATAGAGGAATGTTCATGACGATTTCTTCCAGGAGCCTTTCCTACATCCTGTCATTTTTTCAACATTATCATGAGTAGTGGCAAGGAGACTCCTAACAAGCAAAAAGCATCCAGCTCGGAAGGAAGCTCAAGCAACACTCAGTGGTTTAGTAAGGACCATTGAATCTCTATTTTTCTCTGCTAATTTCATATCATTAAAGATGACAACCGTTATGCAAATGGTGTAAATAATGGAGGTGGAACCGTGAATTTCCACGTACCACCAAATCCTCCCAAAGGTGGCGGTATGCAAGTTCTCAAGCAATACACGATTTGAACAACTGATTCCCCTTTTTTTTACCTGCAAGACAATAGCTCCCCAAGTTGGGTTGATGTCTCACAGCATGGGCGCAAGAAGTGATGGTCCTGTGACAGTCACATGTTGATGCTATGTCATCAATTCTGGTGTTCCCTAGCCCTATTTGATATTTCAATGGTATATTGCAGATAGACTCCACCACTCTATGCATATACTTTCCGTATTATTTATTGTCATTTTACTTGTGAAAGTTTATCCACAAAATTCTTAGTCATTTTTAGCATTTGTCAATCTTGGCAACTTCTATGCCTAGAGATCATGGTAAATCCTTGTTCAAAAAATCCATAGATAGATCACAGCAGGGCCTTGTCATGGACAGGAAATCCCAACTTTTCTCCTATTGCTTTTGAGAGAAAATCATTGGTACTTTATTTCATGAATCTGCCTCAGAAATATGCACAAAATTTATGATTCTATATTCATGTACATTATTTAAGGGCAGGTATTAAAAGCTCCATATCTCTGTTACTACGAATTACGGTAAAACAATTTTTGGCAACAGGACCATCACTTTTTGAACGCACTAGTATTTAGCTACCGCAAAAAAAAGAAATACTCAACTTCCTTTCTGACGTGGCTACTGATCAGCTGGAGTGGCCGGTGACAGCCCGTACCTTGTTCACATGAAAATTGAAATGCAAATATTCAATTCATGAAAGTCATCCAGACCATTTCACACAGTACATATGCTCACATGCCAACAGTAAATGTCCAGCTGAGTGTTGCGAAGTAAGGTTTGTGGCGCCGTAAATCAAATTTTTTGTGCCTGCCCTGGACTTCTTGTACTCTTAAACTCCATTGTATTCGATCCAACATATATAAATTACTATCGGCACTCCAAGCGCTTCTACTCTTCTCCCTCTTGCTTTGTCGAATCAGATAACGATATAAAATATCACTCAGTATAGTTATGAAAACCTTTCCCTGGTACGTCCTTATTGATATAAGCTAATGTCTCCAATGTGAGCGTGGCAATTCTAGGATCTTCACCATTTGCCTAAGTATTTTTGCACGAGTCAACTCTGTGCACATCGAAGTCCCCCAGTCATGGCCCAGGCGTTGCCCCTTAGCAGCTACATTAACTCGTGACTCATCTGAGGATCCAGAGACACTCTCTATCATTCGGGTCCAAGACTCTCAGAGAAGCACGGTCGCTACTATCACAGATACGGACCTTACTCCCCAGAAAATCGTCTTTACAGTTGCTACTCCGGGGTAAGTCTTCCTGTTGATTCATGAATGGAGATTGATAAATGTTTATTTCTTCTCTATTCCCAGGACCTTCCATCTTGAAGTATTGGACAGTATGTCCGAGGTTTTGGCGGAAAGCGAGCCATTTACAGTACAAAACGTTATCACTCCCACTTGCCCTCCGACAACGTCAGTATAGATCGGTTTTAACATGATTCTAAATTGATTTTGTAACGTAGATAATAAGAATGCAAGTACTACTACTGTATCATTAGTGTTCAGTACACCTGACTTTTCCTGAGGTCAGATATAATTCTTTTCTGGTAAAAGGAAAGTGGGCCATCGCTTTGCGTGGCATGTACGAGGCCTCAAGTCCGGACCATAAACTATGAGATGTTCTACCTACGCAGCAACCTTCCAAATAGATTTGCGCACAAAACTCTGCCGGGTGCGGGAAAAACCAACAATATAAGGATGCGTTACAAGGCCAAATCCATAAGGTCTCGTTCTTACTTATCACTTAGATGGTACAGGTTCAAGCCCACTTGGTAAGTAAGTGTTTGCTCAGCATTATTCTGATCATTAGCATTTCAGCAATTGAACGAAATGCCAAATTGTGCCTCATATCTGCCACGCACAGAAATAACCCACTTGTTTTATCATGATCTATTTACAAACTGACAATAAAACCTTGTGATAGCAAGATAGCATATGTAAGACAGCGACTCAAAAACAGTTGAACGGGAGCTACTTAGTATGAGTATTTCAGAGACCTTGTATGTATCTAAAAAATTCCTGGAATAACTGCTGAGCAAGACTATCAGATATCTGACTTAATCAAATAAAGTGCATGCAAAGAAGAATGGAGAGTTTATTTGTGACCAGTGCTAGGGCATTCAAAAAGTGATGATCCTGTTGCCAAAAATTGTTTTACTGTAATGTGTGCATAAAACACGAGACATGCACGAAGTAGATATAGAGCTTTTAGAACTGTTCTTAAATAATGTGCATGAATAGACTCATGAATTTTGCATATATTTCTGAGGCTGATTCATGAAATAAAGTGCCAATGGTTTTCTCAAAAGCAACCGGAGAAAAATTAGGATCTTCTGTCCATGACAAGGCCCTACTGTGATCTATCTAAGGGTTTTTTTGAACCAGAATTTACCATGACCCTTTCTAGTAGGCATAAAAGTTACCAAAATTGACAAATACTAAAAATGGCTAAGAATTTTGTGGATAAACTTTCACAAAATCATATAATAAGTAATATATATAGGGTGGTGGAGTCTATCCATGTAATATGCCATTGAAATATCCAAAACAAACAACAGGGGCTAGGGAATGTCAGATTGATGACTGTCACAGGACCCATCATTTTTTGTACTCATGAGTGAGTTTTACGATATCTGCAACGATCCCTCTATTGAACACTCCTTTCTGACCTGGCCGTGAATTAGGTACATGGGTGTAAAAATCCAACCAGTTAACATAAGTAATTCAAATTTCGCCGCGCACTAGCAAATCACAACCCCAGAGCAACATCAGACTTCTACACTATACACATACAAATTCCAATCTATTATACATTTCGAATCCGGTATTCCTCCCATCCCATGCACCATCTCCATCCTTCAAACTAACAATCAATCAACCTTGATCAAAACCTCTTCCTCTCCATCATCAACTCCAAAACTCTTCCCAGCACTCGTAGCCAAAACCCCAGCCAAGCCTTTTCCTCTAACTTCATCCAACGAATCCCATCCAGCGAGTCCCATGGTTACATCCAAATCAGCAAGAATATGTTGGATGACCTGTTCGACACCTGCTTGGCCTGCGAGGATGGATGCGTAGACGTAGGGACGGCCGACTTGGAACAGAGGGAAATTAGTATATGCGAGGTACATGAAAAGCAAGGGGAATTGTCGAGTGGAAAGGTAGAGTGAATGTCCAGCATGGTGGTATAAGCAGCGAAAGTACACAAAAAAAAAACAAAGAGGTACGAAGAAAGATAGAACCCAGTGAAGCCGAATTCCAAAACTGAAATTGAATGGGCCTTCCGCCTAGATTTGGCCTTGTCGTGCATCACCGCGCGCGCATCCATGCATGCACGCACGTGAATAAAAGCGCAGAGTCAAAATACGCCAACAGGAAACAAACAACACGCCAGACCGGCACCGACTCCAAAATTCCAGGAAACAGAAACGATTCGTACGCATCAATCAACATAACGTTTACCGTCCTCCTACGGTTCCTCATGACAAGACACGCACCTCAACCCCGAGAAACACACAACACAGAAAAACAGCAAAATCATCAAACCGTCCAAAACCAATCAATTAATGGTCCTGGCGATGTCATGAAAATGGTTACTTTCACTTCAGCACCCCACACCCCGCACCTCGCACCGTCAACGAATACCATTACCACGTCCCCACCAATGCTCAGGTGGGTTCTAAACCAGATGTGTGTGACAGCACCGACGTAAAGTCAAGACAACAGCATTGTCTGACGGATGAATAGTGTCTTTGATATGGACATGTATAAACACAAGGCATATCCGGACGCCATCGCTCTCTGTCGCAAGGAAAGAAAAGAGTAGAGCGGAGAACAAGAGAGTCCGAATCGGCGCGTTGTCGATTGATTTTGGAGCGGGGGGGCTGGCTTGTATACGAAGTGTGATGGAGATGTTTTGATTCCGAAGAGTAGGCCCGTCCCCCAAATCCAACCCAAGCTCATGAGGGGGATGTCGTTATTTAGTTTATGGCGTTGGGTTCGAAGAAAAAAAGAGAGGTATGCAACAAACGAAAAAGAAAGATATAAAGAACACGAAGAGACGGAAGATGTAGATACAGATGCACACGCAAGAAGGAATGAATGAAAGACGACTCACGCAAGACCGCGTCAGCACCCAACATGACCGCCTTGAGGATATCACTGCCAGTTCTAATCCCCGAGTCGAACAGGACGTGAAACTTCTTCTGATTAGATCCGGGCGGAGGATTCCTAGCTGCTTGAACCTTCTTGGACGCGAGAATACGCTGAAGAGCGAGGATGGAGGGTATAGCACCGTCCACTTGACGACCACCTACTCGACAGTTAGAGAAAGAAACGAAAAGAGCTAGAGACGCACCGTGGTTACTAACAACGATCCCTCCCTCCCTTCCATCCTTCATTAGCACCTCTGCCGCCTTTTCCGCATCCCTCACACTCTGAATACCCTTGAGCACCACCGGTCCCTTCCACTCGTCCAAGATGAAATCTAAATCCTCCCAACTTCTATACGTCCCTGAATTCGACTCTGCCAACCATGCTTGACCAAGATACGCATCTTCCTTTGCTTGAGCGTGTTCCTCTGGTGTCCCAGCGAGACCCATGGCGCGTGAGAGGAGGTCCTGAGGGAGATACGGAAACTTTGGTACGTAATCTTCCTTGGGAGGTTGGCGATTATGAAGAGACATGAACACGGGGTCTGATCGGCCAATTTCAATGCCTACACCGAGACCAAATGGGAGATAAGAGCGCTCGAGGTCATGTGGACGCCAGCCGAGAGACATGGTATCGAGGGTAATCACCAGAGTCGTGTACCCAGACGCTCGGGCTCTCGATAACAGAGACGAAGTAACCTCGTTATGAATGGGCCAATAGAGCTGATACCACCTCGAAGCCAACGCTCCTCCCTCTGGTTGAGCACCGATCAACGAAAGATTCCACGCAGCGCCCTTTTCCAAATCAACCTGTCCTCCTTCCTTCAATACCACATTAGCAAACTCGTCATTAGCCTTCGCAACCTGCTCAATACTCCTCGTACTCGCCGTACTACACACAAACGGAACACCCAACTTGCCCGCTGCCCTCGCAGGTGCCAACTCTCCATCTTCATAGAACGTCCCTTGCACTCCAATAGGCGCTATCAACATCGGACTGGGATACCTAATCCCAAAGAGGGTAGTCCCCAAACTCCTCGTGTTTGTAGGTTTGAGCATCCTCGGGATAATCCGAAGTGAACGAAGATAAGCTTCGTTGGCGTGTTCGGTTTGACACGTCCCAGCAGATCCGCCAGCGTAGAGAAATGCACCGGGGTATGCGGCGAGTTTTTTTCGGGCTTTTTGTTCGATTTCGGAAAAGACGACGGTGCCGAGGGGTTGCGGGCCTTTTTGTCCGACATATAAGGAAATCATGTATTTCCCCCATGGCACTTGGTGTGCTTCGGGTTTGGGGATGTGGTGTGGAGGGATTGAGGACATGGTTGTTGTGAATAAGAGATCGATATGAGCCGGGTATTGGATTGCCGGGCCGATGGCCGAGAGATAGTTTCTTTAAACAGAGTCCATAAATCCGACCTCAAAACTGTAACGGCCCACTGATACAAATGACATGAAAATAGTGTAAGTTAATGTCCGAGGTATAGCGCACGTGTAACACATACCTTTACCATGCTGTCAGTAGTCGTTCAGACTCGCTCCCACTTCAAGTTGTTCTTGTTCTTGCTCAGTTCACCATCCTCTCGGCTGTATTTTAACTTTCCCTATTTCTGCTCATTACTCTACGTGTCTACCTCAACAGGCAAATCCTCGCTGTTATCCTGCATGCACGGTCGCAACAGTGGTTTACAACAGGAGAGCTCGCGTTCCTCCCGCCGGTGACTACAAGAAACCCGGAAAATGCCATCGGATATTTGACTATACTCCTATCATCAGTGCTCTTCTGCAAAATCCAAAATCCAAGAATACCGGCCAGACCATGACAAGCACTAATGTTCCTGCGGTATCAGTATCCCAGTCAGAAGGGCAGACTTGGCTTCCTGGAACCGACGAAGAAGTTCAGTGTATCTGTCCAATCATAGACAAGGCCAGCAACCATTGCAGCCTGTCCAATCTGAATCAGCCACTCGTGATTCCGTTCTATCAGCAATGCAATCTGCATCTTGGGTTCACTTTGCGTGCCATGGTGTACAATCTACCAACGATCCGATGCAGAAGTGCTCTGTTGCTTAACGGAAGAGAGCACCTGAGACTGTCTGATATAGCTGCCACTGGGTCGACCTTCCCCATGCTGAACTTGCATTCCTCTCTGCATGCCAGATTGCAGCTGGGATGAAAATCCTACCTTCTGAATCAATTCATCTTGCCAGAATGCTGCTGGCTGGATTCAGGAGTGTTATTGAAACACTTTGGTCAATCAATGATCGACAAGCACCACGGGTTATTGGAGATGTTTATAGGCATTTGGTGAGGGAGCGACCACTGGTTGTAATGATGTAGTTATTGCTCTTCACTTGGTGATAGAGCATTGAGAAATGATGTTGGAGAGAGGGAATTCTTAGGTTGGGTTCCATATATTCATATGGGTCGATAGTATATGATTCTGTAGTATATGAAAGGGAAGTACTAGGTAGTAATACCTGGCGGAATACGAGGCTAGAAGTTCTGGACAAGTGCATTTTCGACTCTGCTTATACGAAATGTACTTATCTTCTCCGGTACATTTGGTAAATTTGAAGGGGCTTGTTATGCATTACTAGTGCTGAAGTGAACTAAGGTATAGTGTTCTTGCATTGCATATAGTACATCATTATCTTACAAAGAAAAATTTCGGCATCTCCGGCCTCAAACCTTTCATTATGTCGTTCCCGTGTGCAGCGATAGCCTATGTCTTTTTCCGTATCTGCAGTGTTGCGCTGAATTCAGAAGCAAACCTTTGATAATCCGATCGAGGTCACGGTCATATGAATCCTAAGTTTATCCTGAAGCGGCGAAATGTGGCCGTCTGTTCGTAACTCTCAAGCTTTAATATAATAACCCTGGTCTCCTGAGAGTATTTAAAGACAGACTCTATGCAACCAGATAGTACGCAATCCAGTATGAAGGTATTTTCGGGGTACGTACCCAATCATGAAAAGTAAAAGTTGCTGATCCTCTATGCAAAACTCTTTACAGCATATTTTCAGCCATATTTTTTCTGAGCAGTCGTGCTTGTGCTTTCCATATTGAAGTAGCCACTTCAGTCCCTAGGAGATCCGAAATGACAGCAACTGTCACACGGGAAGCGCCTGCTGAGCCTACTGCATTCACCATACTTCGTTTCCAGGATTCTTTAGGAGATTTTCCCCTTGGAGCCATAGCTACTACAACAGAAACAGACCTTGTGCCACATACTGTGTTGTTCTCGATTGCCACTCCTGGGTGAGTATTTGCTTAAGAAGAATAGATTATAGCCATTTAATCAGTCATACCAAAGGATTTTCCATCTTGAAGCGGTTGATGAGGCATCTTCCGTGATTGCAAGCAGTAATCCCTTCACCGTGTTCCAAGCGTAAAACCGTAGCATCATCGTTGACACAAGTATAAATATAGATCTGATTCAGATTACTTGTATGTACCTATCGTACTATGGTGCATCCTTTGGAAAACATAGCAAAGGTACTAATCGATACTAAGCAATATGTCCGACTTAAAATGAGCATGAAATACCCTCCATTTACAGTTCCGGGCCATAGTAAATTTCGGCTATAAGCGCTTATAATCGCTGATATTGAATGGCCCTGATAAAAGTTTCATTGTGAATCATTAGTCTTGCTGAAACCTCTTAGCTTCGAGCTCACTTTTATTTTCATGGTAAGTTTCATTTTTGGCAGACTAAGGTTAGGGTTAGCTCAGCCAGTGTTGCAAAAATGAGAACCAGCAAAATGTGCCCGAAAAAAAAAAGATATGTTGTCATTTGTGAGAACTTTCCCATTTTTGCATTTTCATTTTCTTGACTTTGGTCTGTGCTTGGTGAAAATCCATTCATTTTCGAAGAAACCAGAGGTTAGATACAAAAAATTTTGCTCAGTAGGTACATCCTCCTAAAAAAGTATTTTACATTCCTCCAGGGCATCTGTCCGACACTAATAAATCATGATAAAAAGGATGGATAAGATAAGTGGAAGATGTTATGAAGACATGAGGTGAGACAAGCAAATGAGATGAGAGATAAAGGTCTTAACACAAACTAGTCCAAATAGACCAAGTTAATTATTAGAGAGTAAAAGGAAATACAAGGTGTACCTAGTCCAAATAGACCAAGAGGTCAAGATGAGGACTATGTTGCAGGATAGACAAGTTTAAATACTGTAAAGATGAGATCACAGATGTAAAATCAGGGTTAAGGGTCTACAGTCATCCACCAGCCAATGACACATCACCGGCCAGCATTGTTATTGTGTTGAGGACCATCTGGGAAGTTCTAGTATTGTAATAATACCTCTACAGTATTTCACCAGTCAGTGATACACTACCAGTCAGCAATACACTGCAGGTTATTTCATGATTGGGGCTACCTAGGGCTAAAACATGGTGTTATATAGATATATACAAATGAATGTTGTGATTGTAGTACTTCATACTGCAGGTATAAATGTATACTGTGTAAGGAGGGGTGATTTCGTAAGATTTATATACACATCCAAAAATATGTCTCGCAGATTTTAAGAGAATGAGAGTGGGGAAGGCTATATCTAGTTGATATATCAAAGCAGAGGACATAATGCTGTCGATCTCCCAGTTTCTCGCTAGAGAGCTGGAGGTTGATATCTTCTGCACTGAGCCAGATGTGATCTCCCACTTTAAATTGATGGGCTTTCTTCTTTCCTCGTTCGAAGCCTTCTTTCATCTTCCTCTTTGCCAGGTGTAGTGCTGCTCCCGCATCCCTCCTTGCTTCTCTTAACACCTTGATCCGTTGTTCTACACTTGCGTTTCCTGTCCGTCTCCCTACTGGAATGTTGAAGTGTGGCAAGTATCCATAGGTTACTTCGAAAGGTGCTAAACTGTGGGCTGAATGTGTTCGGGAGTTGATTACAAACTCTGCCATGGGTAGATGTTTGACCCAGTCGTCTTGTCTTTGGTTCACGAATATTCGTAAGTACTTTTCCACCTCTTGATTTGCCCTCTCCGTCTGTCCGTTTGATTGAGGTCAGTATCCCGAGGTTAGCGTTGACTGAATACCTAGCCTCTTCAGTAGTAACCTCATTACTGCAGCTGTGAATTGCGGCCCTTGGTCTGAGATCATTCGAAGTGGTAGTCCATGGAGTTGAAAGACCTCTTTGTAGTATAGGTCAGCCACTCCTTCGGCTGTGAGGTTGGAATGGCAAGGAATAGTGTGTAGCTGTTTGCCGAAGTGGTTGGTACAGACCATTATGGCATCGTAGCCTTGAGATTTAGGGAGTTGAGTGATTAAGTCTACTCCTACGAACTCCCAAGGTCCTTCGGGTACTTTCAATGGTTCCATTACCGCTCGGGGGTGTCTTTGCAGTTTCTTCCTCATACATACATCGCATCCTTCCACAAATTTTTCTACGAAAGCCCTCATAGTGGGCCACCAGTAGTGGGTGCTAACCAGGTCAAAGGTTGCATGTTTTCCTCTGTGTCCGGCGGTGGGCGCGTCATGACACTGCCTTACTACTTCTCTCCTCAGCTCCTCATCCGGTGGTACGTACACTCTCCCTTTGTGATATACCAGTCCTTCGTCTTCTTCCCATTCGGCTATCCCATCCACTAATCTCTTCAACCCTCCCTTTTTCAGCTCTTTCAGTCCTTCCAGTACTTCTGCTTCCCTTGCTGACGCTTTATGTATTTTTGTTTCTAAGGGGTTGCTGAAGTGGGATGCCGCCAGCGTCATGAAATGTCCTGGTTTCAGGACAGTTCTTTTGATGTTGTCTTCCTCATCTGAAATTTGGTGAAGGGGAGAACGAGAGAGTGTGTCGGCTAGTACATTTGTTTTACCTGGTCTATGAATTAGGATGAAATTGAAGTTGGCTAGTTTGAGAGCCCAGCATGCTTGTCTCCTACTTAGATCCTGGGCCGTCTTCCAATACCTCAGGTTATCATGGTCTGTGATAATTTCAAAAGGTTCGGGAAGTCCTTCCAGGTAGTGTCTCCATTCTTTAAGAGCTTCGATGATGGCCAGCATTTCTCGATTGTGAATTTCATAGTTCCGCTGGTGCTCATCCATAGAGGCTGACCGGAACACGATTGGGTGCCAGAGCCCATCTTCAAGTTTTTGCATAATGACTCCTCCCGTGGCAAAACCAGAGGCATCTACATCGATACGAGTTGGCCTGTCTGGGTCCCACAGCGTAAGTATCGGAGCCGAAATAAACCTGTCTCTGAGTTCTTCAAAGGCCCGTTGTTGTTTAAGTCCCCATTGGAATGCCACTTCCTTTTTTGTGAGGTCATGCAGGGGTCTTGCTACATCTGAGAAACCTTGTATGAACCTTCTGTAGAAGTTGGTGAATCCGATAAAACCCCGTACTTCCCAAATACTCTTGGGCACTGGCCACTTTCTAACGGCTTCCACCTTGGCCGGGTCCATTCGTACCTCTCCATGTCTGATTACTAGCCCCAAATATTCTATCTCTTCTTTCTCGAATTCGCACTTCTCCGGTCTCAGGTATAGATCATATTCTGCCAGCCTTCTGAGCACTTTTCTTGTGATCTCCTTATGCTCTTCCCTGGTACTCGTGAAGATGAGGATATCATCCAAGTATACAGCCACTTTTCCTGCCACGATTAGGTCCCCGAAAATAGAATTCATAAGAGTTTGAAAGGTGGCGGGTGAGTTGGTAAGCCCAAAGAACATTACTTTTGGCTCAAACAGCCCTCGGTTGGTCGCAAAGGCTGCCTTCCATTCATCTCCTTCTCGGATTTGTATGTTGTTGTATCCCCATCGGACATCAAACTTGGTGAAGTACTTGGCTTCTTGAAGTCGATTGATGATGTCTTGGACTAGGGGTAGGGGGTATTGGTTTCGAATGGTGAACTCATTAAGTTTCCGATAGTCCTGGACAAATCTAAGCTTGCCGTCCTTTTTTTTGATAAAAAATACAGGAGAGGCGACGGGGGATTTAGAGGTCTGAATGTACCCCTTTTGCAGGTTGTCTTCCAAGAATCTTTCAAGCTCCTGTTGTTCATTCACCGACATGGGGTACACTTTGGTTCGAATGGAGGCGGGGGCTCCTGGTGTCAACTCTATTGCATGATCCCAGGGCTGATGGGCTGGAAGCCTTTCTGATTCTTCTTCAGAGAAGACTTTGTGGAATTCTCGGTAGGCTTCCGGTATCATCTCTTCCAACGTCTTCTTTTCCTTCCCCTTCGCGGCTTCTTCTGCAATTTGCTGGGAGTAAGTTACTCCTGCTGCACACCATACTTCGTCTTCTAATTCCTCAATTACTCCTTCTCTCCTCCATTCTCTGCGCTGTTTCCGGTTTGCTTTAATTTTTACCGGGGTTAGCAGAGGTCCTTCTTCTTCTTCCTTCGTTGCTCTGGCTCTCACATCTTCTTCTGTTGCCCAGAAGTCATCATCGTCGTAGATGTGGTCACTTCTCCCTCGAACTTGTAGTAGGCCTTTTTCCCAGTCTATGCTTGGGTTAGCCTCTCTTAGCCATGGTAACCCTAAGATCACATCTTCTCCTCCTAGATCCGTGACTAAAAAGTCCATCCATCCGCTCATCTGATCTACCGTTAACCTTAGGTTCGCACATTTCTCTATTTTCCCAGCCCGGTTTTCTGTTCCATCTATGTTGTAAATTGGCAAGGCCTTTTTCATTAGGAAGGTAGGGATCTTGTGTTTTCAGACAAATTTTTCATCTAAGAACAATGCAGTTGCTCCGCTATCCACCATTGCTGCTACATCCAGTTGTAATCCTTTCTCTTGAAGACACACATTGACTTGATAATGCGAAGCTCCTGGCTTTATTTCTGAAGTCATATTTAAAGTACATGCGTGTATCAAATCGTAGTTAGAGGAAAAGCGAAAGTTCTGAAATGTATTGGGTACTCAGGTCACAGCAAAGTCCGGTACCGGTTTTAAAAATCCTTACGTTCTTTCATGAAGGCAGCTAAGATTGCAGTCTGTTGAGCCATAGCCTCTTTCAAGGCTTGGATCTCATTTGTGGAGTTGTTGACGTGGGTTGACAATTGGGAAGGGCCTGCAGTCGGGGTGTCGTTACTGAACAAGGAGAATGGGGTTTCTGTGTGAGCGGATACGTGGGCTCCTCCTCCTCCTGTCTTTCCAGCTCCTCGGTTCTTTTCCAAGCCCATGTACTTGTCCTGGCAAACTCTTTCAACATGCCCAGTTCGGGCGCAGTGGCGGCACTTCTTGTTCTTCATGCTGCAATTTCCTCGAACATGGCTCGGGCTTCCGCACCCGAAACACCTTCCTCTCATTTCTCTCAGGAAATCGTCTCGGCTTTTTCCATTCCAATTTCCTCCTCCTCCTCTTCCTCCTCCTACTCGTGTGGCATCTACGTCCATGGGGTTTGGGTCGGAACGATGGTTGTTGGTTGCATTGTAGGTGGGATCATGAAGAGCCAATTCGATTTCGATGGCTCGCGAAATAGCTTGGGTCAAAGATTTGGGCTTTCCTTGCGTGATGTTGATGCTCACCATGTGGAGTCGGATGCCATGGTTAAGCCCATTGCAGAATCATTCTAGGAGATCTGCATCTGAGAACCCGGTCCTGGATCCGACATCCTGGAATTTCTGTGTGAACTGTGCCACTGTCTGCTTTCCTTGTTTCATTCCTTTGCCATCCTTTCCCTGTATTTCCTTCCTAGCTTCTGACTCTTCGTCAAGGGATCCAAACCTAGTTTTAAAGGCTTCGACGAATTCGTCCCATTTTCCGTTAAACGGGAACGAGGTTTTGGTGGGGTCCGCATAGTGCTGGAACACCTGGTCGGCATAGCGGGCCGCCCAGTCTGCTGCATCTTCCGTCATGTAGGACAGGGCGGAAGCAATCCAGTCATGAGCGTTTCGGATTCCTTCTTGCTTTCCTGCCCAATTCTGAAAGAAGGCGAGGAAACGGCGTACATCCGTTCCTTTGCCTGTAAAGGGGGCAGGTTTAGCGTTGGCGTTTTTCTTGTCCTTTTTCTCTGTGATATCAGCTTTGCTGATAGAGTGAGCGAGGTGAGTGACTTCGTTCTGAAGCAGGAGCTGTTGTTTCATAAGGAACTTGATGAGATCGTCTTTGGACATATCGTCCATGCTCTCATCTTTCAGTGGCGTTGGGGGCTTTTTCGGTGGAACAGGGATGATTTTGTGTTCAACGTTGTCCCATGTGGCTGTAGTAGGTTCGCTGATCGTTTGGAAGAAGGCATTGGGACAGACTTGATCCTGACAAGGCCAGAATTTTCTGTCTGCTCTGACATGTACGTGTTGTTTTCTGGTGAGGTCTACTCCATGTGGGAGTTTGTAGCATGCGAGGGTAGTGGGGTCGGACATGGTTGTTTCTCGCGTTGGTAGAGTTGAAGGCTGGTTTCAATTACGAGGTCGGGCAACCACCTTACTCCTTTATAGGGAGTCCAGATTTACGTTTCGAAGCTCGTGTGGACGGGAGATGACCTTATGCAACAGTTCCTTGAACCGTTCGTACCTGCCCACCTGTGAGGCTCCTCACACAGGCTAGAGTCGACGGGCTTGTGGGCCCTTGGGGAATTGGGAGGAAGGGGATTGGGATACCAACAAGTATAGCGTGTCTGCACAGGTCTTCTGGATAGATGGGTACAGTAAAGGATCTTGACCTAATGTCGCGAAGAGGTGACAGCGAGAGGGCAAGCGAGAGCGGGACGAGAACGAGAGACCTTAACACAATCTAGTCCGAATAGACCAAGTTAGATTAGAGTAGTAAAGAGGATACAAGTCATACCTAGTCTGAATAGACCAAGAGGTCAAGATGAGGACTAGGTTACAGGATAAACAGTTTAAATACACAACTACAGGAATCGGCAATATGAATCTAGGGTTAAGGGTCTACAGCACTACCAACGCATGTTTGGGAAAGATTATGGTAAGGCTATGGAAAGACTATGGGCAAGTATGATCGAAAGGGAAATGAAAGAAAGGTGTAGACAGGGTGTAAAGGTGCAAGGCAGCGATAAGGCTGCGCGCACTGCGTAGTTAAGGTTTAGGGTTTGGAAGTAAGGTTAAAGGTAACAGTAAACAGGAACATACAAATATAAATGTCTGAAAATAAAGGAAAAATGAATATTAGTAATCGGAATAAAATGTCAGTATTTAATCTTCACGACATTAGATGGGCTGTCATGCTCTATCTTTGACCAAACACACACAAATAGAAACAGAAGAGAAGAACAAACTCTACATCTGTGCCCTTGCTCAGTACCAGGAGCTGCAAAGTCGAACTGGCGAAAAATCACCTGTGGGTCTCTGAACAGTTTGTAGCCAGATTTCCGCCGAGTATCGTCGGGAGACTGGAGTCAACATTCCCCTGAGCCATGCTACACTTCGTGCCTTGGTGAATGGTCGTGTTCTCCAGGCAGAGTCCAATGCTGCCAAGAGCTGGATTAATGCGGCAGAGGCCAGCCAAATCATTGAGTTTGCAATAGAATGTGCTGAATGGGGACACCCTCTGAATCAGAAACATCTTGTGGAGCACGCGAACGAGATAATCAAGGCATGATTACCAACTTTTCCAGGTGTTGGCAAAAACTGGCCTGCTCGTTTCATTGAAAAACACTCAGATTGTCTCCACACATATCATGCTGCCGCACTGGATTCTCTCTGTGGGCAAGCTGTAAACCCTGCGAACAACAAACTTTATTTCTGTATCATGGGTAAATTGACAGTGTCTGGAGATGACGGAGCACCACTGGATCCAAAAAATATGTATACAATGGATGAGATTGGGGTGATGGAGCAAAGTGGAGTACAAAAAAAGGTAATTGGAAGAAAAGAAAAGAAGAGGCAGTATCAGAACAGGGGGGGAGGAAGGGAAATAACGACGGTCATTTTCTGTATCTGTGCAGATGGAACTGTTGTACTGCCAATCATCATTTTCAAGGCAAAAGCTTATGGCATGTCATGGCTTGATAACAATCCGGCTAACGCAAGGTATGTGCTATTCCATCAGAAGCTGAAAAGAATACTGACAGATTTAGTGTTGGATACTCCAAAAAAGGTTGGGTCACTAACCAAATTGGTATCGCCTGGGCCAAACACTTCAACCTGCACACACGCTCAAAAGCGAATGGACACTATCGGTCTCTCACTGTTGACAGTCACGTTTCCCACTGCTCCTGAGAATTCCTGAAGTACTGCCGAGAAAATCGTATTCATGTTCCTGCATATGTTGCCCATAGCACTCATATCTACTCTGTGCTCGATGTAGTTGTCTTTAGCCCCTTGAAGAAAGCCTTCGGTGAGGAGCGAGACAAGTATTACAGAGAAACCGGAGAACAACTCAACAAGGATACATTTGCACTAGTCTGGGGCCGTGCACAGATCAGCTCAGTCACAGAAGACCTTGTGAAAACAGGTTTTCGAAAGACAGGGCTATGGCCGCTGAACCCCAGTGTGATTACCGAGGATATGCTGGTGCCAAGCAAGGACACATTGTGGAAAGCCTTCACTCCCATAGAGCCATCAGCTCCTGTGCAGATTGTGTGAGACTTGATGATAGACGTGATGCAGATTCTCCCTGCTATGGAGGAAAGGGATGAGGTGGAACAGGGGCTGGCAGAGGAAAGGGACACACCTTCGTCAAGTCACAGCCAAATCATTTCTCCCAACTGCCATCGTCGAGTGTGATCTGCAGTTTACGAGTTCCGAAATACAGAACTTGGCTATCTGGCCTCATCTTCCCCCATAGTATCCTCAGCGGAGCCACCCAAACTCCCAATGGCTGCTATTTCTCCAGTGAAGTTGCGTCCGACAGGTGATATTGCAAAACTCTTGGAGGGGGAGCCAATGACGAAAGCGGAGAAGGAGCTGAGGGAAGCTATGCTGGTCCTCCATGGTAAAGCTGAAGCCTACAAGGAGCAGGCACTGCAGGTGCAGGCTACTGGAGTGCTGCAACAAATATATTGTGGTCAGTTGTGCAAGAAATTGTTTGCAAAAGAGGAGAAAGGAAAACGTAAAAAAGGATGGCTCCCAAGCAAAGGACTGCCTGTCATCATGACCTCTGATGAGCACTATGCAAAGGTTATGGAACATGAGGAGGTACAGAAGGAACATCAGGAAAAAGCATTTGAACCATTGGTTATCAAACTTCTGCAAAAGGACCTCCAATGTAAGCCAATAGTATGTGAAAAACATCTATAGGTTACATGGGGACCACCAGTGCCATGTATGTTTTTGACATTCATAGCGTAAGGTCAAATTGATGCTCGATTACATGTATGTCATGAAATGTCTTTTGGTTCTCAATAAAGTGTCTATGGGTTGTCAAAATATTGTCAAAGCATTATCAGTAATCAACTATAGCAGTCTAAATGCAGTCAAAATTTAACCATATCCATCAAAAAAGGCACTATAGCAGTCAAAAATCCAGCTTGTAGTGTATCTATAATCATTTCTTACACATTCAAATAATAGAATCAAAGTCAAATTTTCTTATATTAAAGCTACTAAGATGTACAAAGGATATAGGAAAGGCATAGAATACAGCAAAATCCATATAAGAAGAGATGGGCAAGAGAAATACAAAAAGGAGAAGTCACATACAGTTTATGACAAAGAGAGGAAAATGATAAATGGAAAATGAAGGAAGGATCCTGAAAACCTAAAAGAGAATGACAGATAGTGCATGAGCATCAGAGGGATAATGGCAAAAGAAGATAGCATACATGTAGTATTAATAACCAGCTTCAAAGGTTCTAGAAACAAGGGCATTAGAGGAAGACATGAGATATAGTAGATAGACACACACCATGAAGGCTGAGAAGCTGAGGCAATACACCAAGAAATGAATAGAAGAATGAGGGAGTATAAGGTCAGAAGCTGCATAAGTGAATACAGAGGAGACACACCTGGGTTCTGAAAGCAGTGACCATGATAACCCAACAATGACAGAGGAGGAGAGAAAGGGTAGCAGAAAGGATAGGGTCAGCATCCTGAGAAAGTAACAGAAAGGAAGCACGCATCTAATAGCAGTCACCAGAATCATCTAAGAGTAAACAGAAAGGGAAACCAGAAAGCTGGATACTGTAGAGAATATGGAAGGCCTGAAGAAAGTTCCAAAGGATATAACTTCTCACAAGGATTGAAGTGTGAGCACGAAAGGCCAAGGGGATGATGAAGGTAAAGAGAAAGAAGGACGAGGCAGGATTCTGTGACGAGTTTTTCAACACCATGTGACCTGTGGCTGAAATTCCCATGCTCTGTGGTCTGATTTTTCTAAGTACGCATTTACACACTAGAGAGTTCGAGCAAGACTGGGCTTTTTGAACAACATGTGACTTTCCCACAAGCCACCAGTCTAGAACTTGCCTTTTTGAGATGGAATCCACCTCGAGGGATGATGATATAATCAGCCACTAGAATCCTTGGCCGTATTTACAAGTCCAATCAACAATATGTCCAGCACTTCTGGGTAGATGGGTATGATCCAAATTTTGTCTGCAGGCTATTCTAGGCTGTTGGCCATACTTGCAAGCAAAATATAGCCCTATTAGCCCACTCTATACTAACAACTGCTCAACTGAAAAAAAAATTGAACCTCTGTTGTTTCTGACCTGATTTTAACAATGCAGGAGTCGTTCCCAATGTTTATAGCACCCCTCTATCCATTGGACAGCATTCCAGAGCACGCTCAGGCTGTCCTGGGGCTCCAGGGCATCCTGTCCTCGTTAGGACACATCCACATATGAAATCACTCTTGGAATGGATGGAATTGGCCAAGGTGTGTCCAAAAGCTTCATATTAACGTATTATTGCTTATTCCAGAGTTTTGTAGCTGCTGGTGCGTTCGTTCATTCTCTAGACTTATTTGACTTGACTTCAGCCCATCTGCCAGCACACTCACAGATCCGCTGTTTCTGACCCTATTTTCAGAACACAGGAGTCGTTTCCAATGTTCATGGCACCCCTCTATCCATTGGACAACATTGCAGGGCATGCACAGGCTGTCCTGGGGCTCCAGGGCATCCTCTCCTCCTTAGGACACATCCACATATGCAATCACTCTTGGAACAGATGGAATTGGCCAAGGTGTGTCCAAAAGCTTCATATCAATGTATTATTGTGTATTCCAGAGTCTTGTAGCTGCTGGTGCATTCGTTCATTCTCTAGATTTATTTGACTTGACTCCAGCCCATTTGCCAGCATATTCACAGATCTGCTGTTTCTGACACAATTTTAAGAATGCAGGAGTTGTTTCCAATGTTTATGGCACCCCTCTATCCATTGGATAACATTCCAGAGCACAATCAGGCTGAACTGCAGTCCCAGGGCACTATTCTCATTTTTAACATATCATTTAATTCATTTATCAAATTACACTGTAGTCCATCTTCAATAAATATGAGTATTGTAGTTCTTAGGTGAATCTACACCCATTCCACATTATTATTTGGAGCTCAATGTAAGCTGACAGTGATCAGGTGTAAAAAAAGCTCTTTAGATGCTCTGTTGACATATTGTATTTTAAGCAAATCACCATAGCTACTATTGGTATCCATGGGTAGATGGCTTTGCCAACAGTAAACCATTGTTACCACTGTGGTCTTTTATATGTCCTCTCAAAACTCCATTTATCCATAGTTGTCAAAAGCTGTCAGTTATAACCATAGTTGTCATTTTTAACCATGGGAACCATAAATTAGTTGATTTATCCATTGATTGTCATTTCTGACTCCTTGGTTATATCAGTTTTTCCTGATGAAGAGGAACAAAAGAAGGGAGAGAGGAAGGCAGCAGAAGCAAAGCAGGCTGAGGATGTTGTTGTATGGGAGAAAGAAGAAGCAGAGAGGAAGAAAAGGAATGAGAAGCGAAAGGAAGCACTCAGGAAAGCCATTTCTGAGTGGGAGAAGGAGAGAGCTGATGCAAAAAGTCGTTGAGTAAAGCTGAAAGACTGGGACCAGAGTCACCCGAAGCCAAACTCAAAGGATCTGGAATATGCATTGGAACTGGCAGTTCCCAAGCCCAAAATCAATAAAGGAAAGGATAAGGTACTCCAGGTTGATGATGGGGAAGAAATAGTTGTGAACGAGGATGAGTTGAGCAGCAGCAGTGACGACGATCGATGAGTTGGCCTCTGTCACACGTATGTGTGACTCATGTGACCAACATGTGACAGGTGTATTACTGACCCGGAAAAGCTGGTTTTGGGGTCTCTCTCTTGTTCTATGCATATCTCTATATACAAACCATAATCACTAGTAATTTCATATGTAGATACTTTCAATAGTAGGTTATCCTATTATATACATAATTCTGGTAGATTTAGCCACAAACAGCTTTACCATTGTGATTACATTTTTGGTGTATCACTGACCGGTGAAATACTGTAATGAATATAAAATATGAAGCCGGACTCAATTTCTGTACTACACAATATAGTAGAGCAAAATAAGTTATGAACAAAGCATGGTTTCAATTTCTTTTCGTGAATACTGAAGGAAATACATACACTAGATATCTGAAATTCAGGTATAGAATCAATATGCACTATGACCATGGATCCTGACACTAAAACAGACCAAAAGCCAGCTGCAGCATTCAAACCAGCTTCTTTCTGAATCACAGACCTCGGAGGAGCGCGTGCAAGTGTCACATCAATGATGTATCTCCTTTCGGAAACTCAACATAATGCCAATGTGGCCAACTTTGACGCATCGCTCTAGCTGCTTGTTGGTATGCTGAAGAAGCCAATGAAGAAATCTATTGTGGCCGAGTTGAAGACCACTGAGATTGATGACAAGGAGAGTGAAGAGGAGGACAGTGGTGACTCTGAGGGAGACTCGGAGTAATCGGCTAATAATCTTATCTTTCGTGATCCAAGCGTGATGTGACTGGGTCATTGGCTGGTTCTGCTCGGTTAAGCTACTTTTTCTACTTTACTCTATCTTTACTCTTGCACACACCATATCTTCTTTATAGTACTTCAGTACAATAGTATATATGTATATTACTTATTGTGATAGTCACTTAGTATAGAGCATGTAATACCGAGTACATATGAGCTATTTAAATTTGGCTGTGTCACTGGCTGGTGGATGACTGTACAGCACTACTAGCGCATGTTTGGGAAAGATTGTGGTAAGGCTATGGAAAGATTATAGACAGTATGATCGAAAGGGAAATGAAAGAAAGGTGTAAACAGGGTGTAAAGGTACAAGGCAGTGATAAGGCTGCATGCTGCGTAGTTAAGGTTTAAGGTTTGAAAATAAGGTTAAAGGAAATGACAAACAGGAACATACAAGTATAAATGTCTGTAAAATAAAGGAAAAATGAATATTAGTAATCAGAATAAAATGTCAATTATTTAATCTTCACAACAGAAGAAAATTGTCCCCAAAATCTGCCTCTTTGAACAAAATCTTGTAATTCAACCATGATATGACAAAAAAAATATGAATGGGAAACTATTTTTGCTTATTTTACAGGGAAGTAAACATTGAAATAATTGCTTAGTTGGTACATCCTCCTACAATAGTATTTTGCATTCTCCTAGAGCATTTGTCTGAGATAAAAAGATAGTATAGATAGAGCCTTGTGATGTCATTAAAGGGTGAGAGGAACATATGATAGTGAGTGTCTGTAAATAAAGAAGGAAAATAAATATCAGGAAAATGAAGATGTATATTGGATCTAATTTTTGTGGCACATGTAAATTTTTTGTTGCTGCAACAATGGCCAGCTCATATGTCGACACTTCCCCCAGGACTCACAGTTTTTGATAAATTTGTTCACTCAGAAAAACCTATGCAATACCATATGTTGAATCCATGTCACCTAAAGCTATAAAAATGCCAAAATCCCATCAACTACACTTGCACACCAGCTTTTGAGAATGATATTTTGCAGCTGCAGAATATTTAGGGACTATTTATGGATCATTTATGCATAGATTTACACTAAGTATATATGAGGAGCTTTTATTGATGGCATGGATAGGCTGACTTTTTTGGTACTGTTACCAAGTCTATTGTTTTGGAACGCTACTATAAAAAAGTAGGCCATCACTGTGCATGGCAGGTACGGGACCATAATTCAGCATTACTAGAGGGAAGTTGTCAATAGGTTTGCAAATGGAACCCTGACTGTGGGCTCAAGTTAAGCAAGGATGAGTCCTCCTAAAGTTGGTCTCATAACTTGACCTGTGTGGTGTTTGGGAGGCTCAGGAGACAATGCCAAACTATCTGAAGTTGAAATAAGCCTGTTGACACTTCCTTTCTTACATATCACATATTAGGTAGAAATCATGTAGTACTTCAAGCAATTGCCACAAGCTCAGTGCAAGTGCTAAATACATGATATGTTCAGCTCCATGATGATTATGGTCCTAAATCTCTTACTCTTGACAAACAGGGTGCAACATTACACAGGGTGAGATATTGGAGGCATACTTACTGAGAGTAACAGTGAAGACTACTTGAGAGTAGACAATGCAGAAAGACTAAACTGGATTTGTCTGATCTACTGAAGTACAATTTCTACTACAGTATTTATACTGTCTGTTTAGATAGAAAAGGATTTTATACTAAGATAAGAGTGTTTACTGCTACAGGACAATTAAAATCAGTATACTAAGGATCAGACCGTGACTGTACAAGTATGTACTGATGTACTAGGATTAGTACTAGTTCTCATACGTGAGGCAAACATGAGGATAACATGAGTATCTACAAGTATAACTACCAATAGCTAAAGTATCTATGACATGATAATGAACGATATTATTCAGAGGTATAAGCACAGGATATTTGTTTATGTAAAATAGTCACATGCTTTAGTTCAGCTTGTCGGAAGCGTAAGACTTTCCAACAACTCTAATATGGCCCCATTGAGGAACTACTCATTTGCAGGTCATAAGTAGCACATGAGGGGAGCATAAAGTAAGCAAGCTTAGAACTTCTGCCTTAGCTATGGGGTGAGGTTCAGTAAGGATTCCCCCTTATGCCTGCCTCTAAAAATACCATACTGAGCCAATCTTCCTTTGATGTGGCAAGAGGGCTCTGCTATGGGTAGCTAGTTTGAGAGTGGGAGTGATATTGTTTCAATGCGAGGCCTATATATGATACCAGTTTGTTCTAGACCAGTGAGAAGAGACCTCGTAAATGTGTTTGGGCATTATCCAAACCAGGTTCCAGTCAAATAAAATTTTCTCAAGCCAATGTAGGACTTCGGAATCATACATGATTTACCACCCACATTTCTCCACAACAATTGTTCTTAGTGTGTAGCACCGTGTACTGATCAAAGGAGCATTGCATAAATGCGTGTTCCGGCGATTCAACGTGTATTTGGCAGAAACGGCATAGCCTGTGCTCCATTGGAATGATGGGTTTAATCCATCCCAGGCGCACACTTGCAAATACGTGTTGGCCAAAAAGTAGGAAAGTCACAGCTCGTCGATGTTGTTCATCCGTAATTTGCACAAGATAGTGTCGTAAAGTCCGGAGACATCGTTTCGGCGGGGCTTCCTTTTGAGGTTCTAATTTATTGTGTAGGATGTATGTCTGTGACATTGAGAGGATCCTTTCTTGAAGATTATCCGAATCTCGGGCTTCTTTAGGTCCTCAATGTCGCCAGCCGACATTTGCCTTACATTTTAGGGAAGATAGCAACTGCCGTCTGCAAGGCAATGGTGAAGCCAGCATGGCTTACTACTGTAGAGCAAGTTAATGTTTGCTTGTAGAGCCATTCTTGCATACTGATGAGAGGGTAGATTCAGCAGATAGATGAGGTATTCCAACACCAGGACTTTCAGATGGGAAGCAGCCCTGTCTCAGTGCAAAGGTATCAATAGGGATTTCGACACAGCCGGCGAAGGAATGTGTTGGACACGCTGTAATGTAAGCAGTGCCGACTCATCTGGCATGATTTCACACCTGTGAGTCAGGTGGCAATCAATCAGACCTTTATAAAGTATGTGAGGTTCGATGGAGAACACCGTTTGAGCCTTCTATAAGGTTACCTAATTGGTAACATCAGATGCAATGGGATCATGCCGTGTATCTATCCACCTATCCAGATTCCATTGTGGGTATAGCCATTTGGTACGTAACCAGTGGAGTCAAGGGACTACTTCAGTCAGGGACCCCAAAACTCCTTTAAGGCTTACCCTCCGCCCACCACCTTCCTCGATAGTTTCCCAGCTGTTTACACCAGTATACCATTGAGATGTTCTCAATGTCCAATTTGCTACACGTTTTAGCTCTGGCTATGCTCGTTGTCCTGTGTAGATGGTCCTATCGTCGGTTGTCGTCACGTACTCAGCACAAGGACCCTACGGCAGCTCCGTCTACAGACCTCAACGAGCATAGCAAGAGTTCAGACCCTATTTATCATACCAGCTGGGCAGCTATCGAGACCCTTCTGAACCCCAAAGGACTCGCAATCATTGATTTATTATCTGCACGAGCGATTCCTAATAAACGCCTCATCCACGCTTTTAATTTGTCCAATACGTTCGTCAGCGAAGACCCTGATATACATACTAAGTTTCGAGCTCAGGCGTCACAGCTATTACAACACTCTTTCCGCCGGGGATGGAGCGTTTTTTTCGATATATGTTTAGAGGCAGTAGATACATCGCTTCCCCAGGACACTGACCATGATGGTAGGAAAAGGTTTGATACTTTCATACAGACCATCACACTGCGTGTGGTTCTCGCAGGCCTTCTATGCACCGATCGACGAGCGGAGGATTTTGACGCCCACGATTTAGAGATGACCGCGAGTCTCATTTCAAAACTATGGTCATTATCCAAGGTTACATGCCCAGATCCGGCTCTTCTCAGCCAACTAAATGTCCACCTACATCGTTTATTTGGCGACCACCAACCATTCGAAAATCCACTCGACTTCGTCATCCCTTCCTGGGAGACACTCTGGAGAGTCGTCGCCATGACGGTCGCGAGTACACACCAGGATACAAGATATAGAGTGGCATTCTCACGGCTTCGAGCCGTTCCTACTGAGAAGACGTTCAAATTCGCCGACAAACAAGATCATATCAGCCCACAGTCCATCATCACCGAGGTTCTTCGGTTGCATCCGCCATCACGACATATACATAGGATTACTTCCAATCCGTTCGAATTCGTGCCCCTGGGCATCTTTGAACTTCTTCCGATATTTCTACGGAGAATTCTATGCCGCTCCAGTCACGAAGTTGCGGATATAGAGAAGCTACATCGCTCTCAGGAAAGTTGGGGATTATCTTCCGATATCTTCAATCCAATGCGCCACGAAGATCCAGAACCAACGGGTGATAGCAAACCAGGAACTTTATTGGCATTCGGAGGTGGACCGCTTCAGTGCGTTGCAAAGAAATGGGCACCCATAGCTGCAGCTTTCATCGCAGCTGCAGTTTTGGATCGAATTGGACCAGATTCGGGTCACAATATCGTAGAAGGAGATCATGTAGGCGGGAGAGACGGGTGGGATGGATGGTTCATTATGAAGGTACGATTATGACGAATTGAACTTGGCAGTGTGCTGATGAAGAAGTAGAATAACTAATAGCGATAGTAACCCTGCCGACGTTGGTTGCTGTTGAGAGTGATTTTCTTGATTCGAATTTTTGATACAACTTGTTGTAAAACTTCGTAGGATAATTGATACCTATCGGCTCTCTTCTGATATCCTTAGAATCCCTATGCTACTAATTCATTGTCTTTACCATCAGCCGAAACGAAAGAACGATAGCGACCAGATTGCGAAGAATATCTGGTGTATTCATCGGAGAGTTGGAGCAGTGACGTTATATTTAGTTATGAGATTATAATCAACATCAGATGATTTACTGGGGAAAGGTGCCGCTGCTTTGCACGGCAAGATACGAAGTATCTGTTAGCCATCTCTCAGGGTTAAGGAATTACAGCAGAAAGGCATCATGGATCTCCTTTCAACTTTCTATACTAATACTTAACTGACAATAAAATACCCAGCTAGATAGTCACTTCGTTTCCTTTTTGTTCATATTATTTTATGCTACTTCTAGATTGTTAGATTCCTTCCTTACTCTCAAATATTATGTCAATCTCTGAGAATTTCTTCCTCATCATAACTGTTATGGGATAAGTATTACTTTCGTAGAACTAATCATTTTTATTTCAAATAAACACAAAACAATGAATGAAGATACTTATTCCTGTTGTGGTGTCAAAAAACGTTTCTTTTCAACCTTAAAAGCAGAGCTGGGCTTGCTTTCATTTCAATTACTTTTTTTCAGATCGTTGTATTTTGATATACTTAATTGTTGGCAATACAGGAATTCTTCCCAACATCCCATTATTATTGTAATCTCTAGCGTATAAGATGCAGATTTGAATTCTGTGCTTTTATTTTTGTATTCCAACAGCACTTAAAGGACTCGCCTTCATTAAGATAAGGACTTAAATTCAAAATTACTCAATTTCAATGGGCCCAAAATCGAAATTTAATCAAGACTTAAAAAATCATGTCTTTCAAGCCTCGGGCAAATTCTTCTGTCTATATTACCACTTTCCATTTTATGTAGAATGGTTTGTTATGGAATAAACACAAACTTCCTTTGATGATAGAAGGCCATTTTACTTGTTTCTTGGATAGGTTAGCTGCTGTTTGAAGGTAGAGTAATCCATGGACTGCCTCCATAGTATATAGAAATATAGTGCAATCCTAGTGCAGTTACTTCACAATAAGCAGCTATGAAATTCAATGTCCTTTAAACAAATAATTAGTATAGAGCCCCATTTCAATGGGCCTTAATTAGGGCCTTGTAGATAGCACAAGTTTAACAGGTGAAGGGATCCTCATTCATACTAGCAACTCGAAGGATCTTTAGTTGAAAATGAATTTCAAGGTATGTAGAGTAGTGTCAGAAGGTTTTGTGCTGGATTGCTGAGCAGTTTGGAGTACACGTGAGCTTGCTAACTGTTTCAACATGATGCGATAATCCAAATGTGAATTGCCGATTACCGAGGCCAGGATAGAGAATGCCACGGCGTGGGTAAATATGCCCATGGGAAACCTTGAACGTTGTAAGTCAACTGGGGAACAGTGCCGTTGCTTTGCATGGCAAGATACCAGGCCTACTTATTATTCTTGGACTGTAGCAATTTCTCAGCCAAAATTACAGAATACACATATGGATATATCAAAGTTTCCTTTCAATATATTTAATAGGTAAAATCTTGACAGCTATATAGTCATTTTTTTTATTGGTGTAAATTTGTCCTCCCTTACTCTCAAGCAAAGTATAGCAACATGGAAAAATTTCCGGACAGTCTCTGAAAATTCCCTCTAACCAAAGATCAATATACAGTAACCATCTCCATTTCAAAACCAGTCCTTTGAAGAAACACTGAATGATGAATAAATGTACTTATCTCTATTGTGATGTCCAAATAATTCACTTTAGCTTTAATGAGACTTGAAACAAAACCTTTGCTCATGTCTCAATTCAGTTTCTTTTACATACAGTTTTATTCAGGTTGAGGGCTTCAGAAATAAAATTGTTATAAAAATTTGCCCTTAACATGTCCTTAAAATACCAATGAAGAAAATCACTAATAACTTAAAGCCTCACTTCAATGTTGGCATTGTTTTGGATCTTATGGATGACACTATGGTTAAAGCAATGGATACAGCAATGGAGAAATCAACAACTAGTCCCAAAGACAGAGTTTAACAATGAGGGCAGATAGAGAGTACAACACATACCTAGTCCCAAAGACAGAGAGGTCAAGATAAGGGACTAGGTTACAGGAGGGTGTCTTATATACTTGAGTATTTGTCGTGAAGATTAAATACGAACATTTTATTCTGATTACTAATATTCATTTTTCCTTTATTTTCAGACATTTACATTTGTATGTTCCCATTTACCATTTCCTTTAACCTTACTTTCAAACCTTAACCTTAACTGCGTAGTGCGCGCAGCCTTATCGCTGCCTCACACCTTTACACCCTGTTTACACCTTTCTTTCATTTCCCTTTCGATCATACTTATCCATAGCTTTTCCATAGCCTTACCATAATCTTTCCTGAGCATGCGTTAGTAGTGCTGTAGACCCTTAGCCCTAGTTTCACATCGCCAATCCCTGTAGTACAGTATTTAAACTCTTCATCCTGTAACCTAGTCCTCATCTTGACCTCTTGGTCTATTCGGACTAGGTATGCTTTGTATCGCCTTACTATTCTAATCTAACTTGGTCTATTCGGACTAGCTTTGTGTTAAGGTCTCTCGCTCTTGTCTCGTTCTCGTTTGCCCTCTCGTTGTCGCCTCTTCGTGACATTAGGTCAAGATCTCTTACTGCGCCCGTCTACCAGGAAGACCCGTGCAGACACGTCTCGCCCTTTGGTATCCCGTTCCCATTCCTCCCGTCTCCCCAAGGGCCCCCAAGCCCATCGACTCTAGCCTGTGTGAGGAGCCTCACAGGTGGGCAGGTACGAACAGTTCAAGGAGCTGTTGCGTAAGGTCATCCCCCGTCTACACGAGCCTCGAAACGTAATTCCGGACTCCCTATAAAGGAGTAAGGTGGTTGCCCGACCTCGTAATTGTAATCAGCCTTCAAACCTACCATGACAGACGTCTGCCACAACCTACCACACGCAGTAGATTTATTCGACACCAGCCATTTACACGTCCGAGACGACGGAAAGTTTTACTCATGCGAACAACGGGTGTGCCCTAACACAGCCCTATCCTCCATTGCAGAAGAAACCACTCTTGAGAAAGACGGAGCTGAACACCGAATTATCCCAATCCCAAAGAGACCCAAAGACTCGCCCCCGCCCCCAGATCATAACATGGACGATCTATCCAAAGATGACCTCATCAAGTTCCTGATGAAACAACAGCTCATGCTTCAGAACGAAGTTACTCGCCTCGCCCATTCCATCGGAAGGGCTGACATCACAGAAAAGAAGGACAAGAAAAACGCTAACGCCAAACCCACACCCTTCACAGGAAAAAGCAGTGACGTGCGTACCTTCCTCGCCTTCTTCCAGAACTGGGCTAGTAAACAAGAAGGCGTCCGAACCTCCCGCGACTGGATTGCCTCTGCCCTATCTTACATGACCGAAGATGCTGCCGACTGGGCCGCTCGATATGCAGATCAGATCTTTCGATCCTACAGCGACCCCAGTGTCAGGTTCCCCTTCAACGAGAAGTGGGACGACTTTGTCAAGGAGTTCAAAACGAGATTTGGATCCCTAGACGAAGAGTCGGAGGCTAGGAAACAGATAAAGGGAATGAAGCAGGGGAAGTTGACTGTCGCCCAGTTTGCACAGAAATTCCAAGACATCGGATCTCGGACTGGATTCTCCGATGCCGATCTCATGGAGCGATTCTGCAGTGGACTCAACCCCAGCGTCAGGCTCCATATGGTGAGCATCAACATCGCCCAGGGCAAACCCAAGTCCCTGTCCCAAGCCGTCTCCAGAGCTATCGAAATTGAGCTAGCTCTACATGATCCCACCTATAACGCCGCCAACAGCCATCGATCTGATCCGAACGCCATGGACATAGATGCCGCTAGAATCGGAGGAAGAGGAGGAGGAGGAGGAAATTGGAATGGGAAGAGCCGAGATGACTTCCTAAAAGAAATGAAAGGAAGGTGCTTTGGTTGTGGAAGCCCGAACCATGTCCGAGGAAACTGCAACATGAAGAGCGAAAAGTGTCGTTACTGTGCCCGAACGGGGCATGTTGAGAGGGTTTGCCAAGACAGGTACATGGGCTTGGAGAAGAATAGAGGCGCAGGAAAGACGGGAGGAGGAGCACGAGTAGCTGCTACTAACACTGAAGTACCCTTCTCCCTTTTCAACGACACACCCCCAGTAGCCGGCCCATCCACCACCCGCGTCAACGACTCCACCAGTGAGATCCAAGCTTTGAAAGAAGCTATGGCTCAGCAAACTGCCATTCTCGCCGCCTTCATGAAAGAACGCAAGGATTTTTAAAGCCGGTACTGGACTCTGCTGCACCCCGAGTACCAAAAACATTTCAGAACTTTCGCTTTTCGTCTACATATGATTCGATACACGCATGTACCTTAAATATGACTTCAGAAATAAAGCCAGGCGCTTCACATTACCGAGTCAACGTGTGTCTTCAAGAGAAAGGATTAGAACTGAAAACAGCAGCAATGGTGGACAGTGGAGCAACTGCGTTGTTCCTAGATGAAAGATTCGTCCGAAAACACAAGATCCCCACCTTTTTAATGAAGAAAGCTTTACCAATCTACAATATTGACGGCACTGAGAACCGAGCAGGAAAAATTGAGAAATGCGCAAGCTTAAGGCTTACCGTGGATCAAATGAGTGGATGGATGGACTTCTTAGTCACTGACTTAGGAGGAGAAAATGTGATCTTAGGGTTGCCGTGGTTAAGAGAGGCGAACCCGAGTATAGATTGGGAGAAAGGACTATTACAAGTCAGAGGGAGGAGTGATCGAATTTATGACGACGACGACTTTTGGGCGACTGAAGAGGATGTGAAGGCAGGGGCAACGATGGGAAAGGAAGGAGAAGGTCCTCTCCTGACCCCGGTAAGAATTAAAGCTAACCGGAAGCAACGAAGAGAGTGGCGGAGGGAAGGAGTAATTGAAGAGCTAGAGGATGAAGTATGGTGTGCAGCGGGAGTAACCTACTCTCAGCAGATTGCAGAAGAGGCAGCCCGGGGGAAGAAGGAGAAAACGCTGGAAGAGATGATCCCAGAAGCATATCGAGAGTTTCATAAAGTGTTTTCAGAAGAAGAATCCGAAAGGCTCCCAGCGCACCAACCATGGGACCACGCTATAGAGCTAACCCCAGGGGCTCCTGCCTCTATCCGAACCAAAGTATACCCCATGTCAGTAAACGAACAACAAGAGCTCGAGAGATTTCTGGAAGACAATCTAAAGAAAGGTTACATCCAAACGTCTAAATCCCCTATCGCTTCTCCAGTATTCTTCATCAAGAAGAAAGATGGAAAGCTTCGATTTGTACAAGACTATCGGAAGCTTAACGAATTCACCATTCGGAACCGATATCCGCTACCCTTAGTCCAGGACATCATCAATCGACTTCAAGAAGCCAAGTACTTCACCAAATTTGATGTCCGGTGGGGGTACAATAACATCCGAATCCGAGAAGGAGACGAATGGAAAGCCGCCTTTGCAACCAATCGAGGATTGTTTGAACCAAAAGTGATGTTCTTCAGGCTGACCAACTCGCCTGCCACCTTTCAGACTCTTATGAATTCCATTTTTGGAGACTTAATCGCGGCAGGAAAAGTGGCAGTATACTTAGATGATATTCTCATCTTCACTAGCACTCGAGAGGAGCATAAGGAGATTACGAGAGAAGTACTTCGAAGGCTAGAAGAGTACGATTTATATCTGAGGCCTGAGAAATGTGAATTCGAGAAGGAGGAAATCGAATATTTGGGATTAGTGATCCGATATGGGGAAGTGCGAATGGATCCAGCCAAGGTGGAGGCCGTCAGGAAATGGCCAGTGCCCAAGAGTATTCGAGAAGTACGAGGATTCATTGGGTTCGCCAACTTCTACAGAAGATTCATACAGGGTTTCTCAGATGTAGCGAGGCCCCTACACGACCTCACTAAAAAAGGGGTTGTGTTCCAATGGGGGCTTAAACAACAACAAGCCTTTGAAGAACTTAGAGATAGGTTTATTTCGGCCCCGATACTTACATTATGGCATCCGGACCGACCAACTCGCATAGATGTGGATGCCTCAGGCTTTGCCACAGGAGGGGTCATTATGCAGAAGCTAGAAGATGGGCTCTGGCACCCGATTGCATTTTGATCGGCTTCGATGGATGAACATCAGCGGAATTATGAGATCCATGATCGAGAAATGCTAGCAATCGTCGAGGCGCTGAAAGAGTGGAGGCACTATCTGGAAGGACTTCCTGAGCCGTTTGAGGTCATCACCGATCATGATAATCTGCGTTATTGGAAGACCGCCCAGGATCTGAGTAGGAGACAGGCCCGATGGGCCTTGAAACTAGCCAACTTCAATTTCCTACTGGTACATCGACCAGGGAAGACCAACGTATTAGCGGATGCCCTATCTCGTTCCCCATTACACCGTGTTTCTGATGAAGAGGATAACACCAAGCAAACGGTCCTACGACCTGAACACTTCATAAAGTTAGCTGCATCTCATTTCGACAACCCGTTGGAAGAGAAAATTCGTCGAGCCACTACAAGAGAAGCGGAAGTAGTGGAGGGACTAAAGGAATTGAAGAAGGGAGGACTGAAGAAATTAGCAGATGGAATCGCAGAATGGGAAGAGGACAAAGGGTTAGTTTATCATCGAGGAAGAGTATACGTTCCCCCGGAAGGAGAATTGAGGAAGGAGGTGGTAAGGCAGTGTCATGACGCACCAACTGCAGGGCATGGAGGGAAGCATGCAACCTTTGACCTGGTTAGCACTCACTACTGGTGGCCGTCGATGAGAGCATTCGTAGAAAAATTCGTGGAGGGATGTGATATTTGCATGAGGAAGAAGCTACAGAGACACCCGAGAGCAGTGATGGAACCGTTGGAAGTCCCTGAAGGACCCTGGGAGTTTGTAGGAGTGGACTTAATCACACAACTTCCGAAATCTCAAGGATACGATGCCATAATGGTCTGTACAGACCACTTTGGCAAACAGCTACACACCATACCCTGTCACTCGAACCTTACAGCGGAAGGAGCTGCAGATCTATATTACAAAGAGATCTTTCGACTCCACGGATTACCACTTAGGATGATTTCCGATCGAGGCCCCCAATTTGCAGCCGCAGTGATGAGATTGCTGCTCAAAAGACTAGGCATTCAATCGACCCTGACCTCGGGATACCGACCTCAGTCAAATGGACAGACAGAGAGGGCAAACCAAGAAGTGGAAAAGTATTTAAGGATATTCGTAAACCGAAGGCAGGACGACTGGGTGGAACACCTGCCCATGGCAGAGTTTGTAATCAACTCCCGAACCCACTCAGCTCATGGCCTAGCACCCTTCGAAGTTACCTATGGGTACTTACCACACTTCGACATCCCAGTAGGAAGGAGAACGGGGAATGCAAGTGTAGAACAACGGATCGAAGTGTTGAGAGAAGCGAGGAGAGATGCAGGAGCTGCTTTACACTTGGCAAAAAGGAAGATGAAAGAAGGTTTCGAACGAGGAAGAAAGAAGGCACACCAGTTTAAAGTCAGAGATCATGTCTGGCTTAGTGCCGAAGATATCAACCTCCAACTTTCCAGTGAAAAGCTAGGAGACCGACAACTCGGACCATACGAAGTCATCGAAAAGATCGGAAACCTAGACTACAGACTGGATCTTCCTAAGTCCCTAGAGCGAATACACCCTGTCTTTCATGTCGACAAGCTCTATCTGTTCAAAGGCAATATTATTAATGGGAAATTGGAAGTGGAACCGGAACCAGTCTATTTAGAGGAAGAAGACGAACCAGAGTATGAAGTAGAAAAGTTATTAGACAGTTGGATCAGATGGAGGAGGATTGAATATTTGGTGAAGTGGAAAGGATATGACAACGGACACAATTCATGGGAACCGGTAACAAATCTCACAAATGCTAAACGATCAATTACAGCATTCCACAAGAAACATCCAGAGGCACCCAGAATATAGTCATCGAGGACGATGGACTCTAAGGAGGGGGGTAATGTCGTGAAGATTAAATACAAACATTTTATTCTGATTACTAATATTCATTTTTCCTTTATTTTCAGACATTTACATTTGTATGTTCCCATTTACCATTTCCTTTAACCTTACTTTCAAACCTTAACCTTAACTGCGTAGTGCGCGCAGCCTTATCGCTGCCTCACACCTTTACACCCTGTTTACACCTTTCTTTCATTTCCCTTTCGATCATACTTATCCATAGCTTTTCCATAGCCTTACCATAATCTTTCCTGAGCATGCGTTAGTAGTGCTGTAGACCCTTAGCCCTAGTTTCACATCGCCAATCCCTGTAGTACAGTATTTAAACTCTTCATCCTGTAACCTAGTCCTCATCTTGACCTCTTGGTCTATTCGGACTAGGTATGCTTTGTATCGCCTTACTATTCTAATCTAACTTGGTCTATTCGGACTAGCTTTGTGTTAAGGTCTCTCGCTCTTGTCTCGTTCTCGTTTGCCCTCTCGTTGTCGCCTCTTCGTGACAGTATTGTCCAAATGTAGAACAAGGGTTTGTAAGTACAAGCGATTGGAATAAAGGGGAGAGGTATGATTATAAAAGGAACAAGGGCTGTGGTCAAGTACAAGGGCATGCTGTGTAGCATTTGGAGAATAAGGACATGGAGTAGGGGTTTGTAATTGGAAGGAAATAGAACATAGAAACATACAGTGATAAGTGTCTGTAAACATAAATAGGAGCTTGGTGTTAGTAATGAAAGGAAAATGAAAATGTTGTTAAGCAATAATCTTTATGACATCTCCATTATATCATACATTATTTGTGCTTCAGTAAACATCTGAGAATAGAGAATATTGAGTGGAAGTTTTGTGCTAAATTGCCAAGCAACTTGTGGCTAGTTTCAACATGCCGTAGATGATCCGGGAACAAACGGAACACGATTTTTTGAATTCATCATAACCTATTAAGTTTTATTTGAACCCCCATTTGACCGGGTTGTTACCACTTGTATAAAAGCCAGTCACAATTTCAATTGCCGTTTGGGTTTGGTCACAAGTTGACTCGGCAAAGGTTAAAAGCAAGTGACAAGTGACTTATTTACCTTAATATAATGACCTTGTCAAGCTGACAACCCGGCAAAGCTGAGCCAGAAAAACATGTCAATGTTGCCGATTACTTGTTATGAGGCATATATCAAGCCGAATAAAACACGTTTCATTCCTTGATGTTGCCGATTAATCGTTACGAGGCATATACGAAGCCGAATAGTGCCTCACAAACTCCCGTGGCTAAGGTAGTGTGCCGCAGCGTGGGTAAATGTGCCCGCAACCTCAAACATCGTTGCAAGTTAACTCGGCCTCGTAACGAGGACTGTAGTCATCCCTCAGGTAATTCTTGTACTAAAGGCTCTACAAATGGAATCTCGGGTGACTTTAGAGCACAATTCCTTCAAATAGCGTACAGTCTAACATCAGTATTCGTAGTCAATATAAGAGAATAGGCCATCACTGTGCGTGGCAGGTACGAGGCCGTGATGGCATTGCTGCCGCTGCTATGCCGATGATGTATGGACGTAATCTGTTGATAAGATAAAGAAGTGAGATATACTAAATGGAGAATGCATCTAGAAAACAACACAGCCACCTGCGCGAGTCAACTTCAGTAAGGACGATTCCTCCTAAAGTCGGCCTCGTAACATAAAGTTTAAGTACAGGCGAAAGACTGCATAAATAGCTCACTGATGGGAAATAAAGGAAGGCTACCCTGTTGTGCCGACAGCCCGCACATAATGGCTGTACAACCTTTCTATGTAATCCCTTTCTCACCGTCGATATTTTGTCTAGAAACGAGATATCCGCTTGCTACCGCAGTGCCTAGGTATCAGACAACGCCTTCTCACTGCATTTACAGCTAAATTCGGTACATAAGGCGCGGCGAAATTTTTCACGCGCGTCCGAATCTTCCAAATCAATCTTCCAACCCAATCTTCCGAGGGTTCTACCTCGCTCATTTTGCTGCATTTTCGCTTCTTTTTTTTGAAAATACATATCCCTCGATATATGCTGTATATTTGGAGTACTCCCACTTCTCAGGAGGGAAGGTCTGAATTTTACATTGTCCCAAGATGCCGCAATATGCATGTGTATGCCTAGCTATACATGCACAGATTCCATATTTGCAAGAATAAATGAAAATGAGCAAGTAATGAAGGTACCAGAGCTTGTGGAAGATTGGACTCGGAAGATTGGCATGCATTTTCAATGCGCGTGAAAAATTTTCGCCGCGCCTTATGTACCGAATTTAGCTGTAAATCTCGACACTGACATGTCCGATGACTCACCCGGACTCTTTTTTGTACTTTACTGCTCCAGCTAATGACCGAACGAACGGAGGCAAAGTCACAACCATATTCAAGGTGCTTAACCACCTAATTTTCGGACTTATTACATCCGCCACACCGCAGAACGAACTCCTCAAATTTTTGGCCTAGTTCATCATATTTAAACCAAAGAGTCAGAGTGTAGAACTCACACTGCGATTCTTTATTCCCCCTTTTGACTTCTTTCTTCTGTTACTTGTTCAAATCTTTCGTTTATTGTTTTTTAAAAGAACTCGTTTTTTACAATATACTAATCATCGAGGTACGTGAACCTATAACTATTCTTTACCCTCGATTAAAGTGCTTTGCACAGGACCTCCGGGCTGTCCTCCCTTCGAGCTAGGTAACCACATAGCTAGAGATCCGAGTGCTGAAACAAGCACTTCAGTGGTTTTCCACCCATCTCCTAGCCATGTAACACCCGATTTTATTCCTCCACTGTTTGCAATACCCGATCGACTCTTCTTATCTTATCCCCTGTTTCCGCACAAGATTCTGTCACGGAATCTTTCTCATTTCAATGCTTTATACCCAATGGACTCCGAATTTTATACCTACTCATCTTCCCCTCGAGTCCATTGGGTACGTATACCTATCATATCATTCAATCTCATATTCACTCATCTTCCTCTTGAATATCCATTAGTGTTATTGCCTCATCTTCGCGTTAAATTAATCTATTCATCACTCCGTTCAATACATGACAGACTCCCCAATACCACCGGCCTCGAGTGAAACCTCTTCTATCAGCAAAGACATACCGATTGTTCCCTCGACTCAACCCACATCTGTTATCCCTTCTATTACTCCTGTTCAACCTGGACAAACTCATAATGCCGGAACCAGCAACACTGGGTCTTCTGGACCGACTGCTGGACTACCCAGTACTGTCGAAAAAGCGCGAGAGAAGTGCCTCGAGCTCATCAGAGAATTTGAGGCCGGCAAAATCTCTAAGGTCCAGGCTAACGTCAGAATGCAGTCAGCTCTCAAGACCGCAGTTGCCCCATCCGAACAGTTTAATGTCTTTGCGATCTACTTTGAGTTGCTTGACGTCGCCGATGCCAATAGAAAGGCCAGGCTCATTGCCGGGAAACAGACGGACACTTCTGAGCCGTCTAAGTGACAGGGGAAGCCTGATGACGAGGGTTCAGATGGTGAGGACTTCCACGATGCCGAGGAATCTTTCGTCAAACCGAAAGTGGATCCGTCCAAGTTTGCTTGGGTTGAGAAACAAGGATCGAACCCCACCATCCTCAATCCAGTCCTCGATAAGACAAGGGATGCCCTCGAAAATTGGGGACGAGACAAAGACTATACCCTTTCTTCCATCCAATCCAATCCCGACTGTCCTCAATTTCCCAACTCAGAATGGAAAAACCTCATCGCAGGGAAACCTGTCGACTTCGACCGCATCCTATCCTCCACTGGCACAGCCACATTTGATAACAAGCAAACGCAACAACTTGGGGAGCTCGAGATTGGATTTGGAAGCGCGGCTCCTGCTCGAAAAGTCACTACTCATGGGGAGTGGACAATCTGCTGGGACCAGTTTTTCTCTGCAGTCACCTTTCTCATGCCTTGGCGGATCTCCGAGCTCAACGGATACAGGGGCCATATCACAAACCTTTTCTCCGCTCATTCAGTCACCTCGTATCATGCAAACGTCATCAACTACGATAGAGCAGTCCGCATCAGGGTCTCCCAACGTCGTAATACCTCCTCTCCGACATCGGGTCCTTTACAGACCTTTTCGTCACCTGGATCCAACTCGCAGCAATCAATGCTGCTGGACCTTCAAACACTCGAGTCTCGAATCCCTCCCCCAACCCTTCAAACCAGAGAAAAACCGAGGTTTGTAGGAGATTCAACCTCGGAACATGTCCACACACAACTCGAAATTGCTGATTCCTCCATCTGTGTTCCAACTGCCGAGGAAGAGATCATGTCCGCAACGGATGTCCCACACTCAGTAAACCGACAAAGTCCTCTTAACGACTACTCACGAAAATGTCTCTCACGTCGGCCGCAGTATGCCAGAAACTTCCTTTGGTCTCCAGACAACACAGACAAACGTATTAGCCTTGCCGACGCAACCGAATACCTCATCCCTCCTCCTTCCGTTCCAAAGAATGAAATCTTAAACTCGACTGCACTTCAGACCATCTCGAACAATCCCCATTTGTTCGCCATCGTTACCCCTATCAATGTTGACCGTTTCACCGAGCTTCTAGTCACACATCCTAACCGTGCACTCGTGGCTGCATATATCCATGGTCTAACAAAGGGTTTCTGGCCTTGGGCTGACACCTCTGACCCTTCAATCCCAGTAACCCTAGATCGTTCTTACCCACTGCAGGACCCAAATCACATCGCGTTCTCAAAGGAGCAAGCTGAGAAAGAAGTCCAGAAGCGAAGATTCTCTCCCTTTTTCCCCAACTTACTGCCAGGTATGCATGCCGTACCCGTAGTGGTTGTACCAAAACCAAATTCGAATAAGCTTCGAATGACCGTTCATCACAGTGCATCTCCTTTCCCTATCAACTCTTGGATCGACAAAAAGAAAGTCTCTGTACCTCTTGATAACCTCCATAACCTCGGATCGGCTCTCCTACGCTGGAGAAAGAAGTTTGGGAAGGACGTAAAGCTGGTGATATGGAAGTCGGACGTCTCTGAGGCATACAGAAGATTGCCTATGGACCCCAGGTGGCAGATGAAACAGGTTGTCCGTGTCGACAGTGGTTACCATGTCGATCGGTGCAACAATTTCGGAAACAGAGGTGCCGGAGGGTTGTGGGGTGGTTTTATGGGTTTGGTTGCATGGATTGCACGATACGTGAAAGAGATTGAGGATGCCTATGCATATGTTGATGATAATTTTGGGCCGGAGAGGGAAGATAACATGGTTTGGTATGCTGGTTATGGGAAGATGATGCCGAGGAATCAAGTTGCAATGCTAGAGTTGTGGGATGAGTTGGGCATTATTCACGAGGAAGCTAAGCAGGTCTTTGGTGAAGTCCAATTAGTTATCGGTTTTGAAGTCGACGCTAACAAAATGACAATCACCATGCGAGAGGAGTCAAAGGGAGAGCTCATCGAGGCTGTTCGAGCCTTTGCGGTCACAGGTCAACGCCATACCCTCGGGGAGTTCCAGAAGTTAGCTGGATGGGCTAACTGGTCACTTAACGTATTTCCACTCCTACGACCTGGCCTGTCTCAGCTCTACTCGAAGATGTCTGGAAAGTGCGAACCTCAAAGACGAATCTGGGTTAGTGTTGCTTTATGCAGAGAGCTAGTGTGGTTTGCAGATCATTTGGAAAGAAGCGGAGGAATACGAATGTTGGAAGCAGAAGATTGGGGTGTTGACGATGCTGAGTTTACTGTTTTCTGTGACGCATGCCCATCTGGGATGGGTTATTGGGTCGATCATGGTGACTTTCTCCTGGGTTTCCAGTGTCGGGTTGATGACGGCCCCCAAGGAATTTTCTATCTTGAAGCGCTCTCAGTTCTCTCGGCTTTGTTCTATGCTGTCAACGCATCTAACCCCCCACCAAAACGTGTCGCTATATTCACCGACAACTCGAACACCGTTGACATGTTCAATTCTCTCAAAGCTACCCCCACCCACAACCCTATCCTCATCACCGCTGTCGAACTACTGATGCGCTACGATGTACAACTGCGTGTGTATCACATTCCGGGATCTGAAAACACTATTGCAGACGCTCTATCCCGGTTTAACAACGACTTTGTATTCTCGCAGAGACCCTCTGCAATTATCTCTCCTTTTATACCCCCTCTACTGATGCTGGGGGCAACTCTGCAGTAATGTTGGAAGGATCGGGGTCTAGACGCCGTAGGAAACGGACGGTTTGGACCCGAGAGCGTCTCATTGAGGAGCGAGCGCTCAATCTAGGGTGCGTTTTGGACCCTGCTTCTCGAAGCTCCTATTCTTCCGCATCAGACTCCTACATCGAATTTTGTCAAATGCACAACTTCCCTTTCGAACCCACTCCTGATACTCTATCGTTATATGTCGCCTATACTTGCCATCACATTAGCCCTCGCTCAGTTCGGTCGTATCTATCAGGAATTTGCAACGACTTAGAAGCTTTCTACCCAGACATTCGGACTGTTCGGCAACACCCCTGGTTCGAAAGACTCTCAAAGGCGCTATGAAGAGAAAAGCTTCTGTGATTAATAGAAAACAACCTCTATCACGAGAAGACCTCACCAGCATATTCACCTCTACAGCTTCTAGCAACGATCACGACAACCTCCTTTTCCTGGCAATCTTGTTCACCGCTTTCTTCGCGCTGATGCGTCTGGGGGAATTGGTGTGGCCTGACAAGGTTGCTCATCGTGAACTCAGGAAAATTACTTTGCGCTCTTCCGTCGAATACGATGCTAATTCGTTCTCATTCGCGCTACCAACACACAAGGCCGATAAGGAGTTCAACGGGAGCACGATTAGGGTTCAATCGACAGCTGACATTGACAACCCCCATCAAATCTTCTTATCATACCTGAACTCACGCGACGCTCGTTTTCCTGCACACCCGCAACTCTGGGTACGTGGAGATGGTTCTATTCCCACGCGTTCATGGTTTATTCGAAGGCTACGTTGTCATTTCAGCTCCAATTTCGCCGGACATTCTCTCCGCTCGGGCGGTGCTACTCATTTAGCGAAGAGTGGAACGCCGCTGCACATCATCCAGGCTTTAGGTCGTTGGGCTTCGGAGACCTTCCGAATCTACATTCGAGAACATCCAGCAATCCTCGCGGCTGTGAAAGATTAGCGTATATCTTGCACGTAACTGAGTTCTAATCAGTACTAATTTACCTTAAGATTACCAAACGTTCGCACCAAGTTAGCAACGCTTTCGCCGTTGATTAACTCGGAGTTGATTAGTAGTAGAGTAAGCGCGAAGCCTTACTGTTACCAACTAATGTATCTTACAATCGCACGAAAGTAAGTTAAACGCAAAATGGATTAAAAGGATGATAGATTACACGCAATCCAGTGAATACTTATATGTATCTGATTACTTCTAGAATGATAGGGAAAGTAAACGAATTCGAAAGGTATAGAAAGAAATAGAATTATTGAGTCACTATCGAGTCACTGTCGACACAGCATTCCTGTGCCGACATTCAGAAAGAGAGGGTGTCGAAGATTGATCCGAGATAGATCCATCACAAGAGCCCCCCCAGCTTCGGCGCACTCTCTAGATATTACTTTGAAGCAAGTTCCCTAGCCGTTTGTACAAAAATATCACCACAAGATTCATCTTTCAAAGTAACATCGGCCGAAGGAGCATAAGCTGAAATATCCCATCCGGGCTCAAGTGGGGTGTATGGGGTTAAAAGACTTTGGCGGCCAAGGAATGATTCTGTTGGATGCAAAATCAAACCCGGACAAGTGATACCATCCTGATTCGGAATCCCGTTCTGAGCATCTCGACGTTCGGACCTACGTTTGACGATCTCCTTTTCCGCTTCCAGACGTGCAACTGATTTCTGGGTTAAGCGAGTGAGAGTATCATCGTGAGTAAGTCCGAAGTAAGAACCCCAGTTAGAAGCAGAGAGATATCCGAGAGAGATAGAGCGTAGAACTTGTTCCAAAATCCATTGGGCATATCTTCTAGCCACAAATTGAATGATGGTATAGACCTCGTGCATTTGTTGGATAGAATTGGAGTAGATTGCTCTGAGTGGATTGTTGGCATGAGCAAAAGTAATGTGAGGCAGAAGAGCCGTTAAAATGGAGGGGGTCCATTCCAAATTTAAGAAATCTTTAGAGTACGAGGTGGGAACAGAAAGACATGGCTTATCGGTGTCGGAGGTGGAAGAGAGTACTATCTGCGCCAATCGACGGAGGTCATTCCAAATCAAATCGGCGACGTGCGGAGTGAAGAAGACTCGAGCAATTTGCCCTTGCTTATCACGGATAATTCGGAATTGATCATTAGACGAGGGATTGACCAGGATAGATTCTCGAAAGGCATGCGAAATAATAGCACGGATGAATGGGTCCGGGAAGGCTAAATGGAGAGTCTCCACGATGTTGTTACGATTGAAACCAATCAAAGCACCAGTAACTGAATTCAACGGTGCCTGCTGATTGTATTCAGTTTTCGACAGACAGTAACAGTTTTTAATACACACCTCTTCAGTGGTCTTTGGCAACGGTCCGAATGGAGAAGGCTCGTATGGAATTAGGGCGCGGCAAGTGACCTCGGAAGTTGGCGGTTCATAGGATGTGACTTCCGGGCGCTCGAACATAGTGAATGCACAGCAATCCGAGTTATTAGCAACAGATTTGGCACAAGATGAATAAGAATGAGTTGCGGTGGTGAGACACATAGTGAGAAAAGATGTAAGTAGAGTAGGAAATTGACGAAGAGATGTAGAGTCTGTATGTTGGGACTGTCCCGACTGCTTCAAACCTGCCCATCTTTATTCTGGATGAGTCCTTTGTCTGAAGAAAAAATATTAAACTGAATGAAAAGAATGTTAAATGAATAGATTTTTGACCATCGAAGTTTCTATCCTTAAAGTGCGGGGTAGTGTGCTAGCCTCGAGGCTACCAAGTGAATAAGTTTTATTTTTTCTTTGTAGTTTTCTCAGGTTTAGGGAAAGGCATGCGTGCCTCGAAGTATCGCTTGCCGCTGATCGAATGTCCTATGAATGTGTGGCGCGAGTCTTTCCTTGGTAGTCGGTAATTCAACTGGAAGCGCGATCAGTTGTATTTTGGGCTAACTTCGTCCATTGCTCCAGAATCTCGGGAGCGTTACGTAGTTCTGCCTTGGTAAGCCATTCATCTTCAGCAGGTGGTAAATCCTTCCATCGAATTTTGAATTGCTGTATGCGCCGTTTGCCCCGCTTTCGCCATCTTTCGGCTATAATCCTTTCTATCTCGGTCTCTGGTAAGCTATCGAAGTCTTCGCGATTCATTTTCCGAGAAGTGCGTTCACCGAAGTGAGCGGGAGAGAGTACATACCGTTCGAGGTGGGCTATGTTGATAACTGGGTGTATCCCATAGGATTTCGGTAGACGTAGTTGATAGGTAACTGGAGAGATTTTCCGAATGATTTCAAAAGGTCCATCATACTTCATTAAGAGTTTCTTTCCACGACCTTTCTCTTCCCTTAGTAAATTCAATGAGTGAGGATTTAGTACTACTAGATCTCCCTCATTGAATTCTGCTATTAGACGACCTTTGTTGTATCCTCTGCGTTGATATTCCTGAGCGAGGAATAGAGCTTCTTTAGCTCGTGTCCGGTCAAATTCGAAATGTTCCACCATAGCTTGAGCCTCTTCATTTCTCACAGCATTATCCCCCCCACTCGATGGACGCTGAATAGATTGTGATGGGGACATCAGAGTAGATGCGGTTGTTGGAGTAAATCCATATAGAAGATATGCTGGAGAAAATGTAGAAGAGATATGAGGGGTTGAATTATAAGATAGTGTAAGGGCATCGAGATGATCACTCCAGTCATTTCGTGACGGGCCAATATAGGCACGCAGCGCTATTTCCAGAGTTTGGTTAAAATTTTCTGTTTGACCGTCCGCTTGGGGATGGTAAGCTGTTGTCAGGGCACGTTTAGTTCCCAGTAAACGACAGACTTCCCCCCAGAAATCATGACGCCAACGAGTATCACGATCAGTGATGACTTGGCGAGGAATACCGTATTTAGAGATAATGTGTTTAAAAAAAAGTTGTGCAGTTTCCACCTCCGTGACATTTGTCGTGCATGGAATGCATGTTACAAATTTCGTTAGTTTGTCCACAATCACCAAAATGTTATCGTATCCTTTGCTTACCGGTAGTTCGGGTATAAAATCCATGGTTACCACATCAAACGGCCGTTGCGGAATCGGTATGGGCTGGAGCAAACCAACGGGTGCATGTCGACGAGGTTTGGATTTTTGGCAAATATCACAAGACTCGACAAATTGTTTTAAATCTCTCGACATCCGTGGCCAGTAGAAAGAGGTGGACAAACGATTGTAACAGCGATGATACCCACCGTGGGCTGATTCAGTCTTACCATCATGAATCTCTGCCATGACGTCGGCACGTAGTGAAGCTGGAACGCATAAACGGTTATTACCATTCCAGTCTTCGAAGTATAGCAAGCCATCGGAAGAGTAGTGATAGTGAGAATGGTAGGGATTTAGGATATCAGCGGAGGAACGTAGGGATCCTATAATATCAGAGAAATGTGAATCAGTAGAATAAGCTGTCCTCCAACGATTTACCTCTTCAGCTGAAAAACCAATAAGAATACTATAATTTCGCGAGGATACATGGTCAGAGGCAGCAAACAGCTCATCTGTGGTCAATGATTTACTATGGAAAGTAATTGCATTTAACTCTTCAGCATGAATGTCCATATCCAAGATGACTGTTCGAGCATGATTAGTAGCTATTTGAAGGAGTTTCTCCTCAAAACGATCTCCCAATTCCTCATACATGACTCGCAGTGGGTCATTCGAGGCTGATGGAATAGGGGCAATGTGAGAGGTATCAGGGCTATCCTGGGGCGGTACTCGTCGGCGTAGTCGAGATATCGGATCAACGTTGGAATGCACTCGTCCAGCCCGATGAATAATCCGCATTTTTGGGTATGCGGAAAAAATAGTGCCCCAAGTCAGCAAACGGCGGTTCACATTTTGAAATGTGGTGCTCCATGTAAGCGCTGCATGGTCTGTAATAGCTAATAACTCTTCACCTTCGATGAAAGGTTGAAACTTAATTAAAGCTTCTTTCAAGGCCAAAGCCTCACGCTCGGTTGCGGAATAGTTTCGTTCAGGGGAGCGCAAAATACGAGACCAATAAGCAATAACACGCTCAATATGAACAATAGTATCCTCGAAATTCTCACTCCATTCATTCGGTGAAGGAACGTCGGAGAATTCTTTACATACTGATGACACTAGAACAGGTACAGACTCACCAGCCTTGTGTGCTTTATGGAGTTTTTCATAAATCTTCGTGCCCTTCAAATCCCCCACTCGAATAGGCTGAACCTGTTGGAGGATTCCTGCCAAACCGTAATCACAGGCATCCGTATAGAGGCGATATGGCTTCCCAGGCATGGCAAAACCCCTTACTGGTGCATTGACAAGTACTTGCTTACACAAATCGAATGCCTCCTGATGAAGCGTTGACCATTCCCATTGATTCTCCTTTTTCAAGAGCTGAAAAAGTGGTTGAGCAATCCACGCATAGAACGGAATATAGCTAGCAAAATAAACCATCATACCGAGAAATGTCTGGAGCTCCTGGATATTCCGTGGTTCCGCCAAAGCTAGTATTGCATCCACCTTCTCTTTATGGGTAGATGACCCCAGTCGTGAGACCTTCTGCCCTAATAATAGAAGGGATTGGTATGCGAAATGACATTTTGACGGTGATAGAGTAATTTGCACATTCGAAATAGCCTTCAGAACAGCATCGATGTGTTTCAAATGCTCATCGAACGATTTAGAAAAAATAACTATATCGTCAATGTACACCAATGCAAATATCCATAGAAATGGTGCTAGCACCCCTTGCATGACTCGCTGGAAAACACTAGGCCCATTACGATAACCAAAAGGCATTCGCTTAAACTGATAAAGCCCCCTATGCGTGCGAAATGCCAGTTTTTCCGATGCTGAGTCCGTCATTGTTAGTTGAGTAAAACCGGCCAGGGCGTCTAGCGTTGTCAACCACTGTGCTCCAGTCAACGCCTGGAGAATGTCCTCCTGTTTTGGCAAAGGGAATTCGTCAGGGATCACCAGATTGTTTAGTCGGCGCAAGTCAATAACCATTCTTGGCTTACCGTTTCGATAGACAATAAATGCTGGAGCCCCCCATGGACTATGTGAAGGCTCAATTACGCCGAGATTTAACCAAGAATCCATCTGTTTATCAATGACTTCTCGGTTAGCCGGAGACATCGGAAAAGGAGGTAGGGATACAGGTTGCGAACCTGGTTTTAACGGAATGTCTACCTTAGCATCAAAGGTACCAAGTCTCCCATCTAACCCAAAGGCATTAGCATTATCCATGATAACCCTTTCCAACTGCTTACGCTGCCATTCCGTTAAATCGGGAGATATGGAAACCTCTGAAAGTAACTTATCCCTAGCTACATCTTCAATGTGTACCTCAGAAGTCTTTGGTCCGCCAACAATGGGATCGGTTGCTGTTGGGTCATCACTTCCGCTAGCGTTTCTGTGTGCCTTGGAAGAGACCTCAGCCTCACTAACTATCAGATTGGAACCACAAGCAAATTCCTTCTCACCTTCCATCAGCGCCTTAATCAATGAAGCATAATGAGATGCCTTCTGCAGTTGATCTGGAGGTAAACGATGCAGTTTATCAAGCCAAGTTCCCGGATTATGGCATTGGCCAAGTATGTCACCTTTTGCAATGACGATATTCCTTTTCGAAAAGTTGGCAATATGCAGAAACGGATTGGATTTAGAGATAAGTGTGTCTGCGGAGCCAAATACATCATCCAAGTTGGAATTGTACCGCAAACACCGTTCAACAAAAAGCTGATCAACGTTTGGAGGGAAAGTTGCTAGAATAGGTACCAGACGTGAACTTTCAGGTGGTATTACCACACGGTCTAAAGCTCTGACCTCACCTTTCTGAGCTACTACTCGTTGACGTTGTCTAAGGCGTCGAGCCTTGCGATGCTGTTTGTGGCGCGGCATCTGAATGGTGTCTTCCCGTCGAACATGTACCCGAAATGTCTTTCCGGCTAAATCAGTGGGTCCACCGTACAGTGAATCTGATACCTTCAGTTCTCGTCCTGAGTCTCCAAAAACTATAAAAGAGCTTCCTTCTCGTCTAAGTATGGATAAGGAATATTGGACAGCGAAATCATTGCCTAAAATAAAAGGGGTACTCATACCTTTAACTACGTATGCCTCCACCGTCAGCTTGACAGGACCATCCGGAGTATGGAAGTACAAATCGATAGTCACGAATCCAGAAATACTAGCAGAACCAGTGACTTGAATTAGATTAATATTTTGTCCCATTTTAGGTTTCGGATTGCTCAATAGAGTTGCTAGAGCCTGTTGGGATATTAGAGTAATATCAGATCCCGAGTCCAGAATAACTGGTATAGCATCTTCAAGCCCATTAACTGTAGCTGTAGTCTCGGTAGCTTTGGATCCGAGGAAATAAGTCCCAGGTGGACGCGTGATGAGTTTTCTTAGCTCAACTAGCGGTTGATTAGTGGCAGAGCCGTGATAAGTTCGAACGAAATGGTTTACCGAATTTATTTCGCGTGCGAGACGACGTCGGCTTCGTCTGTTCAAGGGAGGTTTGCTAGTAACCGCGGCGCAGTTTGCAGAGTTTGGGGTATGAGTATGATTAGAATCAACTATAGGATTTGTCTCCTCGGATGTGGAAAGTGATTCGGAAATTGTAACCGGTGCAACGATAGTCGAGTCGTGGTTAGAACTAGAAGAGTTAGAGGAAATAAGGAAAGAATTTGATGTACTCACCTCCGGAGCCTCAATGGCTGTCTCGTTACCAGTGATCCGGAGGTCTTCTAAAAATCCTCCTCCTCTCCGCAGGTACTCAAGTATAGGTCGTCGTACTCGTCTTGTGCCTGCAAGTCTTCGAGTTGAGTTTCGGCTAAACGGGTTCGAGCTGTTCTTCTTCTTGAGTGCTTACACTCATTATCCCAGTGCATATCACTGCCGCAGTGACGGCAGGGTCTTGCACCCTTATCCCGAGGAGTAGTTTTCTTCGAAATTGTCAAGTCATCCCGAGGAAACGCAGGGGGAGGAAGATCAGAACGAGTACCGACGAGATTGGCACGCGCAGTCGGTCGGTAAGAAGAGTAACCGTTCGAGCCAGAACCGGCCCGTAAATCGCGATCTAACTCCATAAGGGTTTCCTCGTGATACCTAATGGCTGATTGGAGCTCACATGCGTCTTCATATTGACGAGTGGTGAGAATGGTATGCCAGTTCCTAGGTGCACCATCCATTATCTCAAGAATGAGCTCGGAATCCTCCATTTGGAACACCGAAGTGAGTAAATCGCTCTTCCGAATGTAATAGTCACTGGGTGTTTCACGGACATGCCCAGGTTCTCGGTATCGTGCATCTCGTGCTCTTCTCTTTGTTCTGTCCACCCATGTTCGGTTCATGTAATATCCCACTATCTCCTGTTTCAGATCATCCCAACTTCCTTCTAGTTTTCGGCGTTTTGATAATGGCAAGGAGAAGTACCATACTTCTGCCTTTCCTTGCAGCCGCCTAGGTACTATACTTCCGAGTTGTCGGTTAACTTCCGGTGAGTGATCAGCTAGGTCGTTTACCTTGGAAATCCACCTCATAATATTGTCCGTGTTTCCATCCCACTGTGGGACAGTGTCGTGCTTCAGTTTTTGGTCAAAGATATATCCTGACTTCAACTCGTTATTCCTCTGGCTGTCCTCTCCTCTATTGTCTGGCCTCCTTTTCCGTCCCCTTCTGTCATCTCCTTCGTCTTCAGGATCTGAACCTGGTTCGCTGGGCGGGTCACCTCTTGAAGCTCCTCTTGTCTCAAGATGCGGAGGTCGATCACGCGTTTTTCCATTTCCCATTAGATCGTTCATGCGTGAATTGCGAGTGAGAGGAACATAAGAAGTTGCTGGCTTGTGGGAATTATTGGAGTACATGCTTGCGCGGGATTGCTGGAGAAATGCGCTGATAGATCCCGGTTCTGCACCTTCTCGGACTGGTGATCTAGGTTTTGTCCGGGCCGTATCTAATCGTACGTCTCCTTTTTCGAAGTCGTGAATACTATCAATTTCCAATAAGAATTGTTCAACAGATATCCGGTAGGCCAATGCTATAATTTCTATGTCGTTAGCATAGAAAAAATCAATCCCTGCACTTCCTTCCGGCCAAAATGGAATATCAGGGACTCGTCGCCCTTTCAATCGAATTGAACCTTGGATGCTATTCAATAAGTCACGTAGGGCTATTGAAAATTCCTGATATAGCTCAGAGCTAACCGTATACACTGCTTTGTTGTTTCGCTCCTCCCCAGGCTTCGTGTAGGTCAACTTTAAAGAAGATAGCAGGTGGTCTAAAGTGTCGAAATAATCCTTGAGTACTTTGGTCTTGTACTGACTCCGAGTTGGATGAGGTGCGTTAGCAATTGCTGTCATGCCTAGCCCGTTGACGGCATACTGTATAGCCAGTTTGCGTCTCTCATGAATGTCCTCGTTATCGCCTATCTTATAGTAAGGACGGAGAGTAGGCATAACTGCGGTCGAGTATTCAAGAGGGTGGTTATCATCCGGCAGCTTGAAAACAAATAATCGGTCTTCCAGGGGTCTCAACGGTTCTGTAACGAATTCTGTACTTTCGGAGGTTATAGATCTAGCATCCTCTGGTTGTGGTGTTCCCGGTTTGCTGGACGGTGGCCTGAATCCGGTCATAGTGCTTGTGGATGTCTTGAAGAGCGAGTAAGAGTAGAGGACGAGTAGAAGTTGAGCTTATCGTTCGGTAGATTAGTTTACTGAGTTCCCAGTGTGTCCACCAGTGTGAAAGATTAGCGTATATCTTGCACGTAACTGAGTTCTAATCAGTACTAATTTACCTTAAGATTACCAAACGTTCGCACCAAGTTAGCAACGCTTTCGCCGTTGATTAACTCGGAGTTGATTAGTAGTAGAGTAAGCGCGAAGCCTTACTGTTACCAACTAATGTATCTTACAATCGCACGAAAGTAAGTTAAACGCAAAATGGATTAAAAGGATGATAGATTACACGCAATCCAGTGAATACTTATATGTATCTGATTACTTCTAGAATGATAGGGAAAGTAAACGAATTCGAAAGGTATAGAAAGAAATAGAATTATTGAGTCACTATCGAGTCACTGTCGACACAGCATTCCTGTGCCGACATTCAGAAAGAGAGGGTGTCGAAGATTGATCCGAGATAGATCCATCACAGCGGCCGTGCTCACGAAGAATTAAATTCATGCTCACTCCTCATCATCAAGCTCCGCTTTCAATTCTATCCCCAAAACCTCTACTACACCAACCTCTCTCATTTCATAGCTCCATAGCCGTCCGTCGTGCCCTTGAATTCAAACCGAGGGATGACCGCTGTTTCAGGGTCATCCCGTATACACCTAACTCCTCTAAACGAACGCGAAGTCCGATGATTAGTTGTTTTTTAAAAGAACTCGTTTTTTACAATATACTAATCATCGAGGTACGTGAACCTATAACTATTCTTTACCCTCGATTGAAGTGCTTTGCACAGGACCTCCGGGCTGTCCTCCCTTCGAGCTAGGTAACCACATAGCTAGAGATCCGAGTGCTGAAACAAGCACTTCAGTGGTTTTCCACCCATCTCCTAGCCATGTAACACCCGATTTTATTCCTCCACTGTTTGCAATACCCGATCGACTCTTCTTATCTTATCCCCTGTTTCCGCACAAGATTCTGTCACGGAATCTTTCTCATTTCAATGCTTTATACCCAATGGACTCCGAATTTTATACCTACTCATCTTCCCCTCGAGTCCATTGGGTACGTATACCTATCATATCATTCAATCTCATATTCACTCATCTTCCTCTTGAATATCCATTAGTGTTATTGCCTCATCTTCGCGTTACCCTCCCACCCATTCCCAGATTTATTTCATAGTATATACATGCATCATGTAGTATGTAGCCGTCCGTCGTGCCCTTGAATTCAAACCGAGGGATGACCGCTGTTTCAGGGTCATCCCGTATACACCTAACTCCTCTAAACGAACGCGAAGTCCGATGATTAGAGGCAGAAACTTTATTATTTCAAAATGAAACCTCCAAGAGTCAGCTCACACACTCTACTCCTCCTAGGACTCCTACGCGGCTTCAACTGTGCAGTACGGGCACAAGACGACACCACCACTGCAACTACGGCAGCAGCAACCACCAACGCCGATGCAGTGTCATACTCTGCCGTCACTACTGTCTCCGCCTCCGGAGCTCCTCAAGCCTCCATAAGCTCAATGCCTCCATTGGCCCCAACAAACACGCTATCCGCTACGGCACCGACAGGCTCTGCATATGTCCTGAACAGTACGTTTGATATTAATAGTGATGCAGTTACAAGAACCTATGATTTTATTCTTGCGTATGTCTCTAGTTGACTCTGACTTGATACTGTGGCTAATAAATTTCAAGTGTTCAAACGGGTTCTCCGGATGGATATAATCGCTCTTATATTACAATCAATGGTCAAACACCCGGTCCCCTTATTGAAGCCAACGAAGGAGATACCCTCGTTAGTATGTATTGAAAGTTCTAATTTCATGGTGCTGCAAATCGGTTGAAAAAACTCCTCGTTTAATCAACGTCGTCAACCAACTAGGTGATAACCAAACAACTTCGATTGTAAGCTTCCCTAAACATTTGACCTATCCAATAGCACACCATTAACAAGACTTCTACTTAGCATTGGCACGGAATGTTCCAAAATGGTTTGTGCTCTGCTTTTCGCTGAACCTCGAAATCGATTTTAATTTCCCTTTCATTTTAGGCTCTCAATACATGGATGGTGTCCCCGGAGTAAGCCAGTGTCCGATTCAACCAGGCGAAAGCTTCACCTATCAGTTCACGGTGAATCAGTACGGAACATATTGGTACCACAGTCATTCGTCTGTGCAATATACAGATGGACTAGGAGGGGTATGTGTTTTCCTGTTCTTTTTCTTTTTAACTAGAAAGTCAATTCTCTACAGCCTCTGATTATCCACTCTGTCGATGATCCCTTGGTTCGCGGCACCGACTTTGACTACGAAATGGTATTATTTGTGAACGACTGGTATCATGATGATGGAAACACGATCGTCAACGATGTGCGATGCCTTTGATTTTTTTCCAATTTTGAAATACTTACCTTGAACCTTCTTGCAGCTTCTGTCTGTAGACGGCTATGACGGTACCCCAGCTGCACCTTCTCCTCAGAGCGGACTTGTCAATGGTCAGGGTCGATACGACTGTTCTCTCTTGGATTCGGATGATACCACTAGCTGTACCACTCCTACCTCTTATCCCGTATTCAATCTCGTGCCTGACGCAAAGACGAGGTTTAGATTGATGTAAGTTTTCCCTTTAGTTTCATCTGTCTGTCGCTCACTCGACACGATATAGTAATGCGGGCTCTCATGCGCAGTTCTACTTCTCCGTTGATGAACAGTGGGTTTTAACTATTCCAGAGAGTTGTTGGAATCTGACTTCGATATCCCTGTTTTTTTCTGCTCAGCACTGTAACTGTCGTAGAAGCAGATGGCACCCCTGTATCCGGCTCTGGAGACTTACATCGTATTCCCTTCCATAACGGACAGAGGTACTCTGCGTAAGTGGTCCAATTTTCAACTCCGCAGAACTCGGAGTTCTCATCGAAATTTAGGATCGTAGACACCACCGTCGGATCCGAAGGTGATTCCTATTGGATGCGTTTCACCATGAATACCGACTGCTTCGCCTGGGTTGATGACACCTTGAATGCCACCGTTTACACCATCCTTCGCTACGGCAACACTACCGACTCATCTTCCGACCCAACATCTTCAGATTGGAGCGATACTATTGGTTCTACCTGTGTTGACCTCGATGAAAGCCTCCTGGTCCCGGTTGTAGAGAAGGATGCACAAACAACTACGGATGCGGTTGTTTCCTTCAACTCATCTTTTGGACAACTGGTATCTGATGGAAACACGTATGGGAGGTTCTTTGTCAATGCCACTTCTTATAGTCAGTATATCTCTAAAAGTCTTGGTACGAATACTGATATCCGTACTGCATAGCCAACTATATCTACCAACCTATCCTGGAAGGAATCGCATCCGAAGGAACAAGCTTCATCAACTCCTCTGCCGTTGCTAGCGCTATTTTTGAGGATGATGTGTGGATTGGGGATATCATCGCGAGTGATGTCTGTTTTCTTAACCACTTAACTTTCTGATTTTCTGTAGATCAACAATCTGGATGGAGGCTTGGACCACCGTACGTGTAATTTCTTTACACTCGTTGTAATCTCACCATTTCACAACAGCCTATCATTTGCACGGAAACGAATTCCAAATCGTTGCTCGTGGCTCTGGAACACTTGATGCCGCCGAGGCAGCCTCCATTGATTACAACACGACCAATCCTCTTCGCCGTGATACATTGGTTATTCCCGGTGGCGAATACGCTGTGTTAAGGATCAGTACTCAGTAATGACAACCCGGGTGTCTGGGTGTTGCATTTCATATTGCGTAAGTCCTTCACTCCTCCGATTTCTGATTGGAAATTCCATGTCCTAACTCCTCCTCAGCTGGCATCTCGCAGAAGGGTTCCTCGGGATCGTCGTGTCCAGGCCCAACTCAATTGCCGACATTGATTTCCCCTCAAGCATGGATGACCTCTGCAATGCCCGTCCCGACTTTGTGTCTGCAGATACGACTGAACCTGGACGTCGCCGTCGGGCTGTTTCGATCGACGTTTCTAATCTCATCAAAGGAAAAAGGTTCGGACACGGTGGTGGATATTCAGCTTGGTCAAGGAGGGTGCATTCTAATCAATTTTGAGTGTACTTGAGACTCACATAATATTCCTGATGTATCGATCTTTTTGTATCACTCGCTCGTTAGCTACTTTCATTGGACACATACCTTTTTTATTTGGGGTATTGCTTACGCTCCATTAATCATTAATCATTCGTTACAATCTGATGTAAATATAAAAATTCTATTATTTTCCAGTTGCAGACCACGAGTAATAGGGGCCTGCCATGGTCTACGGCAGAAGATGCCGTCAATGCTTCCTACCTTTCTCGACGTAATAACTTGATAAAAAATCTAAAAGGCGAGAACCACTTGTGCCGGAGTGGTGCCTCACAGCTCTGGCCAAGACCCCTATAACAGTGAATGATAGACCCCTCAAAACTGAACAAGAGTGACAGCACGACGTGTAAAATGGAAGAGAAGAAATTAACTCTGTACAAACTCAGCTCCTACCGCCGCTGTCGTAGATATTTATACTGCCTCTGTTCCTGACGCTGCTGTGGCTGATTTCTTCAGATGATTCATTACTTACAGAAAGCTTCTTGACAAATAGTCCATGAACATGCAAGTGAACACGAAGTACGCACTAAATTTACATCTCAAAAATTCCAATCATTTGGCCTACTTGAATCTACTGCTTTTACAAAGCATCATTCAAATTGATTTGGCCAAAAATTTCAGAAGTGAATATCGATTATCGACGTAAGAAAGAACATATATGACCTGAACCACAAAGTTAAGACGGAAGTGAAGAAAGTGAAGATCATGTTCATGTGGTCTCCATTTGTTTCAATGCTGAAATAACACATTCCTCAATTGTTGATCCCCCGAGATTGTGTTTTATTTCGGTTCGACATTCGAATGTCGACCTCTCAGCCCCTATGAGTCACGGTCATGGCGCCCAAAAACCATCATTTTCTACAATACCGTTATGCTCACAAGAAAAGAAACAAGTGATATTCAAAATATAAACATAGCCAGACCTCATGGTATAAAATCTCGGTGTTTCGAATACAGCTCCCCAGCACTAGCACTTCTCAGAACTGCTCTTTGCCCTCTCTCTTCAATCGGAGTATCTCGCTATCCACCATGCGTTTCATTGCCGTCTCCACCTGCCTCCTCGCTGCCATCGGGAGTGTATGCGCTGTTCCTGCACCCGCAGCTGATACAAATGCTGCTGCTGCTACTACTGACCTCGGGTCCAACTTGGTAGCATCCAACTTCTATGGCGCTCCCATTCCGCCATGGAAGAAGGGCTATCACCCAGGTTGGTATTACGGCGACCATTACGACGTGGCTAAGCATTTCGGATTCGGATTTGTGTTCCCGTATTTGAAAGACGCGGTAAATATTTCTCTCTTACCAGACTTGAATCGTCATTGAACATGTTTGCATATTCCCCTTGCTAAACAGATCATCTGTAAACTCTTCGACTTGATCCCGTTCATCTTTCATTGTCCTGGATTCAAGTTTCCACCCTACCCCTACCATCCCAAACCAGCTCCTCCCCAGTACCCTCACGGTGTTCCTCCTCCACCTCCCAACCATGGTGATGGATGGGTTCAAGCATTCGGTGGACTCGATGGCGCTATCGAGGCCGATGACTATTTGACTTACGGCTTGGTCGATACTGTTGACGGTCAGTCAAAGCTTGAATAACTGAGAAGTAAACCCTGACCACGCAGTAGACTGCAAACTCATGTGTACTTACGTCGATGGATGCACCTTTATCAACAGTAAGAATTTATTTTACAACTTAGTCATGGCTGATGAAAAGTAATCCTGAATCTAGCTTACCACGATGTCTATGGGAAGGTAAGTAATGCCATGCAGCATTTGTTATCGCGCCACTGAAACCTTTGATCTTATTTTCGATTAGGATGGAAGTCCATTGCTTACCTGCGCCCTCTTTTCATCCATCCATGGCCCTGACGAGGCTACTAACAAAGGGGGCCAGACTCAGCCCGATGGAAGCGTCAACTTTATCACCGACAGTGCTGGGTATTACAGGTACTGATCAAATCGGTCATATGGATCTAGGATAACTTTGGTGTTTGGCATCAACTCGTACAAGTTTTTCTCTCCTTATGTATTCTTTTTATCGATTTCTGGAAGCTGTGAGCGTGTGTAAATGCATTCAAGTTGTGTTATTTCTTGAGCACGAAGAGAGCCTGAGATTGTCGTTGATCGAATATCAACAGTGCAATTTGACTTAAGAAAATCGAATACTAGATGTCTGAATCTTCTGATGTATCTCGCCATAGAACCTGTCGTTACAAGGATTGATGGCTACTTGAGCGAGACCGTCCCAGTCCTCCTTATCGATCAATTCACTGATAATTATAGAAATACAATACTTCAACGAATTTTGATTTAGCCGTAGAATAGGATGCAAATACAATACTAAGATAATTTAGGCCAATAGATATAATGAATGAAGGAGAGTAATTTAGATGTCCTCATCGCAGTTGACAATCCTCTGATCGTAAATAACATCATCCGTAGGCTGAACGCTTCCCACACCGTTGTTGTACCAGATGTAGTGGTAGTCGTTGGCACCAGGTTCACCGGAGGGGTCACCATAGTTGAGACGAACACGTCCAAAGAACGTGTGATGTAAAACCTTGGCAATAACAGCGGCCTAGGTAGAAGAAGCGTATCAGCAACCACCAAGAAAAAAGGGAGACGTTGGAATAGATACACACCTTCTTGCCCGGCTGAATAGTCATGTCAATATTCTGCCTGAATGTCCTCGCGTCCGTGTTACTCCAAGTATCCGAATTCGAAAATGAAACACCAATAGGCAACTCTTCTCCACCATCAGCAGAGAAACCTTCGCTAATGCCGTACTTCCATGTCTGAGAAACAGTCGTATCACCACCAACGGTCGTTTTAATGTCGTCCGTGTTGCCCTTGCAGTTGTCGACGGGACTGCCGACGATGTGATCTAGGCGAATGTCGTCGCCTTGAGATTGCGACTCGAATGTGCACGCGTCCGCGTCACCCGTAGCATGTCCGGGACAGTGGTCGAGATTGGCGGGGTCGGGGCGGTCGACGTTCTTTCGCTTCTCAACGGTTCGAGGGGCAGCGATGGCAGCAGTGGCGAGGAAGAAGAGAGTGAAGACGGAAGTGAGTTGCATGGTGATATATAAAATAAAAAGTAATAGAGTTGAACGAAGACAGAAGAAGTGGCTCTGGAGGAAAACCGGTGGACTGAGGACGATGAGGTCTGATTTCAAGACGGAGCTGATTTTATAGTTTTCACGATCATTGATGGTAGCCATCAGAGGCCTAAGTTCAATAAGCCCGGATTGAAACTTGAGACAACAGGATCACCCTTGGCTTCAACTTTGGGCCCAGCCGGCGTGCGGGTCGAATACAACGGTGTTGGTAAGTAGCCTGAATGGAAAAGGCGTTTAGCGCCCGTAAAATCAACAGACACTGGCTTTTGGGGTTGTGATGCAGATCCAATGTTCGTTTGACCGCATCAGCGGAGGATCCACTTGTACCTCTATGTAATTTAAATTGTCGAATGCGTATTGTGGAGTTGGATTGCCAAGCTGAAGCTCTTGGCTGAGGTATTGACGTTGTTGGTTTGGTTGTCCTAGCTACGCCAGTTATTTTAGAAAGTGTGCTGAAACGAGGGTTTCACCAACTACAGCTAGGTTGGTCGATAGTATTCGCCGTGCGTTTACTACTACTACTCTCACAGACGGAGACCAAGGTAAGTGGATGATGGAGAGAACCTCGTGAACGATTTGAAAAAGTTCAAACAGGAAACGTACTCAAATGAATGTATCCTCTTGCAATTTGTGGAGCTTGAATGATGCATCCGGTGGTAGGCGACGGGCTGTTGTCTTTTTGCTTCCGATGGACGTGTTGCGGCATGAAACCAAGCAGCATAGAATGGCTTTACCAGTAGCTTCGAGACCTTAGTTCTGGCTGTGCCTATAATATCCATTGCTATAACGCCTCATTCGAGATGCGGTGGATTGACGCCACACTGATAGAAATCTGCTAAGGTGGAGACTCGGTGATCCACCACCACCTGAAAACACCCCACTGCGCTCGTTTACGGGCGACGGCCCAGATGGCAATCAGTACCCTCGAACGCTTAGCAGAATCAAATACATTCAGGAAACGGTGAAGATTTGCTTATTGAACCGTTAATCCGTTGGCTAGGCCGTCGTCATCCCGATGATTGAAGAGTAAATGAGCCGATGAAGTTGTTGATTTCCTGCTGAACAAGGTGGGAGCCCACGATAAAAGCTCACCTGTCCAACTCGTTTGATTCCCAGCTTCCCACTCAGCTTCTTCGTTCTTCTCCTTCTCCTCTTTCTTCTTTATATCTATCTATTCTTGCCTTTCTTCTCAATACGAACGATGCGTTGCACCTCTATCGCCATCCTTGCCGCTGCTATTACTGCCGTTACTGCATCCCCCGCCGGTACCCGACTCGAGGCGCGTAAGAACGTCGATCGCCCCGACCCATCCGGCTTGGACCACTGTCCTGGTCGTCCTACTGGCGATGCTGATGCCTGCACGTTCGAGAAACAGGTATAGTGTTTCACCTCCAAGTACAAAATTCGGTTAATAATTCGTCTTCCAGAGCGACCTCCCCGACCGCCGCCGGTGGTTCATCCTAGGTGACCCCGTCGCCAACTGCGACAACCCCGACGCTCCCGATCTCAGCACTATGGTCGGCGGTGAACGTACCACGACCCAAACCTGGGAGCACACCAACTCTGTCGAGATTAACCTCTTTGGAATCAAAATCGGCGGTGAAAGCGGATGGAGCGAGGCTCAGTCTCAGACTGAGAGGCAACTTATCACTTTGACGATTCCTGCTGGGAAGCAAAAGGCTGTTGTTGCGGGCGTTCTTCATAAGGAGTCGCAGGGTAGGATTCGGTTGAACTATGGGGATCCTTCGGGAGAACCGGGAGCGAATGATTATCATTATATTTGGTATAACAACGATATTGTGTCGTCTCAGCCTACTAATGATGTCGAGTACGATGCGAAGGAGATCAACTGTGGGGAGACTTTTGATCCTAACAACCTCTAGGTTATGTGTTTACCAGCGTGTATTTATGGTTTTATTTAAACTCACATTCTTTACCTGCACGTACATAAAGTATTGTAGTATTTCCACGAGCAACTAATCTATCTGCATCAACTCTTTAGCGTTGTCTCCTTCCAAAAACATTTGATACGTACCCTCGATGGTCTATAAGGTCCGCGAGACACATAAAATTGAGGTATGATCTGTCGTGAAAGTACTGGCAGGAGAGCAGATATAATTTATAAAAGAGGCATAGCTGTTTTCATGGCAGACTATTGTTCTCTATTGTTATCGGAATGGTAAATACGCATACGAAGACCGATGAGATTCCGGTCATGCCTAAACCAGACGAACGACCAACTTTTCACCACTCACTTCACCCCTTCTTTAGTCTTTCCAATCCTTCTGGAATGCGAGCAAGACCTAATTCTACGGGACTTGACCCATCGGCCTTGGTATCATATGTAGAGACGAGCTCGGTGTAACGATTTGGCTGAAGAAGAAAAGATTAGTATTTATTTTTAGCAAGAAAGCAAAAGAATAATGAGCTCTAGCCTAGGAATATGGATTCAGAAAGAAGCGAGACAAGGACGAATACGCGCCCCGGAGAGGGGAAAAACAAGACACGGCGATCCAAGCAAACGAGACTCACTTGAATTCTTCCCGGGCCATCTTCATGCAACCACTCTTCCAGCTTTCGGAACATCTTCCTCCCAAACTCTCTATGAGACGGTGAAAGAACTCCGCCAAAGACAAGGAAAACCCTCTTTCTGGTACCACCATTCTTGTTTGAGGATGACGACGAACTGGCTTCAAGAGCGGAAGAAACGGGAAGGACGGTTATCATCGTGTTGATTCGTTCGTCGGACCCGGACATCGCGTCGGAAGCAGACGTGTTTACGTCCGTGTTCAGGCCTAAACACGCATACCCAACCTGCTGAGACGCGTCTGAGCTTACAGCGTCGTAGACAATGTTGATCTCATAATGAGCAGCCGTGGATTCCAAGACCTTCCTACACTCTTCCTCAATTCCACTCAAGTCCGCCTTGGCTCGGTCAATAAAGTGCGTAGCACCAAGTGAAGCCAGGAACGAAAAGTGTTTGGAAGATGCATTACCTTGCGATAGCTAGGTCTTGTATCCCTTCATTCTTCCTTATTTAGTAACTTCCTAATTGGTCAGTATCAGTTTAAGGAAGGTGGGGCGCTTAAGGCAGTGCTTGAGGCAGTTGTTCGTGCTTCTACATATCAGCAATCGGCTTTATGCTCTGGGAGGCAATTCCTGCTCTCATGTCGTTGTCTAGGATGATGGGCGCGCTAGGGCGGGAATTTCCCACGCTTCCGATCTTCATCAGACATCAAAAATATGCATAAATCGTGATAAATCGAGAAAATATTCGCAAAAATATCAAGAATTTCCAAAAAAAATTATAACATGCTGTAGGTTTCTAAGCTGTACACGTTTAAGGAAGGTAAGGCAGTGCTTTCTGTTCAATACATATTGACAATGTTCCGGGAGGCAATGCCCACTCTTGCTTTCAATGTCCAGGATGATGGGCGCACTAGGGCGGGATTTTCCCACGCTTCCGAACCTCACCAGTCATCTAAAATATGGATAAATCATGATAAATCGAGAAAATATTTGCAAAAATATCGAAAAACTCCTAAAAAAATCATAGCCATATATACAGGTAGATTTCCAAGCTGTACATGTACACTTTGACAAAGTGTATAGCAGACATACATATTGGTACTTTGATCTATGAAATACTTTTAGGGATATGAATGATGTTCTGGGAGGCAGTGCCCACTCTTATGTACATGTTGTCTTCAATGTAGGATGATGGGCGCACTAGGGCGGGATTTTCCCACGCTTCTGCACCTCACACTCATCTAAAATATGGATAAATCAAGAAAATACTCGCAAAAATATTGAAAATTCCCAAAAATCATAGCCATATATACAGGTAGATTCCCAAGCTGTACTTTGACAAAGTGTATAGCAGACATCCATATTGGTATTTTGGTTTATGAAATACTTTTAGGGTTATAAAAGTGTATGAAATGATATGTTCTGGGAGACATGTTGTTTTCAATGTCTAGGATGATGGGCACACTAGGGCCAGATTTTCCTATGCTTCCACATGCAAAATCATGATAAATTCCAAAAAAAAGTATCTAGCAGTAAGATTTCTAAGCTGGACACCTTTATAAAAGTGTATGACAAAAACTGCTTTTACATATCAATTGTGGTATTTGTACAGACAGCAGCTTGAGTTTGGTTGTAGAGGTATTGTCTGTCTAATCTATGAATATAAACAATCAAAAATATCTCAATGTTTGACACTAATTAAGTAAAGGTGATGATCTAGATTCTGAAAAGAATCAAAAAGTGTATGAAAAAGTGTTGCACTTTCAATTGAGCTATCACAGTCTTGTTACTGCTTGCAGGATCTATGGGAACAATAACCCAGAAGACTTAAAGACAAAGCAATTTAAGGAATCAAATCTTGTTGGAGATTACAGCTATATATGTGAGAGATGACCAACTGTGTTCTTTTGTAACTGTCAAAGCTCAGTAGATACAAAATAATGTCAAAGTACCATACGAAGTAAAGAAAAATAAAGGAGTTATGGTTATGAATACATGATGTCAATCAAAATGTGAAATGAATTGTCCAGAAGAAAATAAAGTCTCTATAACTTCCTGGGTCCCTAAAGATTCAACTACACATCAAGATCCATATAGACAATAACTGGCAAGTGAATGTTTTGAGCTAGGCAGCAAAAACATAGTGGGACAAGGCCATCTTGACTTGGGATCTAGATATGGTTCAATTGGAAAACTTTGATGCATAACAGAGAAATGAAATAAGGGGAGTGACAACTGAAATAGAAAATTTCAAAGTGTTCCAAGATATAATGAAGCCAACTGTAACAAGAAACTGTCCTTGCATGAAACTTTTTGCCCAAGTCCATTACTCATGTGGTCCCATTTAGACTGAAAGCTTTTGACTTCCTGGGTCTAGTAACAGCTGATGGGCTTGGCCTCATACCTACCATGCTAGTTGCTTTTACTTCATACTAATTTATTCCAAAATTGATTTCCTCTGAAGTCAAGCCATATATCCAGGTCTGGTTAAAGCTTAAGATGCTAGTGGTAAGTAATTAAAAGGCATATATAATTGAAAGAAGCAAAAATCAAGTTTTGTGTGTGAGGACATAAAGGTCAAGAAGTTATATCAAGAACAAAATGAATACAAATGGCAAGCTCAAAATACTAAATAAGATATGGTAAAAGATAATTACAATGAATCCACATTGTAAAAAGTTAAGTTTCTCTTGCCTGGTCTGACCAGCTTTTTGGCTTGTTGTCAGTTACAAGTTGCAAAGGTATAGACTAAAATCAATCTATTAGCTTTTTTCCCACTAATTCACAATGTCTTCAATGATTCTATACAATGGTGCAAGTTAAAACAAAGTGAATTATTTTGGAGTTTGGTGACAAATTTTTAAAATAATACACTCAGATTTTTTAAATTTTATTTTGATAAACTTGAAACTGTAACAAAAGCCCAGCAAACTTGATGTGCTTGTTCATACCAAAAAAAGCCAGGCAAAGATGGCACAGAGAAAACCACAATGAATAGCTGGGCAACCAGTCTATGAAAGAAGAAGGCTATCATTTGTGCATGGCAGGTATGAGGCTGGATAGATTAAGGTCCATGGCATATGCAGCTGTAATGTTCAACCCAGTGTAGTGGCCCAGCAGATCAATAGTCCCAAATGGGGATTTAGCAAAATTGGCACAGCTACCTCTGCAACAAGAATTTAGTAAAGATAAGACCTTCAGTAGATTTTCAGTCTTGAAACTTTATTGACACATGGACTCTCATTTTTTTTTGCAAATAGTAATAGATAGGATTACAATATCTAATATTGGCAAAATTCTTGAGACACTTGAGTGCTGAAGCACGAAATTTTAATACTGATTTTAGAAATTAATTAAATATACCATCAGCATTCTTTGAAATTGAATCTTTATATACTGGTATCTGTATGTATATATCTAAGTTTGAAAACGGTTATAAAAGAAGAGGGCTGTCACTTCACATGGCATATATGAGGCCAAGAATTGTAATAGAAATGACTAAGAAATATTGGTGTCCAAATAGGAAAGTGATAACATGGGTGATATACCAAATTGTTTTTAGAGATTAATTGAATCTATCAATTTTATCGTGCTTTGGTATGAAATCTGCCACTAGTTGGATGAGGGCCCCCATATATGGTGGCAGGTACGAGTCCAATGTCCGTCTTTAATAGCAGATGATAGTTCCAACTTGAATGCCTTTATTTAGCATAGATATCTAATGTTACCAACTTGAAAAACAAAACATTCTAACTGACCAAAACATATAAGGCATCTTTTCCTCTGCACATACTGAGATCCACATTACTTGTCACTGCATACAAGTTAAAATATTCCACCCATGGAATATTTTAATAATGATGGGTGGAATATTGTAATAATGCATGTAATATTTTCAAAATATAATCTGAAAAATTAAAATATTCCACTTGTATAATATTTTAATTTGCATGCAGTGTGTTGATTACCATTGCATCGGTATTTACCATCATTTAGCATACCATCATAGAAAAGGCATCTGAAGTTGTCATCTATAACTCATGCAGTAAAATGCTGTTAGCCATAATAAATGACACCTGCTAATCTGTATTGATGTGCTGCTTCACCAACTGATACTGTGACAATTAAATCAAAATAAGTCCTGTCTCTGTCAGTCTCATCACATCTTGGAACAAAACATAACATACAGGGTATATTAACAAATACCCTAATGATGTTCAGCAAATGATTAACCTATGAACAGTCTGTTCTTCCCCTGATATAGCAGCTAAGAAACTAACTACTGAAGTATGAAATCTTGTAGCACCATCACATATTGACACATTGTGAGATAAACCCCTGCACTGTGAAGGATGAGATGATACACATGAATTAGTAGATCATTTTACAAAAGACAAACCTTCTTGGAAATGTAAAGCCTGTGCCAAATGGCCATCAATTGATGGCCTTTGAGCTCAAGCCAATCAAATGGCATACATACCCTCATTCTTTGTATGACTTTTGCTATTATTTTTAACACCATTAAGGTATAAGATATAAATATCATGTAAAATCATACTATATTCTATTCAGAATAGCAACCCCTGGCCTTAAGATTAATGTGTGAATCATTCCAAATCCTATCAAAACCATTTACAAGTTGAAACCAAAAGAAATGTTGTATCTAAGCCACAACTCTTATTTGTGCATAATAAAGCCAACCATGCCCTATCCAACCTTCCTCAATACTGGACATTTTTTGCAGTATAATTGTCCAAAATCCATTGAGATTGAACCATTATCTGCACATAGCAATATTAAATGATAATGGATTTACTACCAAAATCATAGATTTCCATGCTATTATGAGTATATTTCAGGGTAATTCAGCTCAAAGACTCTCAATACATCCATTCTAGGATAATGTGTTGTCATGCCCAGCAGTGGGAAGTCAAGGTTTTATTTCACTTTTTTGTGAACTACATTTAAAATCTGCACATTTTTAACCATGATAGATAAGAGCTAAAATCACAAATTCTTGATTTAGAGGTAAAAACTCCTGCCCCTCCCTTCATATAAAGACTTCATAGTACTTAGCTTTCCTAAACAAGCTGGCTTTCAATGTCAAAAAATACCAGAAAATGTGAAACAAAACCTTGATTTGTCCTTATTCCTAATCTGTATTATTCCATAAGAGTCAATAATACAAAATAGAAAGACAGCTTAACACGACTTTGGCTGGTTAAAATGGAGCACAGCCACATAATGTAAAGCCTATGCCAAATAATACAAAATAGAAATGACAGCTTAATACGACCATGGCTGGTTGACGCGGAACACAGCCATATGCCCAATCGGGTTATATGTTCTCAGGGACCGGTTAACCCGACCACAAAAAACAGGGGATAAGAACTCGTCCTCTAAAATCGGACTCGTAATTACAATACTGTTGAGAATATACTTTTTAAATCAATTTGAGATACTGTATCCTAAAAAGTCTGATTCTATAGCAGCTATCATCTGGCTGTCAAATGCAACGGGCTACAGAATAAAACAGGAAAATTCAATGTTAACCACTGGACACAGCAAAAATCACTAGAAATATTCTTTCATGAATCAACAATATATGGCTTGGAAATCTACCTGTAAATGTGATCATGATTTTTATTGGAGTTTTTCAATATTTTCACAAATACTTACTTTCTCAATTTATTACAATTTATCCATATTTTGGACGTCTAATGAGGTGTAGACACATGGGAGAATTGCCACCCAGTGTGCCCATCATTTTGAACATTCAGGATAACAGTACATTTTGATTCACATACATATTCAGAATATTAATGTTCTGGAGAATCCCTGCTTTATTAGGTGCCTCTGGGCCCTGAAGGCCAATGAGTTGCCAATTGTTCTGATAAGCTATCATTAATTTTGTAAGATATTATAATATCAGTTGGCCCAATGGTAATTCTGATTCCACCATTTCTGTGTGATAAAGTCTAATACATGTATCTACATGTGTTCCTGGCCATGGATTTCATCCCAAGTTGCAGGTACATATTACCTACCTTCATTTTAAGGACACTGACGCTTTACACACATGTCGCGCAAGGTTTTAGCCGCGCAGAGCGGCACCTAGTAGATTATGATGATTGGGAAGGCAAGCCGAGAGAGGAGTTGGATTGCTGCGACACGTCGTCAATTATTATTATTCGTCATTAAGGGACCGCTTAACACGCACCAAACTGCCCAACACTTGTACTCCCACCGATAACCAAAGCAGCGTTCCGCGTTCCCCTGACGCTTGTCATATCCAAGTCAGGACTAAGCCCAGCTCCAATAGGGCTCGGAGCAAGAAGTCCTACAGCGGCAGTCGAGAAGCCGAGAGGAATTGTACATGCGGAAAGGTAGGAAAGAGTTGACGGGATCTAGAACGACATTTTAGGATGGTTACAGAGTGGAGCGGGCGCATAACACACCCTAGCTACGATATCCTCAGGATAACACATGTATTCTTGGAATCCACCGTATCGTTGAGGTTTACCTTCGCTTGGGCATATGCTACATCGACTAGTTGGTGAAAATAGGACAGTCAAAAAGTATGTGTACTCACACCCTCTCTCCGACTCGCCACTTGTTGGCATCGACACCTTCTCCCAAGCCTACAACCTCTCCAGCGACATCATTTCCTAAAACTAGCGGATAGTCTTCGTAAAATATTCCGTAAGCCTGGACCTTCCAGTCAAGCGGATTCAATGCAACAGCGTGTACTTTGATGAGGAGTTCTCCCGGACCAGGAGAGTGTCGCGGGATAGTAGAGATGGCAAATTCGGGGCTGAACTTCGTTGGGAGGAGGAGAGCGGTTTGCGACATCTTTGATATGGAATCACAATGGTACCCATTTTATAAGTAGAGCAGAGAAGGGAAACGGCTAAATCTCAGTCAGCTTCAAAAAATTAAAGTAGTGATCAGTGTCTGTCAACGCGTCGAAGCGGCACTGTGACTATGATTTAAAGCTCCGCTGCAATTTCATCCCGCGAGCAGGATAGTATCTTTTCAAATCAATTACTTACAAAAGTATGAAATCTTTGGACCATCACAATCTATAAGTAACGAGTCCCAGTGCTAGTAAGGTCTTGTTTGGACCAGACGCTTTCGACTTGTAATACGAACTAAAGATCACTGCCTCACGTGACCCACTAAATGTTGGAATCACGCCGCAGGTTTAACACTTTGGTTGCTTGCTTCTGACTGTCACAAACTAGGTTGCTGGTTGACGACCTTAAGAACCCATGTCTTTTGATAGGCCTCCAAGGTAAGTTCTTGAACTTTTTTAACAGCAGTAGTTCATCTACCTTCTACAAGCTATCAAACCGTCAACCACGCGACAGGAAACGTGAATCCTGTCGATGAGGAACATCGAATTTCAACCGCAAACTCGAGCTCTGTAACGCTTGTAGCCACTTCATCGCTGTCGGCGGACCCTCAAGGACTCGTGAGGCTGTCATGGCATCCTGAAGCTCCCCAACAATTCGACAATGCCGATGATAGTCATCGCATACCGTTTGGTGCACCGCCAGGGTGAGTATTGATTCTCATCCAACAAATGATAAAAACTCAATAGCTGCTGCCGTCGACGTATCATACTCAGCTATCGAAGAGCAGAGCGACCGGAAACCAATGTGCAATACAGCTTCTCTCCCTCTTCCCCGAATACCATGCTTTTGATTCCTTCCGCAAACTCTCCAAATACACGACCCAAGTTTCATGTGTCTGTTGGTAAGTAGGTAGGTCAACGTATGGGAGTCAATATCTGAAATTACTGTGTTACCCGTAAGGAATGAATCCTGTCATCCCGTTGTCTTATGTGACCAGTAAGGAACTCGTTCTTCCCTGAATTATTTGAATGTAGATTTGTATATAGCTGTTCGACAAGGAGGAACAGAGAATGGAGCGTTTGTGGGCGAATTCGAGTGCGTTTGTTTTAGAAGATGCCTTTCTTCGTGTCATACAATCATTTTGCGCAAAGAATGGGATTTCTAGGCAGTACCCACAGCTCACTCTATGAATGGGTGACTTTTGATCGGAGGGATCATGTAGAGCTTCCTCGTGCCCTCCAGATCATAAAAAAGACGTCTGATGGCAAGAAAACACTCAAGGTTGAGAACCCCTGGAAGGTATTAGCTCTGGTCGATATCCACGGTCCAAGTTTACTTATCAAATATGAAGAAAGCATTGAAATGGACGTATCATGACCAAGTCAGTCTTAAATATAACAAGTAGCCCATATAACTTTTGCCTCGATAGACTTTTTATTGGTTCTACGAGACACGTTATTCTGTAGATCTGAGACGCGTCGTATGTTTTTCTTTTTCTAGCGCTGAAAAAACCATTTTCATCTTGATATTTAATCCCTCAGTGCTACGCTACGGCCGAAATGCCCCAAGACAAGGCCAAAGTCTATGCTAGATTCACGCCACGAACCAAGAGAACAGACGGGATCATCACAATGGAGACTTTGGAAGTTACACCCGAGGGACACGACTTTTTAGATCAAATATTTGTTTCATTATTGATTCTGGAACGACAGAGGCTTACACCTGACATTCGCATAGCAGAATCATAAAAAACTCTATGTATACTCAATACAATTATGTGTTTCTGTATGACCATTCCAGATATTTGAGCTTGAAAAAATTTATGTTGTACAAAGATACCCTTGAGATCCACAAAAGATTGTCATGACCATCTGCCCTAGAGAAGCTCGAACTCTCGACCTTCAGATAGCCTCTTATGACAGTCGGACACCATCAGCCATGGGGCATCCATAGCTAATTTGTCATTATGCTGTCAAGCGCAAATTCTGATTTACTGGTTACTAGGAACAGTAGGGTAGGAAAGAAACCGAAGTCTGGTGCAGATGTAACAACAAAGACGTTAACCAGAAATGGAACCAAGGACCGTAGGTATTATATCTTTAAACGTTAGGTAGGTATCATGTTAGCTAGATGAGAACTCGAAAAGAAAAGGAGACCGATAACCAAGATATGGATAATGTTGATAACGACACGAATAACGGCGAGAAATGGCAAGTTCCTAGAAAACAGGGAATCCCTACTCCCAGACCAACCTGCCCCATTCCAGCGCCGGACGCTCCGTATAGCTCTTCAATCTTGGACTGCTTATTAGCATTTTTCCTCCCTTTTGCAGACTGCTCCTTTATCCTCTCCTTTGTCTGCTCCCTCCTATAATTATTCAACATCCTGATCCTCCCCTGATCCCTCTCTTCCCTGAGGCTTTGCGGTGGCCCATGTTCTTTCATAAGATCTAGTATACCGGAATCTCGCTCCGATATCCTCTCAATCACAAATCTGTTAGAATAAGTTATTCGTATTCAACGCAATGGACTGCATTCATAAAATATAAAATAAGAAACGAGTTTTTGAGAAACAAGTTGTGAGCGGGGCGGTCATCAGTATGCATATACCACCATTCGAATTCAACGCAATGAACTGGAGTACGACCACTGAATTAAATACGAGTGAACGGTGACATCCTCTATAAACCCTCTGAGCTCACACTCAAGAACCAACATCACATTACTCGCCAAAACTCAGTTCATCATCTACATCTGCCATCATGGCCCTGACTCACCTGACTCACACCAGCATCTGTGATGTAGATGCCTTTCCCAACAGAAAGCAGGGCGCTGACTGGAAACCTGTGGACCTTCCGGGTGACAACTTTATTGCAGGTCCTACTCTGTTCCCAGGACAAGTAATTGCTGGCTACAATGCCCCAGACAACGCATACACAGCGGAAACTTGGACAAAGTACGTCCTAGACAAAGCTCAAAGTTTTGACGCTGCCAGATCTTGCTGCTCGTTCTCTTGTACTACTTATTATGAGGTTCAACCTCAAGAATCCTTTATGACAGCTATCAACTCCGGAAGCACTGGTGGAAGATTCTGGTTTGGCTATGGTTTTCGTGCACCTGCTACTGCAGATGACTTTCAACATGCTAATGAGACTCATAGTGCTCGTGCTTTTAGGTATGTGTTTGTTCTTCTACATACTCAATGCATACGATGACTTTCAACTTGTAGTGTGTCTGAATGAGTCATTACGACGGTTCGTGGTCCAGACAAGATACTTAGTACATCTCGAATCTGGAAAGGCTATTGAATGCAAGGCTCAATGTATTATTTTGCCAAATTTTCACAAAGAAATTATATATATATGTAGTGTTGTGATCTATCTTTCATTGTCTGTTCTTTTCAATGAATGATCTTTCTCTACAAAGCACTCATTAGTACTGTTGTATGATGCGCAGCTCCGCCAAATCGGAAATGCGGCAGGGTCGGCTCAGTTTGACCATAGCACTCCTGAGACGATTCAGAGTCTTCATTGCCTCAGTTTCCCATCACAAAAGCATAATATCCGTGAACCAGGCACAACTTCGAGGCCTAGTATACATGAAGAGCCCAATTTGTGAACGCGAGGGTGACTTTTCTGTAGTTTGGCTAGTAAATAAGCCAGCGTCTTAGTATCAAAACCTGCGTTCATTTTTTTAGAGTTCACATATTCTCTGATCAAATTTACTCAGTATATCAGACATAGTAGTCAGCAATTACGACTTTGGGAATTCTTTTGCGCATGTACGTATAATCATGAACTACTGCATCATCCGCTCCTATTGCTAGCACTACTCTATGGCTAGCCTATTTCCGTGCAAGAACTCAGGGGCAAGACTGCGGCGCAGAATGAAGATCAAAGTCAGCATGCGAAAATTTGAACCGAACTAAGTTATTACTTACACCAAAGCAACAAATTGCAAAAAATTTTGTAGTATTACACTGGACTGTCCCTTGGGGGCAGGTATCAGGGAGATCAATGCTGATCTACTCAGAAAGTGATGTAGAAAAAACGATGAGAAATAGTAAATGGTACTAACACACTGGGAGACCTGACGCTCCAAAAGGTCACCGTGGACTGGTTCTGGAGAAGGTGCAGCAGCGACAAAGGTTGTGAAAGCCGCGAGGAGAAAAAGCTGAATGTGAAATTGCATGACTGAGAGGCAGATTGAAGTGGGATGCTTGAATTTCTATGAAACTCAATAACACTGTATCCTTCAGATGTATAGTAACTCTTTAAATACTACAAATGCCGTGGCAAGAGTACCGCAACGATCAAGGCTACTCTCAACGCGAGAAACTCAAGGAAAGATGGTTCTCGGATCCAAAGCGATTCGGAACCTTCATTCGCCACCTTTTCAACGGCTACATCAGATACCTGCCCATGAACTACCCCTGATTGTCAACTAGGAGAGTTCATCTCAGGTGAATTTGCGAATCTTAAGCGTTCGTTCGCTTTGCATCCGAATTTCGTTAGAACTTACTAAATGAATTGTTCACTCATCAAACTCTAGCTAGAGCTTTAGTTCATGGCCGAAACTACGACGAGTTCTGGGTATCAATAACCACTCAATTCTTGCCCCTCTGTTTACGGAGCTTGCAATCTTGCCAATTCAATATCATTGAATCATTTTTGCCCTTTGCTATCTTCAATACATTCTATCTCGAGACCCTTCGCATTACACAAAAATTGCATTTGATACTTGTTTATCACTATTCAATCACAGAAAGCCCTGCAAAAAGTCATCAGAATTCGAGAAGCCTCAATTACATATCTGTCCTCATTCCATCCTGATCCACCAGATCATGACTGCTTCACTAAGCTCAACGCCCTCAACTATCTTCAGAAGATTATCTTTCACTACGATAGCATTGATGTTGTAGCAACTATACAAAGTTTCAAACTTTGTATATGATATTTTTGAAATCTTCTATTCTAAACCTATCCATAATCCCCCTCGATAATCTCTCTGTTACAAAACTTCAATTCCATATCTACCTACTATATATAGCTCTCATTGGCAAATATATCATAACAATTTTTTCTTTTGAAGGGTCTCACTATACTTACTAATAAAATTGAACTATGATTCGGCGATTGCGAAATGGCTCTGCAAGCTCTTGATTCAACCGCCCACCATGGGACTACTGTCATGAAGGATGACGTGCTCGATTCCATTGGCAGGGAGTTGGAGTAGATGTATGCCGTGGCGGGCTACCAAACATCTACAACCGGCATGTTCGTGAAGGACCACGCCATGTATTTTTATCTATCTATCTATCTGACGGAGCTGATGCAATTTGGATAACTTCATCATCGGCGTTTCGTGAAGCTAATTCTGGTGGGAACGCCCCAGAATCTTCTGGATGAATTTTCGCCGTCTCTTTAGGTGCACAAACAAGGATTTTTCGATAATTTCACGAATACATACACACGAAAACATTCGTAATTATAGAATGACTGTCTCATTTAAATCAACTCTGCCAAGTCGTTAAACTCGACCTATGAATTAATTGCAAGACTATATGCAAGCCAAACAGTGCCTCAGCAGACGGTCATCAAAGTTGTGGTATTACTTACACCAGTGCAGCAGAGCGTAATGGATCCGGCGCCGTTACAAGCGATGGTTCCCGCAGGGCAAGGGTCGGGGAAGAAAACAGTGGTCTGTTTGTCGGATAGAAGTTAAGCAAGAGATAGCACTCAGTCTATACGTTCGAAGAGATAACACAAAAATAGTACTGACTCCTCCAATGCATCCCTGGCGCTTCAAGAGTTCTTCAGCTGGGTCCGGAGAAGGCGCAGCGGCGACAAAGGTCGCAAGAGCGGCGAGAAGCAAGATACGGAATTGCATAGTTCAAAATTAAATGGATGAGTGGATAGGAGGCGAGTAGTAGGAAGTCAAGCTGGTTTCCTGAGAGTTGGGTAGCATTTTCCTCGAGGCTTTATACCTTTGCAGCTGAATTGCCACCCCCAAAGGGAACTAGTACTAGCCCAAACTTGCTCCGGGACAACTTGGATAGCCATCTTTCTCCTCGAGTAAGTGAAGTGGGTTACTTTTAATAGCCTCTCTGAATTAGATAGATTCAAAGTCACAGGAAGTCGAGGCATGTTGTGGAGCAGGATAAAAATACCGAGGCTTGGACACAGAGCAAATGAACTGGCCAATCCGTTTCAAAAATACATTTTTCATACCTAACTGCAATCAGGTGGCTTCTACGACAAGACTTGGTGCGACCCGGCCGCTGATCACTGTCACCAGGCGGGTATCAATCTCATAAGTATCCTGTGTTTTACATGGAAAAGCCAAAAGGTTTTATGCCTATTCTCTCTTTCCTTGTCTACCACATCTCCCGTCTTAAGGCCACTGGAGCGGTCATATACTTTCTTACCTCAGTAGTGCTGGCGCGCATTTCTTAGATCAAGGCCCGGGTAAAATTAACGGATAACAAGATTTTTATCTTTGCAACTTACCTTGCAAGGCCTTAGCCGTGTGCGTACTCGAGCCTCGAGGGAGTTTTTTTTAATCGAAGAAGTTCATATCCGTGAGCCTCGCAGCCAGCACTTTCCTTAAGCTGAGCGGTGCTTTCCGTCCATGAAGTAAGCGAGGCCAGAGATATGTCTAATAATAAATTTCTAGTATTATAAGCATCTCTGGCTCTTGCTCCGATATTCCTTTGACACAGTAAACTCTTTTGACTCTCCGCTCCCAGTGAAACTTTCACACAAGTAATATGTTTAGAGATTTTGATCCGATTTTCCAACGCTTTTCTGATGTCAAATTGTTTATTTTGAGCAACTTCGTTTCATCATCATCTTTCAAGCTTCTGTGGAATTTAGAGGGATTGTGAACCGGAAAAACTTACCGAAAGATTGTAAATACCCAGGCTTTTGATTGGGCTTCACCGGAAAGGTGGCATCAGTTTACCGGTCAATCTTTATTTTGGGCTTATCGTCAACCTTGTGAACAGGCTGGTTTTTTTCATTGGTTCTTGCTCTCGAATCAACACTTTCCTACACGTCGAAGGCATGGATGTCCGCGTAGCTCAGTGGTAGAGCATTGTACTTACGTGGTTGCCTTTTCCCCAGCGCATCAAATGCAAGGGTCTCCAGTTCAATCCTGGGCGTGGACATTAAAAAGTCATGGATAACGTCCTGGCTTAATTTTGCTCCGTTTGCATGTTGATTTGCAGTACAAATCTCCCTCCCATGGAGACTATTTCGGTTCCGCACTCATATACTATGTGATGAACTATGAAAAATCCATTTATTGTAATCAATAGGTAAATATCTGTAGGTGGAGGAGAGGAGGAGCCAGGAGGAGCCAGGACCAGCCTTACCGGAGTTGGGGTTAACGCGATCGCGCGAATGGACCGAAGAATCGAAACGCGACAAATCACGTCTTTCACGTGATGCAAATTTTAGGCTGCCGGCAACTTTACTGAGTACTCATCTTCAGTGGATGACTCAACGACTTCACAACTTTGCCGCATCGCAAACGTCTCCTAATGACACATCACACGGTGCCGGACAACTTCAGACTTGCAGGTATTGACTCCAATCGCTTACAACCACTGTTTCTCAGACTCTCCATGACTCACTTTGTTCTAGAACGGTTCCGCATCATGATCAAGGGATTATAAAGTCGCCACCGAACTTGCTTCCCCACAATCCAAGCCCTCAACCGAACTCAGCAGAAAAACCAACTCTTTGATTCCCCGATTACAATGACGAGATCTGTTCAGTCCAAGTACAGTCCCAAAGTTGCCAAGAAGGTTCGTTCACTTCCCCTCTATTTGTTACCCATGATTCTCACCCATCAGTTTCTCCTCACATCTTCTCGTCTCCTCAACAGGCCTTTCGCCAGACAGCCCGTTCCTTGAATCTTACCTACCCTCAAGCCCTTGCTGCTCGTGAAGAAGCTCTACGCCCTGTCACCCGCGATGGCCAACTTGCGAAATTCCCTCAGCTTCCCACCAGCGGTGGACGTACCGGAGGGCGAAGAAATCCTGGACGCATGGATGGCATGACGTGGAATGCCGATTCATTTGTCTGTGCAGAACAAGTTCTTGGATTTCCATCTGGGACAACGGATTTGTCTGAGACGGTAGATTTAGAGGAAGGGAAACTGAATGATGATTTGTAAGTCCGCCTTCTGTTGTGCGATATTTTCTCAAAGATGACACTCAACTAGGTATGATATGCATGTCTCTTCCCAAGCCGATGACTTAACACCTCAAGATCTCCGAAGAGAAATTCAACTCGACACCCTGCTAGAAACTGCTCGTACGGAGAAAGTTAAAACCAAAGGTACGTTCTGTCGTGTGGAAGAGATCACTGCTTGATACCAATGCAACTCTTTTCAGGCCTCGCAAAGCAGCTCGAATATGAACTACTCCAACCCAATCGTCGCATAATCTTCCTTGACGAAGACGAATTTTACACAGGATCTAGCAAGAATGGACTAGGATTAGGTGGATTTAGCTCGGATACTCCCGATGGCAGTGATGACTTTGAATGGGAGGACTTATACTACGATGATTTCGCTGTTGCAACTAGGAACATCACAGCCAAGGGTAAGAAAAGGTCTTATGCGGCTGCCCTTAAGACAAATGGGTAGAATGCAAAGTCCAGAAGGTCACTTGAATGGAGCGGACTAGCTTCTGTTATCGGTCGTCTATATTCGGCGACGCTCATTCAATGTCACGAAATCATACCGCCAGGACTAAGGCGCGCCTTACCCGGATCCAGTTGTTACTTATATGTGTAATAAAATGATGGATCAATCTTGTACTATCATGTCTGAAGTGATTCGATTTGTCAAATTTCCAGGAGGAACAACATCTATTTGGTCAACAGATCCAGGCCTCTCCCGCTTATACCGATTTCTGCAGGTAAAATTTGGAGACTCCAAGCTCCATCATTACCACGGCGTTCCAGAAAGTTTGGCATGTAAAAAGAACAACTTTCTATGTCGAGTTTGGTAAACTCAGCTCGCAGCTCAGCTATTTATGATGATCAGACTGAATACTTGTTTCAGGTCCAAAAGATTGCTCTCCGCATTTCTGAAGTCGCGGTTTATTCATTCATGACGGGAGCAACAGCCGCTGGCCGTTTTAGTTGCATGAGAGATACATTTTTGCTGTCAAACAGAGTTACCTATACTTTCCAAGGCCAGGGATCCCCACTCAATGTGTAATAACGTACTACACGTAGTGTAACAAATTACATCGGATCCAAGTATTCTCCATCATTTGCATCAAATACATATAAGAGTGGAGAGATTCTAGACACCATTCAACATGTCAATTTAACTGATAGTTGATAAAACAGATACCGTCAGGTAAAAATGATCACATTGCTGATCAGTTCATATTCATTATGACTTTGGATGAATTCTAGCTAGTAACCGCGTCGAACCATCACACAAAATGACGCTTTATTATAACTAGATTATAATCTCCACAACTCTGAAAATGCCCATAAATATCCTCTTAGATTCTAACTAGATTATAATAGAGTTATACCAGTTCACATATATGATAACCCAGTTATAATCCAGTTATAATCTAGAGAATATTTTTGAGTCCTATAAATATTATTATAGTTATAACCTGATTCCGAGCCTTATATTCCAGTTATAACATACTACAAGGGCCTAGGTATCAGTATACTATTAAATACCCCTTAGTAGTCAATCAGACATATGAAATGTGCAAGAAAAAGTACAATTATCATTGCAATATAAGTAGTACAATAGCCTAATGTCCAATCCGGATACCAATTACATCATACACGAGAGCACGAATACACGCAAGCATGAGAGCAACAAGAAAAAGAGTCCCCGACAGTAGCAAAGTTGATAACGAACACCGATTGCTAAATGAATACATGAGCAAAGACATAGCCCAAAGAAAAATGGCATACCTTCAGACCGCTTTCTTCTTTGTACCACGAGAGACAGGAACACCACCGCGAGACTGCAGAATACCACCTCGAGAACCACTAGCACCACCACGAGAGCTTGGAGTAACGCTCCTGGAAACCGAACCACCTCGAGTACCTTGAGAGACGGCACCACGGGAGCTTGGAGTAACGCTCGAACCACGAATACCCTTAGAGACAGGACCACCACCACCACCATGAACTTGCGAAATACCACCTCGAGACCCACGAGAACTTGGAGCCGAACCACCCCGGAGATCTTGATTGACACCACTTCGAGCACCATGAGAGCCTTGAGGAAGGTCTTGTCCAAAGCGGTCCCATACTTCGCTTGCATAGTCTTCAGAGTCTTGACCACGTTGATTTTGATGCTGGTGTTGACGAGCACCTCGCATTGTCGGATCTTCATCGTCATCACTTTCATTCTCACTCCCTCCCTCATCATCTCCACCGCTCCGACCTTGTATCATATCATCAACCTCACCTTCGCCTTCGCCTCCCTCTCCAGCACCATCCATCTCATCATCTGTACCTTCACCCTCGCCTTGGCCAACTACACCTCCCTCGGAACCATCCCCCCCATCTCCATCATCCTCTTCTGGTTGGGCCGGTTGTTGCCGTTGTTGCCTTTGGGCTCGTATGTGCTCAAGGGCCTTCTGTCTTGCTGCAGCCTCAGCCTGTCGTCGTTCAGCTTCTTCACGTTGGCGACGCTCCTCAGCTTTCTCAGCTCGGCGGAGAGATCTTGCAGCCTCGGCAGCAACGAGTTTGTTGAAAGCGGAAGTACCGGGAACAACATCCTTCGGTGCGACTCGTTTAGACTTGCCGTTCTTTCTTCCTAGGACTTTACTAAAGAGTTGTCAGTAAACGGCTCGACGGCAGTGATGAATTGGTAAAAACAAACTCATTCCACCAACGTAACGTTCGCTTTGCAAAAATACTCTCAGGGTCGCTCAGCAGGCGAACGATGAGGTCGTACAAGTCACGAAGATTGTAGGAGCCATCTTCAAGGCTCCAGGATTCGACGTCGGACATGGAAAAGCGGGCCTGGAAATAAATTCTGTTTGAGAAGGGGAACTGATCAATAGAAACGGGGCACAGACCAATACGATCGCGTATGCAATAGTCCTAGGAGTAACCTTGGACATGCGGTGGAGTGCGGCAACGCTTGGACGGGACTTTTTCGTTGAGTCTTCCAACACCGACCTAGGTCCAAGGAAGAGTGCACGATATGCCTGCCAGCAAGGACATCAGATAAGCACACAGAAGTTAGAGATCCACGAACCCGAGGGAGGATATATCCTTGCAGAAACCCCTTCAGCTTCGAGCTATGGTTCTCACCCATTTCAATCTTCCGCAAGTCGTACAGAAAAGCATCCATTCCATCAGCTGTAAGCTGGACACCACCCCGCTGGATGTATTCGACAACGGTAGTACTAGAATAAAACATACGTTAGTGCAGCTGAAATGCAATAAAAAAGACCATACTCTTCTGGGATTGTTGCGCGTTCGCCTTCGTTCTCTTCTTCATCAGGTTCTTCATCTTCGTCTTCGTCATCCTCGCCTTCGTCGTCGTCGGTGTCACCATCAATATAGAGGGTATAGTCATCCAGTTCTTCAAGCATACGGAAAACATGTTCTCGAGGACAAAAGAGAGCGGCAATCACCGGGTGGTTTATGCCTCTATCGCTCTTGCTGATGCTGACGGTTAGTGGAGGATCGAGGGCCTTGACGTGAGGATTTGGTGCAAGGAAGGTTGAGGTGAGCGTCTTGAGCCTGTTCAAGTCACTCGTGCGTGCTTGGTGTACCTTGTTCAAAAGCTACACAGATAAGTAGAATACACGTTAAAGAGAAAGATCGTTCAACTCACCTCGTCCAACAAGTTGTTGAACGTGTCGATGTCTTCATACTTGATGATCTCCACAAGGAGAGCCTCTAGGTCAGGTTCATAGGCAACCATCTCATTGAACAACGTCAACATAGACGTTTGTTCCTCCTTCGTGCTATGTGATGAACCATGTATGAGTCGACGAGCACAGACCAAAAATATCACTTACTAGTCGTCCAAAACTTCCTCCGATGCAGCAAAACTCTCGATTCCTTCCATCTCGGAAAAGTCTACAGATAACGCTATACCCACCTTGACTATATGGTGAACGTCGGGGTCCAGGTCTATACCACGCTGAGTCCAACGCCCAAGTTGATAATACGGTTCCAGAATCTCGTTGTCGATCCTGAAGAATTGTCAGCCAAATGCGTTTCAGGTGAGTATATGCGTCTTACTTTTGTCGCTTGGCTGTTGCACGTATACTCAGTGCACCAGCTATCTCGTCGTAGGTCCTCTTGCGTTTTCCAACGTACGCTGGGGGCTCTTGAGGTCCTTGGTCTTCATCGTGGCCTTCTTCTGGATCGGTACTTGGAGGAGTGTTGTTTTGGATAGGAGCGAGGGGAGCACGAGCACGAGCTTGAGCAGGTCGAGTTACGGTGGTAGCAGCGGTAGGTCGAGCTGCGGTTGTAGCAACAGTAGGTCGGGTTACGGTGGTAGCAGCAGTAGGTCGAGCTGCGGTTGTAGCGTTACCTCGAGCAGCAGGACCACCACGAGCTCGAGTAGCAGCGCCTCGAGCAGTTCCTTGTCCTCGGCCTCGACCGTTTGTCCCTCTGGTCATGATGGTGGTTAGAAGTAAAGAGCGTTGGGCGCGTCGTCGGGGCTAAAATCGCATCGAGTTAGGGTTAGGGTTCTGGACTTGGTCACGAGCGTGACATCCAGCTCATCGTCCTCGGCGTCGTCGACAGCCTCCTCCTCATCGTTCCCGTCGTTCTACTCGACCTCTTTCTCTTTATTCTATTTTTACAGGCTCGTTTTATTTCAGGATAAACTAGGATAGAAAAACTGAGAAGCCAGCTTTCCCCAATCACGATGTACGACATCAGGTCGATGTATGAACAGGCGAGTCTCGTTTCTTCCTTCTTTTACTAGAGTTATTAACAATTTCTACCTCTTTTCTATATACCTTTACCCCGAATACCCCCACATTTACCGCGTCTGGCCAAGAATGTCGTTCTAAACGCCAGCGAGATTGAAGCAGGTTCCGGGAAGCTACGAATGACGATACACTCTGATTCGTTCTGCTTAATCGGCTTCCAGGACTTTGATGCAGGACATTGCGAACCTACAGGTACTTTATTAATACGACGCTAATTATCTATTACAGGACGTTCAACTAGTACGACCCTAACCATCAATTTCGACTGTCCTACCTTTACTCACCTTCCGCAGTCCCGACTTTAACGAAATCGTGCCCAGCATCTACTCGAGGTTTATGGAAAAAGAAGGGAGGCAAATTTACAAGGTACGTGCTTCCATCTCTACTTGCCTAATTTCTTGTTCAACATACCTAGGCCTTACAACTCCTCAACCACGGCTCAGAAAGAGTCGTCGACGACGCCAGATCTCACATCTCCATCAAGATGTTGAGAAATTTTCATTATATCGACGACAAGGGCAAAGACCAAGGCATCAACGGTGCGTCCCTTATTCATCACTCATACCTATAACTCACTTTTGTCTAGTCCGCAACTGTGCAAAAGAAATCGTCAAACTCCTCTCCGACGTCGATACTATCCGCGCTGAACGTCGAAAAGCCAAAGCCAACAAAAGCAAGCACACTGGTATTGGCTCTGACGGCATGAGCTTTTCAAGCAGCGGTTCACGATACGGCGGTTTCGGTTCAGACTAGTTCTATTCCGGTAGCGGCGGTGGAAGCAACCGGCTGCAGTGGTAGCAGTGGATACGGGAACGAACGTTCCTCGTATTCTGCTTCAGGTTCTGGGTTCAGGGATTCGTCGGAGAGAAGAGAGTATGATGCAGGAGACGACGAAGATAAACCAGTCTCTTCCCCTACGCTACGAGTTTGAGGCCCAACATCCGCTTGCCAACTTCTTCGGGAAGGAGTGCTCCTCAGCGAAAGCCGACTGCACCTCTACCATCTCCTGAGCCGGTAGAGGAAGTAGATTTTCTGGGCAGTTTCGGCGATGACGCTTTCGGTGCACCTACACCTGCTCCGCCGCAGAACACCAACAAGGCTCTGCCAGCTGTCGGAGGTGCTCCAAGCAACCAGGATGTGCTAGACGGTCAGATCTTTTCTGATTTGATTTTCATATCATTTAGCTGACGACTTTGCTGATTTCCAGGCAGCGCTTTCGACACCCGCAGCCAACACGACTACTACCAACACTGCTCCTCTCGGTGGACAGAGGATGAACCTGATGGAAATGCTCAATTCGACGCCGGCTCCTACGAGGTCGCAGAGTATGGGTATGGGCGGTATGCTGCCTATGGGAATGCAAGGTTCTATGAATGGGATCGTTAGGTGCTTCGAGCGAAGGAGTTGCTCTGGCTCGGACAAAAAGATACTATTCTCTGTTGTTGCTATGATATATTCTAGTAGCCAATTTGAGTTCACCTGCTTGAAAGAAACTAGGAAGAATTTGAAGCGTTCTTGTCACGCGTTCCATCGCCGCGCGTCTCTGTTTACAACTCGGACAACTACACACAGATGTTCAAGACTATACCAAGCTGCCGTCCATGTTCCAAGGAATTTGCTACCATGCATGCCCGGAACGTACACTTGGCTCAGCACTGCCCTTACCGCAACGTTCTGCAGCCAAAAAAACGCGCCAAACTCACTCATCAGGAAGATGGAGATGATCAGGATCTTCAGTGGGAAGACGAAGATGATACTCAGATGGCTGATGGACATGGCTCCGGGTTGGGTTCTGGTGATATGGTAGATGTGGATGGAGAGGGTCAAGCGGGGCAGTTTGAAGGATTTGGATTGGAAAATGAGGACTCTGCACCCATGGTTCGTCTTTTGCAGCGCTTTACTGGGTATTTATACGATATTACCCACAGGAAATTGTTCAAGAGCCTGAGCCTCAAGTTGAAACCCAGACACGTACATCAGCTCGACGACGCAAACTCCCTGCTCGTTTTGAAGACAAAGTCGTGTCAAATCGTTCCGCATTGATAAAATCTACTCGTTCACAAAGGGCAGTCAGTCCAGAAGCAGACGAAAACCCCATTCCTCGACCTTTCAATCCCACTAGCATGGTGCTGGACCTAAACTTTCCGAATCCTCTCGACGAAGATGCCCCATCTGCACCTCTCCTCGAGCACCTTATAGACGACGTTGAGTCTCCCAAACCATATACCTTCTACTATCAAACAGACCCAGACGAGTTTGGTGTCTTCAAAGTTTTCGAGTCCTCCATTCCTTCCGTAGATCCTGACGAAAATGTTGGTGTGGACGAGATTGCGGATGCTCCGACATTTATGTCAAATGTCGGAGTTGACGAATCAGCTCGCAGCTACTCTAGCTGTTTCGGAGTTCATCTTGACGAGGCCAATGAGGAAGATGGCAGTACCGCTGAAGGATGGGCTCCGTTTCTCAGCAAAAGCGTCTTCCGCCTCATGGACTGGTTCTACCGCTTTCCCAAAAACTCTCTCTCTGCTCTCGACAGTCTCGTCAAAGACGTTATCCTTCATGAGGACTTCAAACAGTCTGATTTCGTTGGTTTTCGGGCGAACGCAGAGGTTAAAAAGCTGGACAAATACCTTGGTCAGGATGGAGATTTTGAAGAAGACGAGGATCCCAACCTTCCCCCCAACCCTACCGCTATCCGTGACGGATGGTACTGTACCAGCGTCACCATTCCCCTACCTCATGCTCGTTCAACGTTTGCAAGTGAAGAGGCTGCACCGAAGCTCACTGTCGACGGTGTTTATTACCGCAAGCCCCTCGAGGTGATTAAAGAGGCTCTGCAGGACCCGTCTTCTGCCGATTTTCACTTGCAGGGTCACAAGCTTCTCTGGAAGCGGTCTGAAGACAGACCTGTCCAACGACTTTATTCCGAAGCTTATACCTCTGACCGCATGCTAGAGATGGAACGAGAAGTTAGGTCTGGACCTACGCTACCTGGACCTCAGGTGGAGACTGTTGTTTTGCCCATCAAACTTTATTCAGACTCGACCGTCCTCTCTATCATTGGTAATATCAGTCTTTGGCCAATATACATGTTTTTCGGCAGCCTTTCAAAGTACGTTAGTCTCAAGCCATCCGCATTTGGAGAATCTCATATTGCTTATATTCCATCGGTATGGTCTGTTTCCTATCCTTGTTAACTCACTAATAACCGTCTTTCCATTCCAGCTCCCGCAAACGATCAAAAATGCTTATAAAAAGATATATGGAGTTTTGCCAACAGCTGATGTATTATCGCACCTGAAGCAGGAGTTGATGCAGGCAGTCTGGAATGTACTATTGAATGACCCAAGCCTCCTTGAAGCTTTTGTCAACGGTCTCATCCTCCCTTGTATTGATGGTATTACCCGCCGTTTTATGATCCGTTGGTTTACTTATGCTGCAGACTATCCAGAAAAGTGAGTATTTTGCCTTTCTCCTCACTTTTAGACTCATGACCATCTCCTACAGATGCTTGCTTATCTGTATGGCTTTTCTGGGTGAATACCTGTGCTATCACTGTCTGGTCCAGAAGCACATGGTCATCCAGCTTGGTCTGAAGCGGGACATGCAGCGTCGTACTAGATTACTAAGAGCTGACAGTGAAGAGCTTCGCAAACAAGTGAAGGAGGCTAGGAACCGGATATTCAAGAAGGGACGGGCGATCAAAAGCGATTTTGTCAAGCATGCACTTGGAGAAGGATCCTGGACAGCGATAGTTGTAAGCTACTTTCTAGTTTTACCTGAGAGTTGCTGATTTGTTTCCAGAATATATTTTCCAAGTTTTTCTTTGAACATGGTTTCGACTACCTCAAGATGTTCACTGTTGATTTGCTCCACGAGATTGAAATCGGAACATGGAAAGCTATTTTCATCCACCTTCTGCGGATACTTTTTGCCTTTGACCGTAGTAAGGTTGATGAACTTGATAATCGGTCTGTTTAGTTTGCTACTAGAAAGTATTTTGAGTGCTCATGTCATCTAGATATCGTCAGGTTCCACCCTTTGGAAGAGAAACCATCCGGAGGGCTAACGGAAATGTTTCTGGGCTCACACGAAAGACTGCTCGTGAATTTGAGGATTACCTCCAGGTATGTTTCCTTTTTGTGCATGAACTTGGTTCCAACTATGTCTATGTAGGTCGCATTGGTCTGTTTTGAAGATCTTCTTCCTGAGCCTCACAACAAGATTGTGATGGATCTAATATGGGATCTTGCAACCTGGCATGCATATGCCAAGCTTCGACTTCATTCAGATTCAACGGTCCAGTCCTTCCGCCAAGCAACTCGAGCTTTTGGGGACAGTCTTCGAAAATTTGTTCGCACAACATGTGCAGAGTTTGATACAACTGAGCTTGAAAAGGAAAGAGCAAAACGAGTGCGACGGGAGAAGCGTGCAAGGCAGAAGAGTGGTCTCGACACACCAGTTGATCCTGCATCTGAGCTTAACCAAAAGCGTTCTTTCAACCCCAACACCCCCAAATTCCATGCTATGGGTCACTATCCTGATGCTGTTGTATACTTTGGGACCACTGATGTATATTCTACTCAGCCTGTGAGTACTCTTTAGATCTTCTTTATTACCCACTTAACCATTATTTTTCTAGGGTGAGCATGCACACATCCGGAGCAAGCATTTGTGGGAACGTACCAGCAAAAACCGAAACTTTGTAGGTCAGTTGGCTCGTCAAGAGCGCCGTCATCACTTTATGCGGAAGCGGGTGGCCAAATGTGGCCAAACAAGACCACTTCGACAAAACTTTGCCACCAAGGCTGAAGACTCAGAGCCACTACCAGCTTGCGATCCCAACCAGCCTTATCAAATGGCAAGTGGTCAACGGTTCTATGAAGACATACCCACTCTCCTTGCAAGTACCAAAGATGATCCAGCAACAAAAGTGAGTGTTATACCAAGTTCTTGCACCATTGCATCCATACTGACTGCAGCAATAGAATTTCATATCTGACCTCAAGAATCATTGTCTTCAGAGGATCCTGAACACAGAATCAGACACTGAGTTCACTGATGAAGACCGTCGTAATTTAACCTTTGTTGCTAATCGCCTCTACAAACACAAGTATCTTCGTGTCAATTTCACCACTTACGATTTGCGCCGGGAACAAGACTCGATTAACCCTCGAACACAGCCAAATGTCATGTTGCTTGCAGGAGATAGCAAGGAGACTGGCCACCCTTACTGGTATGCTCGTATTGTCAGTTTATTCCATGTTCGTGTTCGTCATCTTGGTGCTCGTTCTCGAGATACTTCTGAGCAGCGCATGGACATTGCATGGGTTCGGTGGTATCAGCTTGACGACACATACAATTCTGGTTGGCAGGCAAAACGACTTCATGGACTTCAGTTTGTCCCAGGTTCATCCCCAGATGCATTTGGATTTATTGATCCTGCTCTGATCATACGAGCAGTTCATATTCTCCCTGCCTTTGCCTATGGAAAAACTAGCGAATATCTTCCAGCAGACTCAGTTGCACGTGTATATCAATCATTTGAGAATGGTGAGTACAATGTTGAGGAGGAGGACTGGAGGTACTACTATGTCAATGTGTGAGTTTATGACATACTTTTTGGGCAAATATTCTGACATTCTGTCCAGGTTTGCAGATCGAGATTTATTTATGCGTTTTCGTGGGGGAGGTGTTGGCCACCTAGCAACTCTTGAACACACTCAAGTTTTTGAGACTGATGCTGGGGTTGATGAGCAGTCTCTGCCTGTCTATGACAAGGATGGGAATGTTGTTGACAATGGTAATGAGGAAGGTGATGATGATGATGAGGAGGAGGAGGAGGAGGAGATACAGGCTATTCAGGAGGAGCCTAATAGTGAGGACTCAGATGAAGATTCTGATGGCTCAGGTAGTGATGGGGATGAAGAGGAGGAGGAGGACTTGGACCTTGGGCCAGAAGATGGTGAGGTGGATGATATTGACCAGTTGGGACTAGAGTCATTAGGTTATGGTAACTACTAGGTCATAAATATATTATTCTTGGTCTTTGGATATACTTTTTACTCAAATGTTGCATACTTGGGGAACCTCTATATTATAACAGGTTTACAAGTGCAGAAAATGTTTCTGATGAGTTATAACTGAGTTATAATCCATATAATGTTTTGAGCCAAGTTTATAATCCCCAAAATATTTTTGAGAATTATAACATAGTTACAACTGTATTATAATCATATTATAACTACTAAAATATTTGTCCCAAGTTATAACTCTCATAATTGGGTTATAATATAGCGTCATTTTCTCAGATGACAAGAGCGCTGTTCTGCGAGTGATGTGTAGGTGGTTTGAGTCATAAATACGTGGGCTTCAGGCTAAGCAATCACACTTCTCCCATTCCTCCTTGAGGCCTGGTGTCTTCTCCTTCATTTGTTTATTTATTGAAAATTTCTCCGCGTTATTTATTTGCCGTATAAAAGATGGCTTTATCGAATCAAAATGAAACGTTCGCAACTTTGAACCCTTACACTCCAATGGCTTTCCTTCCTCCAAAATTAGCTTACGAGGCTCAAGCAATGGCTTTCATTCAAGTGGGGGCACTAGGGGTACGCCAAACGTGTATTTTCATCTTTATCTCAACCCATACATTTTCTCTTAGATGTCTCTATGGGATATCCTAACGAATCTCAAAAACGACTACAAGATGCTGAAGAAATATCCGTTTGGCTGGGATACCCTTTTTTATCTTCTATCGCGGTGTGTGTAATGGGTTTTTTGATCGTATTTACGAGCTTATATTGATATACAGTCTTTCGACGCTCGGCTTCGAAGTCTCTTCAGCTCTGTTTTTGTGTATGTGATCTTACTACCCATCGGTGAAACATGACCTTCTAACTGGCTTCAAGCCGGCGCAGAAGTGAGCTGCGAAAGAATGACTACCTCCATCCTGGTTTTTATCAGCTTGGCCATAAGCTCAACTACTGCATTATCATTTCTTCATGTCCGTGGAATGTACAGCGGCCGTCCAATTATGCAGAATCTTTTCCTCATTCTGCTGCTAATCAGATTCGCCACTTCGGGACCATTGGCTTTTCTATCCTTCAAAGGGATCCCTATCGCACCAACTAAATCTTGCATGTTCTTGACAGGAATACGGCTCAACAGAATTGTCATTTCAGTTGGTGTTCTTTCTAGGCTCATGTATGATACACTGGTATTTATGGCCATAGTACATATGGTTGCCAGTATTTCAAATATGAGTTCTGTATCCCCCCAATGTGAAAAAAAGTCGAGATCGTCAAGAGGAGCTGCATTTTTCTCCTTGTTTCTGACGGGAAATACTTTATTCATGCAATCAATGCCCTGGTCCCGAACCCTATTAAAGACGGAGAGACGCCTTTACCTGTAGGTATTTTCACGTCAATGGTCCATCTCACATAACCATTGATCTATCGTTTGTCATTAGAATATCAATGCTATCCAGTATTCCGATGTTAATTGTGGTCTTTAATCCTAAAATTGGAGATTATTACAGTTTTTCGGCGGTACCTCCATCTGTGGCTTTGATGAACGCTGTAACGTGTTATGTATTTCGAAAGATCAAGATGGAGAAGATGCGAAAATCGAACAGTGTAACATCGACCTTTATCTCAAGGGAGCTCGCATTCCGCACCGGTCCGTACTCAACGAATGCACAGTTGAATGAACAACAAAATTCTCAGCCTGACGTTTTACTGGAATCCCCGGTGGATTGCGTGCCCTCGGAAAGATTCAATTCAACAAGAAGTCTTCCGGCCAGAATTCGTGATCTCAGGGCATGGGGTATATTGCGCCGTTCTGCTAGTGCCAATTGTTAAATACGCTTACTTGTAATACGACATTATTATTTATTACTGTTTTGCACACGATCCTTCAATACTTTACACTAATTACCACCTTTTACTTATTTCAACTTTTCGCATACGTCACGCGTACCCCTTGGTCAGGGGATAAAGTCAAAATTGTTGATGAATGGTGGGCCATCGCTTTGCGTGGCAGGTACGTATGTCAGCGACCTTCCAAATGGGTTTGCGCACGAAATTCTGCCAGCGAGTTCGAGTTTAGTAAGGATGAGACCTCCGTAAACTCCGGCCTTGTAAATATCACTCTGTGTGAATGTGGAGAATTAAATCGCAGAGAAAGTCGACGCAAAGAATGGACAGGGGTTGGGTGCTTAACAAGAAGTCCCGGGCTGTGTATGTGACACTTTCCCATGTGCACAGCCCACGAACGGGGCCATTCTTCCTGCTGACACTGTTCGACTGCAAAGCTGCATCTGTCATAATGAGGTGACACTAGCTATCTTGCAGGTTGATAGAAAGATATGTCAAGTCTAGTCCAAAGATGACAAGTTAAATTGAGAAGGGAAAATGGACTACTGCTACCATCAGGAAAACCGGATCGTGAAAATGTTTCAACAATGTCGAATAATTATTGCCAAGCCAAAAATTGTTACAAAACATTCCAAAATGTTGACTCAATGTCTTGTATTTACGAAACCGCTCGCAAATGTTTCGAAACTTTAGAGTAATGTTTCATATTTACGGAGCCACTTTGCAAATGTTTTCTATTCCAATATAAGAATGACTTTTTATGTACACTACGACGCCATGAAATTTGTTTTCCTGTCAAGCAGAATGTTCCTAAGTATAGTCGTATACACTGGTGCCCATATTTGATATCATGATGAGATAAAAGGCATTGTATAACTTGAGAGGATATCAATATGGTGTCTTCGGGATTTCAGAATAATAGGGTGCATCTGCTGCAAGATTTATGACCATTTTTGTAGCTTAGAAATGGCCTGTTTTTCGTTAGCCCCACCCACCAAAAATATGGTATGACGTATCTTAAAAATCTGAGCCCGCATCCACATCATGACAAAGTATCGCATGTCGTTGCATATAAGAGTACACCTTGGGATACCAGGAATGGAACTTGCAGGTCTCTGCCTGCTTGTCGCTTGACGAAATAAAGCGCTCTGCATTTTTCCATAGCCCCATTTCCATATTTTCATAGTGCCTTTTTCATTATTAATAGTGGAGCCTCCAAAAAATCCGTTGCAGATGCGCCCTAATATTGCACTCTTTTTTGCTTAGCGCTGCAGCCGTCGTTAGCCGTCGTTTTGTGACTTTTCAAGTTTCCCATCATCCAGGTTGCCGACAACAAGCCGACACAATGGACACATCGTCGTCACGTGTCTTATGTTTGTTTTCCAACGAACTTCGACCACCTCAACGACCAAAGTCCCCAGTAGCCTCATCATGCCTCTCTCAATGCCTGCTGATACCCTCAAGTTCTTCTCCTCCCTCCTCAGTCTCTCGCAAGGGGCAAGATACTGTCATGTCCACAAGTTCCCAAGACTTCAAAGCCTCAAGCTTCAAGTCACTCAAAATGCCTTCGACTTCAAGAACCAAGCTTCACGGTAGACCACCCCCGTCAACCACCCCCGTCAGCCACTCATAACATTCTTGCTTCCATCTTTGCTCCAGCTGGTTGGCCTGCTCCAGGACATGTCACCAATCCTACAAGTTTCCCATACATCGCATCCAAAGTTTCGGGACCCTTTCCTTTTCCTCTCTAGTGGTACTCGCTATTGAACCAGATTTGCAGTCAAGCGATGGTCTGCGATAGCTGCAATCCCGTTTTCTGGCGATGTTAATGTCTCCCCTACCCAGGGTACAAGTCATTCACGCAGCGTCTCCGGTTTCGGCTCTGCTGTCACTGATTCCAAGTTATATATCCTTAAGTTGTATGCTTGACTATCCTAGATCATTTGTTTAGTTTCTATAAGCTTTGTATTACAGTACCTTTTTATCAATGAACAATGGTGTGCCTTATTATCTGGTTGGAAAAAGTCTGAAGAATCACCAAAAATTCCGAAGAATCGCTGAAAAATGTTTCAAAACTTTTCGAAATTTTGAAAAATTAGCAAAGGGGGGCTAGATAATTATTCATAATTCTCAGATCTGTCTAATTATGAGAAAATCACGAAAGTTTGTTGAACTTTTGAAACATTTTCACGCTATGGTTTTCCTGATGACCCACCTAGTCCAAAGATGACAAGAGATCAAGCTAAGGACTAGGGTTACAAGAGAAGGTCTTAAATACTATTGGGGCTACTGACATAGGAGAGGATTACCCCTATGATGGTGTAATAAGTGACAATAGGGTGATGTGAACAGAATATACTAAAGACTATGGTAAGGTTAAAGAAACAAATGATTGGTAACTTGGAAATGACAGTGTCTAGCTATCTGATGGATGTAAGTATAAAAGAGAAGGCCATCGCTTCGCATGGCATGTACGAGGCCCATACAAGCAAATTACCAACTCAATTGGACTTGACATACAGAATTATCTTCCCATGTTTTTGCATGAAAAAATTCAGTTCTTCACTTGGAATTTCAGAAGGTTGGGGGAAAGGGTTTGAAATACCATCATATATCCACTGCATTCCACAATGAAACATCCTTGTAATGAAGTGACCTTGTCCAAAATATATAATTCCTGAGACAATGTATTCCTTAGTATTGTTATCAACTTGTAATTGAATACTTTTATTAATGACTGTGGTTTGAATATTTTCACTTGGAATAGCCATAAGGAAGAACTCAGGGAAGCGTGTAAATTTATAAATATGCTGGGGTATTTCAGTGCATAGACGGCATCTGTTAGTTCCAGACTCTATGTATTGGGATGCCCAGGACTGCGTAGAGCCATAAACTTGAGAAAATGTTTCTATCATTACTTCATGTTGATCCATCCAATCCATGTGTATATGACCATTTCTGCAAATTGACTGCATTTTCAAGAATGGTAAATCAGTCTGTAAGATTTGATTAATAATTTCTTCCACAGATGCATATTGGCCAATTTGAAATTTATCAGGTCTTATGTTTGAAAGTGCAACTCTAAAATTATCTCTTGCAGTATCTAGAGTAGTGTTGTTGAGTCTGAAGGCATCAATGACTGACTCATAAATGAGAGATGTATTATGGGTGCTTTCATAATTGAAGGAGTCTCTTTTGCTAAGATAAAGATGATAAAGTAACATTATCACAGAATCATAGGAACAGCTAGTTTGCGACCAAGCGAGAGACTTATCGTAAAATTGCTGTGTTGCATCGGAGCTACTATTTGAGGTAGAAATTACTTTCTGTTTTTTCAATGGAGGTGCTAGATCACTGAGCTCTGTGACTGTACTCAGTGCTTTCCTTTTACCAATAGATTCAACAACTGGCTGAAAGTTTTCCTTTCTAGTTTTATTTTGTGGGCCCCCATCAGAAATAATCTTCCAAGTCAGTTTTGGTTGGTCATAGATGGTAAATGGCTCAGTTGCAGACCATGCCACAGCAGGATAAATATTTGGTGGTAGGTATTGAAGACCTTTCGGCTTTCTGAAACTTTGTAAAATTGAGGACCGTGTTTCACCTACTTTGCCTGGTACTGAGTTATGTATTACAAAAGGACAGGAGGGATATGTATATGGCTGGAAAGCATCAGTTGGGCAATGGGGACAACAGACACTTGATGTGTTGTTTGTAAAACTCCATAACCCCCCATCAACTGTGAAGTTTGAGGGACTACCTGAGAACATTGTACCTATAACAAAAAGAACTGTCAGAGTTGAATGTAAATTATCCAATGATACATATAAAATTGTTTCTCAAACACAGGTTCAAGTTCTTCCAAATTTCACAATGACTGATTATGCCTCTCAAGGTAAGACAAGACCATGTAATGTTGCTGATATCAATAATAGCTGTGATTTCAGAGCTGTGTATACATCTCTCTCCCGCAGCTCTTCTGCAGCCGGAACTCTAATTCTTCAAGGATTCAACTCTGATATTGTCACTGGTGGTTTAAAAAATGGTGGCTATCGACAAGAATTAAGGGAGCTTGAGCTTTTGGATGAAATAACGCACCTGAGATATCATAGACAACTGTCAGCACTATTATGCCTAATCATTATAGGCATGCCTTTACATAAATCAAGTCTGCCAGAAATTTGCTGATCATTGTATGAGTGTGGCTGATTCCAAAGCTCTTTTTGAACAGACAAATTAAGCTTTTTTTTGTAGACCTGCGCCTTCTTCTCCCAGGGAATTTATCATTGTCAATTTCTTCCGGCCACCAGGATTCCAAGGGACACCCCAAGGGACACTCAAGGGACACTCAAGGGACACTCAAGGGACACTCAAGGTACTCCCTGGATGTAACTACTACTATAAAACAATTTAGCTGTTTGTCCCAGCAGCACTTCTAGTATACATCCGCCACCAGTTGGTGCTCAACACCCTGTGGCTGTGCTGAAAACAAACTTCGGTATTGTCTCCTCGATTATAAATAATATTTATTATTATATCAAAAACCAACATTCTTTGTTTAGACATTGTAGAAACTTGAATAATTAGATGCCAATTTCATTACAAGAAACAGCCCTTAAATATTCTGATAGTTCTAAATCTGATTGCGTCTTTATTGTCATGTAGGATACAAATTTGGATGATGAACATTAGTATGGTAAGCCTTTGAAATCTCTCAGAATAATCTGTGTTTTGTATACTTTGCTTATCCCTTACAAAGGTCATTTGTAAGGGATAAGTTGAAGTGTACACAGAGCAACAGGATGAATAAAGCATGCATGCAATTTTTATTCTAGGGCCCTGTGCCTGACCATATTATTGGGAAAGAAGAGTGCCGATAATACTGCTATACAAATTTGAGGTGGTCATTAATCTGAAGATTTTTCAACCATTTTTCAAATAAAAAAATAGACAAATTGAACAAAAGTAGTTCAATGCCTGAAATTTTGTACTGTTACACATCACCAAGCATCATTATGATACTACAGTATCTTATGTGATATCATCTAGATAATAAAATCAAGCTGGACTATTATTGCTTACAACTCTACAAAACTAGATTAAAACTGCAAATTTGACCTTTAAAATTAAACAGTGAATTCCTTCTTGAATGCATTGAGCTGCTATAGATAACAACTTAATCAATCACATAAGTCAATGTGTGTCTAGGGTAAAGTCAAGAGACACTCAAGGGACACCCGAGGTATCTCAAGGGACACTCGAGGCACCTCAAGGGACACCCCAAGGCACCTCAAGGGACACCCCAAGGCACCTCAAGGGACACTCAAGGCACCTCGAGGGACACCAAGGTACCTCAAGGGACACCCGAGGTACCTCAAGAGACACTCAAGGTATCTTAAAATTGGCTTAGAGTACACTTTGAGACCTATTTAGGACATTCAACATAACCTTAGTGCGTATAATACATGAATGAAGGGGGGTATGTCGTTATTGATGCTCCAGATGATGTAATTATATATCATTATATGTATAGTACATTTACTCACGGTAACCTTAAGCGATACTCAAGGGACACTCAAGGGACACCAAGGTGGGGTCCCTTGGGGGGGTCCCTTGAATTCCTATATGCCGTATCATTGTCAATTTCTTCATAAACAAACTCCTGATCATCAGAATAAAATGATGTTAAAGCTTGTTTACTTTCTGCTGCAAATCTTTCACAACCTTGCTTATTAACAACATCTTTGTGTTTGTTGTAAGTAAGAATGATTGAAGTGTTACGAAACCTTTCTGAAGAGATTGAATGGTCAGTTTTGGTTGAATCTGAAATGAGATTTCTCAAAAACATTACATCTGTTGGTGTGCATGCTTTGTAACGCATATTCTCAAGAGCTTTCCTGAATTTTGCATCATCCTTGGATTGTGTTCTCTGTCTCATATTTTCCCTCAAAATTACGACATTTGTAACTTGATGCCAGAGATGTTTTCCAATTGCACTTTGTTGGCCTGATTTAGAGGTGGCATCTGAACCCACAGAATGACTATAGAGAGCAACTCCTTCACCTCCAATTGCTGGGGGAAGTTGTGCAAAATCACCTGCAAATATTATATTCATGCCACCAAAAGGTTTTTCTGGCCTATTCAAAGCTTTTGCTAGTTTCTCACTTATTTTATACATATCAGTACAGGATAGCATTGATACCTCATCCAAAAATACATACTCAACACCATCAAGACGTGAACAAACTTTTTCAACTGAAATTGAGTTATGTTCTCCTTCACTCTTTGAGTTAATTCCAAAAACAGAATGGTATGTGGAACCACCAAGTAGTGCTGCAGCAGTTCCAGTTGGTGCAACAGCAATAATACGATGACTGTCACCTCTCAAATTAAAGAAGTCATTCAATGCCTTCAAAACTGTTGATTTACCAGTACCTCCCATACCCCCCAAATACATGTTGAGTTGGTCACTGAAGGGACTCAATGCATGATTTGCAATGATTTTAAAGGCTCTCTCCTGCTCTGTATTGAGAGCAAATTTGTTCACCTGAGCATCAATTAAGTTCTGCACATGGCCAGTTCTAGACTTCTGCTCAAATGCAAATTTATCTAACACTTCTACTTTGTCAGGGTATGCATTCCGAAATTTCTTGTTTTTAGAAGTGTTATTTTTTTGCCTTTGGTCAAGTACCTCTTGTTTTTTCTTACTGGTTGCCACTTCCCATGAATGAGTGGATTTATCAAGTGGCAGATTATCACTTTGAGGTACAAAATGACTTAAATCAGAAACCGCTTCATGCCATCCTGAGCAATGCAGTATATCATCCATTTCCTTCATGTCAGCCCTTCTTTGTTGTTCACGAAATCCAATGGTATCGTCAACAGAATTAACAAAGAGATCTAGGTCACCATATTCGAGGTCATCCTTGTAATCCAAAATAGCATCTGATAATGTTGCTCCTGGTACAAAATTTCTTTGAGCTCAAAAATCATCATGAGAATCCAAACACTCATATCTTAATTGAAAATTGTTCATTATATCACTGTCTCTTTTTGTAAACTTAAATTTCTCAAAGGAGTTGTCCCAAGTTTCATCAGCCTTTCTAAGATCCATTCCTGAGTGCCATGGTTTAAAGAATGTTAACATTGTCATGCAATAAAATTCACGGTCTCCTTTGTCCCTTCTTGGTAGTCCAGGACCAATAAAGTTTGGTACTAGTTCCTGCTTTTCACCTAAAAGTTCAATTGCATGTGACTCTGCCAGTGGATGTCCATATACAAATGGGAACAGATTTTTTTTCAAAGCTGGAGTGGGCAAGAATTCATCATCTGCTTGATTTTGTTGAATTACATTCTTGTTAGGCTGTAGCTCTGAATCACTCTCTTCCATTTCTGATCCTGAGTCTGACTTAAAGTCAAGTTCTGAGTCACATTCTTCCACATCAGAATTGAATAATGGTTCTGAATTTTTCTTTGGTTTAGTATTGCTCTTAGGAATTTTGTCTCTCTCACATATTCTGATCGAATCATACAATGATATATTTTCAAGCTCTGATGGACAGTAGATATAATCATACACCCGAGATAATCCAAATATTCTTCCATTTTTCTTGATCAGTACAACTTTATTGTCCTTATTTGGATCTGAATCCCAAGCTTTTGCAGCTTCAGTAACATAACTACTCCAATGGAATGGCTTGAATTGGTGTGATGTATAATGGTCAGGATTGTCTAATAGATATATACAAATCATTGGTGCACCAAGCTCCATTCAAACTGATAATAGATTGACCATTTGAGTGACCAATCGACGAACTTTTTCTTATCTAGATGCAGTACCACTAATAAGCTCAGTATTTCGACTTAAAATTGTGTGGATTACATCAAAGATTACATGTGTATTCAAACTCCATTTAGTTATATAGTCAGATACATATGCTACAACTGCTTTGATTGCAGTTCCTGAGAGCAATGATGTAACATCACTATTACATCTCAGAAGGTATGTCATCAATGGGTTGTATGTGTTGATCCAAGGTTCCAATTTTTTGAGCTGCAATGCCCCGTTGTTAACATCTACTTGTGTTGTATTGAATACTTCTCGAGGAAACCTTGCTTTACATGTGCCCCATTTGTTGTCAAGACACCCCATGTAATCTTTACCTTTCATGCGATTACCAGACTTATCCAATGTGGATTTGCATGTATGCAAATGTGTACGGAGGATAATATCATCAATTTCCTCAGCATAACTTTGTTTCCAATCTCTCATTTCTTTGCATTTCTGGCATTCAATTTTGTTACACACACAATCTACCTTTGGTGGAGCAGTGGGAAGTGTATTTAAGGGATTTTTGTATTCCTCTATATTTACTTTGTGCTGCAACATTTCTTCAACTGCAGTTCTGGAACCTGTCAGAAAATCCCCAGTATGAACAGTTTCCAGATATTCTACAATTTTCTGTTGGAAGTCACCACTAGGATCCAATATTGCATTGCGTATCTCCTGTGGGGATTGAGCACCTGTGATCCATAAAAGCATATGTAAATGTAGTGTGAGGCGCCCTTGCTGTTCAACTGTCCCATAATACCCTGATGTCATTCCAAAAATGCCATCATGGTCTGCCTCTATGCCTAGAATATGTTTAACGAATAATTTTACAGTAAAGTCAGAATCTTGCACCAGCAACTGGATTTTTTTATTATCTCCCTAAACTGATTATCATTATTGAGGGGCAGATTTGGTTTGATTGTCTGACCTGGATCACTAGATGCAAAATAAAAGCAAAGTGGATGTGTGAGGTCTGATGGAGCAAAAGTGATATACCATGATGGGGCTCCAATGTATGATATCAGTGACCACAGTTCATTACGCAAATATTTTACTTGTCATTGATCCCCTTACTGCAGAGCCAACATGATCTAGATCTCTAATTATTGCAAAACATTTTTTCTCTTCAACAGTTTCTGGTATAACTGATTCTCCTTTGCTCAGTCTGGATGTAATTTTATTGAGTACACCTTGATCTACATTCAGAATCCAATCAGCTATGTCATCAAATTGCTTAGACTGTGCCATCACAAAACCTTTCCCTGTAGCAGATTTAACCTGTTCATGACTAAAGGCAACAAATGGAAAACTTATGTCTGTCTGAAACCGTTTGTTGTCGTGAAGAAGCGACAACGAGAGAGCAAAACGAGAGCGAGAGACCTTAACACAATCTAGTCCAAATAGACCAAGTTAGATTAGAGCAGTAAAGAAGATACAGGTCATACCTAGTCCAAATAGACCAAGAGGTCAAGATGAGGACTAGGTTACAGGATAAACGGTTTAAATACACAACTACAGGAATTGGCAATGTGAATCTAGGGTTAAGGGTCTACAGCACTACCAACGCATGTTTGGGGAAAGATTATGGTAAGGCTATGGAAAGATTATGGACAAGTATGATCGAAGGTGTAGACAGGGTGTAAAGGTGCGAGGCAGCAATAAGGCTGTGCGCACTGCATAGTTAAGGTTTTGGGTTTGGAAGTAAGGTTAAAGGTAATGGTAAACAGGAACATACAAATGTAAATGTCTGAAAATAAAGGAAAAATGAATATTAGTAATCGGAATAAAATGTCAGTATTTAACCTTCACGACATTACCCCCCTCCTTAGAGTCCATCATCCTTGATGACTATATTTTGGGTGCGTCTGGGTATTTTTTGTGGAACGCTGTAATTGATCGTTTAGCATTCGTAAGATTGGTTACCGGCTCCCATGAATTGTGTCCCTCATCGTATCCCTTCCACTTTACTAAATACTCAATTCTCCTCCATCTGATCCTGCTGTCCAGCAATTTCTCTACTTTGTATTTGGGTTCATCATCCTCCTCTAGATAGACCGGTTCCAGCTCGATTTCCAATTTTCCATTAATGGCGTTGCCTTTGAATGGGTAGAGTTTATCGACATGGAAGACGGGGTGTATTCGCTCTAGGGATTTGGGAAGGTCCAGCTTGTAGTCTAGGTTCCCTGTTTTCTCGATGATTTCATAGGGGCCAAGCTGTTGATCTCCAAGTTTCTCACTAGAGAGCTGGAGGTTGATATCCTCTGTGCTGAGCCAGACGTGATCTCCCACTTTAAATTGATGGGCTTTCTTCTTCCCTCGTTCGAAGCCTTCTTTCATCCTCCTCTTTGCCAGGTGTAGTGCTGCTCCCGCATCTCTCCTTGCCTCTCTTAACACCTTGATCTGTTGTTCTACACTTGCATTTCCTGTCCGTCTTCCTACTGGAATGTTGAAGTGTGGCAAGTATCCATAGGTTACTTCGAAAGGTGCTAAACCGTGGGCTGAGTGTGTTCAGGAGTTGATTACAAACTCTGCCATGGGTAGATGTTCAACCCAGTTGTCTTGTCTTCGGTTCACAAATATTTGTAAGTACTTTTCCACCTCTTGATTCGCCCTCTCCGTCTGTCCATTTGATTGAGGTCAGTATCCCGAGGTTAGCGTTGACTGAATACCTAGCCTTTTCAGTAGTAACCTCATTACTGCAGCAGCGAATTGTGGCCCTCGGTCTGAGATCATTCGAAGTGGCAGTCCATGGAGTCGAAAGATTTCTTTGTAGTATAGGTCAGCCGCTCCTTCGGCCATAAGGTTGGAATGACAAGGAATAGTGTGTAGTTGTTTGCCAAAATGGTCGGTACAGACCATTATGGCATTGTAGCCTTGAGATTTAGGGAGTTGAGTGATTAAGTCTACTCCTACGAACTCCCAGGGTCCTTCGGGTACTTCCAACAGTTCCATTACTGCTTGGGGGTGTCTTTGCAGTTTCTTCCTCATACACACATCGCATCCTTCCACAAATTTCTCTACAAAAGCCCTCATTGTGGGCCACCAGTAATGGGTGCTAACCAGGTCGAAGGTCACATGTTTCCCTCTGTGTCTGGCGGTGGGCGCATCATGACACTGCCTTACTACTTCTTTCCTCAGCTCCTCATCTGGTGGTACGTACACCCTCCCTTTGTGATATACCAGTCCTTTGTCTTCTTCCCATTCGGCTATCCCATCCGCTAATCTCTTTAACCCTCCCTTTTTTAGCTCTCTCAGTCCTTCCAGTACTTCTGCTTCCCTGGCTGACGCTTTACGTATTTTTGCTTCTAGGGGGTTGCTGAAGTGAGATGCCGCCAGCGTCATGAAATGTCCTGGTTTCAGGACCGTTCTTATGATGTTGTCTTCTTCATCCGAAATTTGGTGAAGGGGAGAGCGAGAGAGTGCGTCGGCTAGTACATTCATTTTACCTGGTCTATGAATTAGGATGAAATTGAAGTCGGCTAGTTTAAGAGCCCAGCATGCTTGTCTCCTACTTAGATCCTGAGCCGTCTTCCAATACCTTAGGTTATCATGGTCCGTGATAATTTCGAAAGGTTCGGGAAGTCCTTCCAGGTAGTGTCTCCATTCTTTAAGAGCTTTGATGATTGCCAGCATTTCTCGATCGTGAATTTCATAGTTCCGCTGGGGCTGACCGGAACGTGATTGGGTGCCAGAGTCCATCTTCAAGTTTTTGCATAATAACTCCTCCCGTGGCAAAACCAGAGGCATCTACATCGATACGAGTCGGCCTGTCCGGGTTCCACAGTGTAAGTATTGGAGCTGAAATAAACCTGTCTCTGAGTTCCTCGAAGGCCTGTTGTTGTTTAAGTCCCCATTGGAATACCACTTCCTTTTTCGTGAGGTCGTGCAGGGGTCTTGCTACATCTGAGAAACCTTGTATGAACCTTCTGTAGAAGTTGGCAAATCCAATAAAACCCCGCACTTCCCGAATACTCTTGGGTACTGGCCACTTTCTAACGGCTTCCACTTTGGCCGGGTCCATTCGTACTTCTCCATGTCTGATCACTAGCCCCAAATATTCTATCTCTTCTTTCTCGAATTCACACTTCTCAGGCCTCAGGTATAGATCATATTTTGCCAGCCTTCTGAGCACTTCTCTTGTGATCTCCTTATGCTCTTCCCTGGTACTCGTGAAGATGAGGATATCATCTAAGTATACAGCCACTTTTCCTGCCACAATTAGGTCCCCGAAAATAGAATTCATAAGAGTTTGAAAGGTGGCGGGTGAGTTGGTCAGCCCAAAGAACATTACTTTTGGCTCAAACAGCCCTCGGTTGGTTGCAAAGGCTGCTTTCCATTCATCTCCTTCTCGGATTCATATGTTGTTGTATCCCCATCGGACATCAAACTTGGTGAAGTATTTGGCTTCTTGAAGTCAATTGATGATGTCCTGGACCAGGGGTAGAGGGTATCGGTTTCAAATGGTGAACTCGTTAAGTTTCCAATAGTCCTGGACAAATCTAAGCTTGCCGTCCTTTTTTTTGATGAAAAACACAGGGGAGGCGATGGGGGATTTAGAGGTCTGAATGTACCCTTTTTGCAGGTTGTCTTCCAAGAATCTTTCAAGCTCTTGTTGTTCATTTACCGACATGGGGTACACTTTGGTTCGAATGGAGGTGGGGGCTCCCGGTGTCAACTCGATTGCATGATCCCAGGGCTGATGGGCCGGAAGCCTTTCTGATTCTTCTTCAGAGAAGACTTTGTGGAATTCTTGGTAGGCTTCCGGTATCATCTCTTCCAACATCTTCTTTTCCTTCCCCTTCGCGGCTTCTTCTGCTATTTGCTGAGAGTAAGTTACTCCTGCTGCACACCATACTTCGTCTTCCAATTCCTCAATTACTCCTTCTCTCCTCCATTCCCTGCGCTGTTTCCAGTTCGCTTTAATTTTTACCGGGGTTAGCAGAGGTCCTTTTTCTTCTTCCTTCATTGCTCTGGCTTTCACATCCTCTTCTGTTGCCCAGAAGTTGTCATCGTCATAGATGCGATCACTTCTTCCTCGAACTTGTAGTAGGCCTTTTTCCCAGTCGATGCTTGGGTTAGCCTCTCTTAGCCATGGTAACCCTAAGATCACATCTTCTCCTCCCAGATCTGTGATTAAAAAGTCCATCCATCCACTCATCTGGTCTACCGTTAACCTTAGGTTCGCACATTTCTCTATTTTCCCAGCCCAGTTTTCCGTTCCATCTATGTTGTAAATCGGCAAGGCCCTTTTCATTAGGAAGGTAGGGATTTTGTGTTTTTGGACAAATTTTTCATCTAAGAACAACGCAGTTGCTCCACTATCCACCATTGCTGCTACATTCAGTTGTAATCCTTTCTCTTGAAGACACACATTGACTCAATAATGCGAAGCTCCTGGCTTTATTTCCGAAGTCATATTTAAAGTACATGCGTGTATCAAATCATAGTTAGAGGAAAAGTGAAAGTTCTGAAATGTATTGGGTACTCGGGTCGCAGCAAAGTCCAGTACTGGTTTTAAAAATCCTTACGTTCTTTCATGAAGGCAGCTAAGATGGTGGTCTGTTGAGCCATAGCCTCTTTCAAGGCTTGGATCTCATTGGTGGAATTGTTGACGCGGGCTGGCAATTGGGATGGGCCTGCAGTCAGGGTGTCGTTATTGAACAAGGAGAATGGGGTTTCTGTGTTAGCAGATACGTGAGCTCCTCCTCCTCCTGTTTTTCCGGCTCCTCGGTTCTTTTCCAAACCCATGTACTTGTCCTGGCAAACCCTTTCGACATGCCCGGTTCGGGCGCAGTGGCGGCACTTCTCGTTCTTCATGCTGCAGTTTCCTCGAACATGGTTTGGGCTTCCGCAACCGAAACACCTTCCTCTCATTTCTCTCAGAAAATCGTCTCAGCTTTTTCCATTCCAATTCCCTCCTCCTCCTCTTCCTCCTCCTACTCGCATGGCATCCATGTCTATGGCGTTTGGGTCGGAACGATGGTTATTGGCTGCATTGTAGGTGGGATCATGAAGAGCCAATTCGATTTCGATGGCTTGTGAAATAGCTTGGGTCAAGGATTTGGGCTTTCCTTGTGCGATGTTGATGCTCACCATGTGGAGTCGGATGCCATGGTTAAGCCCATTGCAGAACCGTTCTAGGAGATCCGCATCCAAGAACCCGGTTCTGGACCCGACGTCCTGGAATTTCTGCGTGAACTGCGCCACTGTCTGCTTCCCTTGTTTCATTCCCTTGCCATCCTTTCCCTGTATTTCCTTCCTAGCTTCCGATTCTTTGTCGAGGGATCCAAACCTAGTTTTAAATGCTTTGACGAATTCGTCCCATTTTCCGTTAAACAGGAACAGGGTTTTGGTGGGGTCCACATAGTGCTGGAACACCTGGTCAGCATAGCAGGCAGCCCAGTCTGCTGCATCTTCCGTCATGTAGGACAGGGCGGAAGCAATCCAGTCATGAGCGTTTCGGATTCCTTCTTGCTTTCCTGCCCAATTCTGAAAGAAGGCGAGGAAGCGGTGTACATCTGTTCCTTTGCCTGTAAGGGGGCGGGTTTAGCGTTGGCGTTTTTCTTGTCCTTTTTCTCTGTGATATTGGCCTTGCTGATAGAGTGAGCGAGGCGAGTGACTTCGTTCTGAAGCATGAGCTGTTGTTTCATGAGGAACTTGATGAGATCGTCTTTGGACATATCATCCATGTTCTCGTCTTTCGGTGGCGTTGGGGGCTTTTTGGTGGAACAGGGATGATTTCATGTTCAACATTGTCCCACGTGGCTGTAGTGGGTTTGCTGATCATTTGGAAGAAGGCATTGGGACAGACTTGTTCCTGACAAGGCCAGAATTTCCTGTCTGCTCTGACATGTATGTGTCGTTTTCCAGTGAGGTCTACTCCATGTGGGAGTTTATAGCATGCGAGGGTAGTGGGATCGGACATGGTTGTTTCTCGTGTTGGTAGAGTTGAAGGCTGATTTCAATTATGAGGTCAGGCAACCACCTTACTCCTTTATAGGGAGTCCGGATTTACGTTTCGAAGCTTGTGTGGACAGGGGATGACCTTACGCAACAGTTCCTTGAACCGTTCGTACCTGCCCACCTGTGAGGCTCCTCATACAGGCTAGAGTTGACGGGCTTGTGGGCCCTTGGGGAATTGGGAGGAAGGGGATCGGGATACCAACGAGTACAGCGTGTCTGTACAGGTCTCTTGATATACAGGTACAGTAAAGGATCTTGACCTAGTGTCGCGAAGAAGCGACAACGAGGGAGCAAAACGAGAGTGAGAGACCTTAACACAATCTAGTCCAAATAGACCAAGTTAGATTAGAGCAGTAAAGAAGATACAAGTCATACCTAGTCCAAATAGACCAAGAGGTCAAGATGAGGACTAGGTGTAGACAGGGTGTAAAGGTGCGAGGCAGCGATAAGGCTGCGCACACTGCGTAGTTAAGGTTTTGGGTTTGGAAGTCAGGTTAAAGGTAATGGTAAACAGGAACATACAAATGTAAATGTCTGAAAATAAAGGAAAAATGAATATTAGTAATCAGAATAAAATGTCAGTATTTAATCTTCACGACATTTGTCATGATAATTTAAGGGGTATTTTTTGTGTGACTTCTCAGAAAATTTGTTTATATTGGCCATGCCAATTCCACCAAGTCCATAAGGAAACAGCCATGGAAATATTTGAGGATACAAGTTGGGATTGTCATAAATTGAAGCACTCTTTTCACTGTGTCCAACAGCCAAAAATTTTCCTCCTTGTTGTAAATGTGCCAAAGCCTTTGCACGTTGAACCTCCACTTTCATTGCTTTTAAAGACTCTCCTGTAATACCATGAAGTACAAAAGGAAGTTCACCTGACTCAATACCAATTTCTTTTTCATTGTCATATTTGTTAGCTCCTTCAGGTACAATGTTTCCTTCTCCTGCAGTTTGTTTGAATTCAATTGATACAGGTGGGGTGTTCTCTGGATATTTGTTGAGATTTTCGACTGATATTTGCAAGTCTTGGTATGCGGGATGATTCAATTTTAGCCAGGTCAGTGCTTTAAAAACTTGTTTGCGACTCACTAGCATCATTTTTGTTTTTTGAAGTCTTCTTCCATTGGTTTGCATGGGCCTGTAAATAATATTGCTAAAACTTCATCAAGCTCTTCTGGCAGTGGTGGAAGAATGTCATACACTTTGGCTATAGGAGTTTCAAATGCAATAACATGAGAAATCATTTTTCTCATCCCTGAAGATACCTTTACAAAGCAACAATTAGTTCTCATTTTTTGAACAAGTAATTTCTCCATAAAATTGAGGTCTTTGAGCTCTTTAGGCACGTCACCAAGCCATAAACTTTTAGCAAGTGAGATATGGGGAACTTTTCTCTCCCGCAAACTTTTCTGACAAGTGCTACAAATGTGATTGCAGGTATGATCTAAAACTGGTCCCTCTACATCACTAATAATGTGTAAATAATTTTTCATAGTTCTTAACTCATTCATTTCTACCCGTGGTTTAAGTTGACCACAAACAGCACAACCAATTTCTTCAATCTTAGAGCTGTCAAATTCATTTGTCCAATTGGTAATAATTTTATGTACTAAATCATCAGTGTTGACTTGAGGTGGAAAAGTTGTTTCCTGGTCAGGAATCATTTTTCTATAATCCTGGCATGGGGTGGCATCCAATGCCTCAAACACTGAAGTCAAATTAACACATTTATCATTACAACTGTGGCTACTACATTTCTGCTGCAACTCTTTGACAGTCAATTTAGAAATCCTTGGAAGCCATGACTATTGGCTAAAGTTCTCAAAGCATCACGGTTTGTAATAATGGGATACAATGATTTGAAATTGATATCTGCATACAAAAAGTTTGGATTGAAATCTTGCATTAAATTGACCAAAAAATGATTGAACTTGTAAAACTGATGTTCAGGCTTCGCCACATGAGGAAATCTAATGACTCTGTCAATTTCTAACATTGAATAGTGAATTGCATTGAATTTTGGCCTTGCACCTCCGTATTCATAATCCTGACTTGCAAGATTTTTGTTTGCTTCATCACAATGACAACATTCAAGTACATCTTGAATGTGACTCATAACATAAAATCCGTTAATGATCAAAAATTCAATCATCCATTGTTGCAGGATACCAAACATATTTAAAATATAACTCAGTGAAATTTTGAAAGCACATGTCAAGACTTGGGTCGACGACACTGAAACCACTCAAGTCGCACACACAACTGAGAGAGAAAAGATAGATTGTAAGTGAAAAGAGGTAAAGAATAAAGTGAGCTGGCCGTCTGTTGCTCAGATACAGTGCAGAACTAATGTTGTACAGTGTAGAGACAAAGAGGACAGACTGAGGTACTACTACAGTGTCTATGGTATTTATGTGCTGTCCTAGGCTTTGTTCTGAATAAGGAACAATGAACTGAGATGAAGCAATGAAGGTATCCAGGTGACTATCATAGTACAATAGTCTGGTCCATAATCGACAGTTGGTCTGATCAAATGATGATGGGTACATGTGGTAGCTGTGATGTAGTGATATCAAGGGGGTTTGTTCTGGACTGACTTGTCATCTGGTTTCAATAAGGTTTGTTGATGGGAAGTTAATGGTGGAGGTAAAAGAATAGAGGCAATTTGTGACAATACCCCTCTTTAGGTGGTGCTTGCACCTGGAGCACTGTTGTTCCTTCCCATATTTCTCTTACTGGAATTCCTAGGCTTCGCAGTATAGAGCCTTTGCGGTCATAAAGAGAGTATGCACGGGGATTTTTTTCATGAAAATTGTCAATCAAATGTTGTACTCCTCGAAGTCCTGAGGATGGTTCCCATGAGTTTTCTGAATCAGGGTAATCCAACCATTTGACCAAGTATTCCACTCCTCGATGATTTCGTGTTGGTCTGAAGTTTAAAATAGCTTCAACATTGTATTCCTCATCTTCTGGAAGGAGTTCTGGAGGTGGACCAGGGAAGTTTGGTCCATGAGCTTCTGTTTCATTGTAGGGGACCAAAAGCAAAGCATGGAAGACTGGGTGGATTTTCCAAGTCTTGGGTAACTTCAATCGATAGTTTACTTGTCCAATTTTTTCAGTGACAACAAAAGGTCCATGATGCCAGTTGGATAACTTAGCTTTCAGTCTATTGGTTTTCAAATTTTTTCCATCCAGTAACACCTTGTCTCCCACCTTGAACTCCACTCCTTTCCTGATGTGCTCCTGGTTATTTCTCTTCATAAGATCTGCTGCCATGTTCAGGCTGGATTGAACTTCTTTTCGGATTTCTTCTAAGTGTTGTAATCGCTCTTCCACACTTGGGATATGTGAGGTTGGATTTATCGTGGGGAATATTTTTGGCAAAAAACCATGAAGTAGTTCAAAAGGTGATTTTCCTGTGGCAGAGTGTATATGGCAGTTATGACAAAATTCAGCATAGGGAATCCACTTCACCCAGTCATCTTGTCGATAATTACAAAAGATATGAAGAAACTGTTCCAGTTCTTGATTAAATCGCTCTGTTTCACCATCAGTTTGGGGGTGATATGCTGTACTGAGTGTGGAGGTTATTCCTAGTTTGTCATAAATCTCTTTCATCACTTTGCTGGCAAACTGTGGTCCTTGATCTGAAATCATCTTGTCCCAGAGTCCATAACGTCGCCAGGTATTATCAAAGAGTATATCTGCTGTTCCATTGCTGTCAATGTCCTTTCGACATGGTGAGACAACCACTGTCTTTGTAAGATGGTCTACTGCGACATGGATTGCATTGAAGCCTTGGCATTCTGGTAGATCAGTGATGAAATCCATAGTTATAACTCCAAATGGTCAATCTGGTGTTTTGTTTGGGACCATTGGAACATGTCTGGGTTGATTTGCTGCCTTTGATAATTGACAAGTAGCACAACCATCCACATAGTCTCAAATAAACACTGACATACCAGGCCACCAGAATTCCCTACTCACTAGTTCGTAAGTTTTGAATCTCCCAGGGTGTCCTGTTACCATGCTGTCATGATGCATTTTTACTATATCCCTTCGGAGTTGAAGGTCATAAGGAATATAAACCTTCCCTCGGAATAGGATTAAGCCGTCTTCATAGTTTCATTCTTGTAGGTTTTTCACCAGTGACCGTGGCCCATTGTGTAGGATGACATCCAGGGCTTTCATCACTTCTTGATCTCGTCGCAGGCATTCTCTGATTTGTTTTTGTAGTTCTGTATCTCCAATAGTAGAGACTGCACCAGGTCTTGTTGCTCTTATCTGGAAGAACTTGGGATCCAACAGGACCCAATCTATATTGTCCTGTTCTACCCCCTCTTTATGGTCTGATCGTCGTGACAAGGGGTCGCTCCATTTGGAGGTACCTGGTCGATGTACAAGAATGAAGTCAAATCAGGTGAGGAAGAGTGCCCAACAGGCTTGTCGTCTACTCAACTTCTGGGCAGTAGTGAAGTATTCCAAGTTCTTGTGATCAGTAAAAATTTCAACCATATGGGGGGCTCCTTCTAGGTAATGTCGCCAAGCTTCCAGTGCTCATATAATTGCTAGAAGCTCCTTGTCATGGATATCATATCTGTTTCTGATAACAACTTCGATAGATATGAAACTGGGTGCCATTTCTGTTCCTTGTCTTGTTGAGATAGTATGCCACCTATAGCAAAGTCGGAAGCATCCACTTCGACTCGATAGGGTTTTGATGAATCAGGCATTAAAAGAACTAGAGATGAAACGAACACAGCTTTTAAGTCTTCAAATGCCTTTTGACTTTCTTCTGTCCACTGCCATAATTGATCCTTCTTTGTAAGTCTGAAAAGAGGTTGTGCAATTTTAGAGAACCCTTCAATGAACCTCTGATAAAAATTTCCAAAACCCAGGAACAATTGGACCTCTCTGACATTTCGAGGAGTTGGCCATTCAGTCACTCCTGATACCTTGACTGGATCCATTGCAAGTTTATTGTGAGAGATTATCAGTCCTAGGAATTCGATGGACTTAGCTTCAAAGATACACTTCTCTGGTTTAGCATATAGGTCATTATCCATTAGCCGTTGTAGTACCTGTCTCATGATCTCTCAATGTTCTTCCAAGGTCATTGTGAAAACTAGAATGATGTCCATATAGATGACCACTTTCCCCAAGTCGATAAGCTCTTTGAAAATGGAGTTCATCATTGCCTGGAATGTGGCTGGAGAATTCATGAGTCCAAAGAACATGACTGTTGGTTTGAAAAGTCCTTGGTTCGTCTTAAATGCTGCTTTCCATTTGTCTCCTTTAATTCAAACATTGTTGTAGTCCCAACAAAGATCCACTTTTGAAAACCACTGGGCTCCTTTTAATTTATCCACCAATTCCGAGATCAGTGGTAAAGGGTATTCATTTTTGACAGTTCCTTTGTTCAGTTCTCGATAGTCCTGTACTGGTCGTAGTTTTCCGTCTTTCTTTTTGACAAAGAAGAAAGGACTCGCCATTGGGGACTTAGAGGGTCTGATATACCCCTTGGTTAGGTTCTCATTAAGAAATGTATCTAGTTCTTTCTGTTCTATTGGAGAAAGCAGGTATGTTTTGCATGGGCAAGGTTTGAAGTCTTCCTTGAGATCAATTGCATGATCCCATTCTCCCCGAACAGGGAGTCATTCCGAAGTTTGTTTATCAAAAATCTGGAGGTAATCATGATACTGTTTTGGTATTTGTTTGATGAGGGGTTTCTGTTCTGCCTGGTGATTGCCTTCCGCTAACTGTTGAGATTTAGTGAAGGTCACCCGTATGTGCATGGGAACTTTGTCCTGATCAGAAGAATTTTCGGTGATGATGTTTTCTGTTTCAGAGAAAAGGGTACTCATGATTCGTTGTTCCCATTCTGGGGGTACTTGGAATGAATCTTCACCGTCTTCTGTGAACAGGGTTGTTGGAACTGGTGCATTGCACAAAAGTCTGGGATCAGTTTTCCATCTTCGCTGTCCTGCTATTTTGGGGCATGGGGCTGTCCTATACATGTTTAAGGGTTCCTTCCATTTGACATGGTACTCTCGATGTCCATTACAAGGGTCATGAGTGAAGTGTAATGGTTTCAGTTTAGCATTGGTACGTACATTCTTTACTGGAGGATTCTTCAGTTTGCACATAGAAGGACATCGTGTGAGGTCCATCTGTTGTTCCTTCCAGTCAATCTCTGGATTTTGTTTGTCCAGCCAATCAGTTCCAAGGATTACATTGTGGTCTCCAATATCCGTGACATAAAATTGCACTTGTTCTTCATGATATGATTCTGTAGTTCGAGAGTAAATTCGAAAGCATTGCTTCATATAATGTTGGACCCATCCCATAATGTTTTCTGATCCATCAATGTTTCATACTGAAAAAGGTTTTGGGACTGGGGATAATGTAAGGTTGTTTTTCTTTGCAAATCGTGAATTGATGATGATTCCTTCTGCTCCACTATCGAGAAGAGCTTCTGCGTCAATTTTTTGCCCAGTGAGCCTTCCAATAAATTCTAATTGCAATGTGATTGATGGCATCTGTCTGTTTTGGGTGATTGCCGAAATTTAAGTTCGGATGGGAACATGTGCTCACATGGGGAAGACAAAATAGAAAATTGATTGTTACAAAGTCCAGCATAGTGTACAACTCCTCCTGACGACGCTGCAGGGGAGGTATTCAAAAATCCAATTGTGATGTAATGTCCTTCAAGTACGAGGCAGCCTGTTCTCTTTCTTCTCCTTGCAAATTCCTCACCATATTAACCAAATCTGAGATGTCCTTAACTGCATCTCTTGGAGTAGCAGGGGTCTGAGGGGGAGATGCAGCGGAGGTTTCTGGAGGACTAGAAGCATCTGTAGCACGAATAGACCTTCCTGGTTGAGCAGGAGTCCTTGACGATGATACGCCGTACACCTGTGGGGCTATATTTTCCGATTTTAACTATAAAAGTGATTATTACAGTAAGAGACTAGTATAAGATATAGGACTATTGGCACTAAGAAAGAGATATACATAAGAGATGGCTATGTTACTTTTATCCATGTCAGACCTAAAGGATAATATCAAGTATCAATCACAGGGATCGTCTGTGTGAGAGACTATAGTAGATGTCTTCAGAGTCTTGACTTTATATCAAGAGGCTATATCGCAACTTGATAAGTCACGAGCAATGTTAAGAATTATATCGAGATACTTATATCGCGAGCAAAGATAAAAGTTATGTCGTGACTTAAAAAGATATAAGTCATATCGCGAGCGATCCTTAAGAACTAAGTCAAGACCCAATAGTAACAACTTATATCGTGGCTTACTCTGAAGGAGACAGGATAAAGATATAGAGGCACCAGGAGAGGCTGATCAGCTTTGACTACGAGGAAATACCAACGTGTTTAGGGGATTGTCAGTCACGATCTACTAAACCCATGGTACCAGAGGCGAACAGATGCTACTACTGAAGTTCGGATGGTTCAGGAATTAAGATATCCCTATCATCTGTGTAATATATACCCTATACCCAGTCCATATGGTCGTGACGACTGCCAGGGTACTCAAGACGGTGTTCCAAAGCTATATCGCAATGGCACAGCATTAGGACTATAGATATTCCTGGTAATGAACCAGTCCAATAGGTGGCTCATTGAGACGGATATCAAACAAAGACTCTACCATGATGGTACTCATCATATGGCTTGGGTCAAGGGTCAAGACACCCAAGGTACCACAGGAGAAGGATTCGGTCGCAAGGTCCGATTATATCGCGACCCTCGGACTTTGAGTAAATCAAGATATACCTGTCACGACTCCTACTAATTACAGTATTCCACTTTCCTTATTTAGTGTACACATATCACTAGGAGTCACACATTCATTGATTATCTGTTTCTTTCATCGGACATTCAATATTTATGTAGAACTGTACAGTTTTAGAGAGCTCATGTATAAATAGGACTAGCTAGCATACGTAGGCTCTCCAGCATAGTACCACCTAGCTTGATTGCAGATCCCAGTGTCTCTTGGAAGTGTAAGGACTTCACTTGCCTGGGCCAGTCACCAATAGCTTCGTAGAAACGCTAACCTACAAGATATCAATACAAAGACTTAAAAGATCACTTTTGTGGAAAGAGTTATATACTGTTAAGAGTTTGGCACATTTGGATATAGTTAGGCACTTGGGCCTTTGGTATTGGAACTTGGCAATTGTTGGTCTCGACTTTGTGTGTTATCTTGCTATTGCAAAAATCTATCACATTGCAAACTATCCCCTTCTAAGATCTAAAAGACTTGAAGTTTAAAGAGACGACTCCTTTCGTCCAGGAAACCTCGCAAACAAATTATATAGTGTGCTTTAGGGTGTACTTTGGTTGTGTGTTTCGTTTTAGAAACTCATTACTTTTTACACAAAAGAGACATATTAATGATCCTTGTTGAGTTTGATGGGTAGGGCAGTCCCTGGAGAGGTGTCCAGGTTGTCGGCAATTGAAGCATGCCCCCTTCTTCATAAGAGCCTGTCTCTGGCACAGGTTCAGGTTCAGGTTCTGCTGGTGGGGAATGGGTGAGGTCAACAGTGGAGGCAGATAACTGTTGTGGCTGGGGAGTTCGAGTTGAAGAAAAGGTTAATGGATTGGATGGAGCTGGAGCTATACGTTCCTGATGTCCTCTGATAGCCTCTTCCTGGATTCTTTCAATTGCAAGTGCCCAACTCTGAGCAGGTCTTGGTGTTAACCGTGGTTCGTTGTATCTGTTTGGGCAGGGACTAAACAGGCAGAGGAAGAAATTTCCTGATCCCGCTGGTGATTTGTATATGTCTACCCAACATTCACTTTCAAAAAGATGGGATGCAGATGCACAGGCTAGGGGTTGTGTGGGTTGTTGGCTTGGCTGGGCTGTAGAAGCAGGGGGAGTGGCTAGTTGTGGTGAAGGTGAGATGCGACGTGGGGATGGAATTCAAGATCTGGGTTGAGAACCAGGTCTGGATCTAGATCCTGATCTAATAATTCTTTCAGGGTCTGCAACACCAGGTACTGGGGTTCCATATCTGCAGCTTGTTCGTTCCAAACTGGTCATACAAAGGGTTCAGTTGGCAGGAAAAGGATGTGTGTCAATGCACAATATCTATGACATAGTATTAAGTTAACATTTGAATAGCATCCTTGAACATTGCTATGCCTTTCAATTACACTGTTTACTGCAGCCAAGAAGTCATGTGCATATACAAAGTTGCAGGTAAGATATACTGTACTATTTCGATCAACTGTTCAGTGGGTGTGACGCGTGATGATTTTCACCTCCAGTTCACTGTGTTCAGTCCCCAGATCTGGGCGTGACAATAAAAAAATTAGTTCATTTTTGATCCACTTTTAGCTCATTCTAGGAGGATTTTTGACTAATGTCAGTGCAAATAGTTCCTAGCAAAATCGAGGAACAGATCAAATGCTACATGGAGAAATTTTGGAATTTTCATGTATTTTTTATTAACATTTTCAATGAAATCTGAATTGGTCACGCAGTTCAAAACTCCTTGTGATGCGTGATGAATTACGAAAATTGAACTGTTCAGGCAAGCCTGTGATGCGTGACTGAACAGTTGATCAAAATAGTACAGTAACCTAAGAATGTTTACTGTAAGGGAAACATCGCTGATAAGTGTACATAAAAAATTGGATGGGGTTGCAAGCATCTATGCACATGTCATACCACTACACTGGAGATATTATTCAATTTCAAATCACAAATTGTTTCATATGAAAGAAAGATAAGGTCCTCTATGGAATTCACTATGGAGTGTGTTTGGACTATAAAAAGAGAGAATAGAAATGGATGATGAGGCATCAGTGAGTGGAAGACTGATATGTTGTGGGGCTATTGTTTGACATGGATTTTGGCTTGAAACAAATATGACAATTTCATCAGACTGCAACCAATATTGTCTAGTTGAAGAATTAAAGACTCCTCGATACAATTTCAGAGGATCATCAAACAATTCAATTTCCATGTGTGCAAAATCAGTTTCCATAGAGATAAATTTAATTTCCGTGGGGTTATAAATTTCTGGCACGAGATTTAAGGTAGGAAAATTGTCCAAAGAGCCCAACCACGAAGTAGACTCTACTTCACGGTCAGAGAGCGCCAGAGGGGAGATGTCACTCTGTTAGGAAGGGGCTTTCTTCTTCTTCTTCTACTGTTGCTTTTGCTTTTACATCTTCTTCAGTTGCCCAGAAGTCGTCATCATTGTAGATCCAATCACTCCTTCCCCTGACTTGCAATAATCCCTTTTCCCAGTCTATACTCAGGTTAGCCTCTCTCAGCCATGGTAGTCCTAAGATCACATCTTCTCCACCTAGATCTGTGACAAGAAAGTCTATCCATCCACTCATTTGATCTACTGTCAGCCTTGAATTAGCACACCTCTCAATCTTTCTGGCTCAATTCTCCATTCCATCAATATTGTAGATTGGCAAGGCTTTCTTCATTAAGAAGGTAGGAATTTTGTGTTTTCAGACAAATCTCTTGTCAAGGAACAACGCAGTTGCTCTGCTATCCACTATTGCTGCAGTTTTCAGTTCTAATCCTCTTTCTTGAAGACACACATTGACCTGGTAATGTGAAGCGCCAGGCTTTATTTCTGAAGTCATATTTGAAATACATGCATGTATTAAATCATAGGTAGACAAAAAGCGAAAGTTCTGAAATGTATAGGGTACATGGGGTGCAGCAGAGTCCGGTACCAGTTTTAAAAATCCTTATGTTCCTTCATGAATGCAGCAAGTATGGTGGTTTGTTGAGCCATGGCCTCTTTCAAGGCTTGGATCTCATTGGTGGAATTGTTGACACAGTTGGAAGACAGGCTGGCTACAGGCAGGGTATCGTTGAATAAGGAGAACGGGGTTTCAGTGTTAGTGGATACTTGAGCTCCTCCTCCTCCTGTTTTTCCTGCTCCTCTGTTCTTTTCCAAGCCCATATACTTGTCTTGGCAGATCCTCTCCATATGCCCAGTCCTTGCACAGTAGCGGCATTTCTCATTTTTCCAGCTACAGTTTCCTCAGACGTGCTCCTTGCTTCTGCAACCAAAACACTTCTCTCTCATCTCCCATAAGAAATCATCTCAGCTCTTTCCATTCCAATTTCCTCCTCCTCCTCCTCCATTCCCTACTCAGGTGGCGTCTATGTCCATGGCATTTGGATCAGTATGATGGTTGTTAGTTGTGTTGTAGGTGGGGTCATGTAGAGCCAATTCAATTTCAATGGCTTGCGAGATGGCTTTGGTCAAGGATTTGGGTTTACCTGTGTGATGTTGATGCTCACCATGTGGAGCCTGATACCATGGTTGAGTCTGTTGCAGAATCGCTCCATGAGGTCAGGGTTGGAGAAACTGGTTCTCAATCCGATGTCCTGTAATTTCTGCACAAACTGAGCTACCATCTGCTTTCCCTGTCTCATTACTTTTCCATCTTTCCCTTGAATCTCCTTTCTAGCCTCTGACTCTTCATCTAGTGATCCGAACCTGGTTTTAAATTCTTTGACAAAGTTGTCCCATTTCCCATTGAAAGGGAACCTGATGGCAGTGGGATCAGCATAGTGGTGGAATATTTGGTCTGCATATCAGGCTGCCCAGTCTGCTGCGTCTTCTGTCATATACAACAGGGCCGAGGCGATCCAGTTGTGTGCATTTCAGATTCCCTCCTGTTTTCCAGCCCAATTCTGGAAGAAGGCCAGGAAGTGGCATATGTCAGTGCCTTTTCCCGTAAAGGGGGTGGGTTTAGCATTAGCATTCTTTGTCTTTCTTATTGGAGATATCGGCTTTACTGATGGAATGGGCAAGGCAGGTGACTTCGTTCTGAAGCATGAGCTGCTGTTTCATGAGGAATTTGATGAGATCATCTTTGGATAGATCATCCATGTTCTGGTCTCTAGGTGGGGGTGGAGAGTTGTCTCTTGGCTTTTTGGGGATTGGAATGATTCAGTGCTGGATTCCTTCTTTCTCCAAAGTGGTTTCTGTGGCAATGGATACCAGGGCTGCATTGGGACACACTTGTTTGGCGCAATTCCAGAATTTTCCGTCACTTCAGACATGAAGGTGATGGGTACTGAAGAGGTCTAGTCCATGTGGTAGATTGACACAGTCGTTGGCCATGGTAGATTTGGGTGTCAGTTACAATTACGAGGATGGTCAACCACCTTACTCCTTTATAGGGAGTCCAGAATTACATTTTGAAGCTCATGTAGATGGGGGATGACCTTACGCAACAGCTCCTTGAACTGTTTGTACCTGCCCACCTGTGAGGCTCCTCACACAGGCTAGAGTTGACAGGCTTGTGGGCCCTTGGGGAAATGGGAGGAAAGGGATCGGGATACCAGTGAGCATGACATGTCTGCATGGGTCTCTTGATAGACGGGTGCAGTAGAAGATCTTGACCTAATGTTGCAAAGAGGCGACAACGAGAGAGCAAAACAAGAGCAAGACAAGTATGAGAGACCTTAACACAAGCTAGTCCAAATAGACCAAGTTAGATTAGAATGTAAAGAGGATACAATGCATACCTAGTCCACTAGAATAAAAAGAGAGTTGGTTGTTGTAGGAAGGGTGTGTGTAAAAGGAAAAGAGGTGTTGTAGAGGGTAACAAGAGTTGTTGTTGAGTTAGTGCAAGAGAGCTTTGCAATTTGTCAGAAAACCTAAGGATAAAGCACTAAGGTGATGTAGACAGAAGGAAAGATTTGATATTGCAAAGCTAAGGTAACTACTCAAAGAGAACAAGTACTTATGCTACTATGCCTTGTGTCTATGGCATGTACTACACATGTACTTTAGGGTAGACTCCTTATGTAAGTAAAGTAAGAATTTGTAATAGTCCATCAAGATAGATATCAAAAAATAGAAACAAGGGGGAATCAATCAAGTTGATGGGGGCAACAAAGGGAAAAGTTGATGATGTGAAGAATGGAATGTGATGATGGAACATATCAACAAAACAGTGGTAATGAGGAGCAGAAAATAGGAACATGGAAACAATAGGAGATCAAGAGAGGGAGATTCATGACAATCAGAGAATTCCTCCTAACATACTAAGGGAGTTCCAGGGATTTTAGCCATTCAGGGTTCATTTGGTACCCTAAAGTCAATCCTAAGAAGGACTGGTAAGGGGGTGCCTATATTGGTGTAACCATCTTATTGCTCAAGCAGGTGTTTATAGACATTGGATCAGAGTCTAAATCAATTCAATAAGCTTTTGAGCCTGCTATCTTATCTAACAGGAGTGTTACAAAAATTCCTTCCTATGAAATAAATCACTCATTTCACTGCAAAGGACATCTTGCACAGTACTCTAGGACCCCTATGAGACTAAGAAATGCTTTCTTAACTTTTTTTTTGCATTCAGGCCTCTGTGTACCACCTGTGTAATATAGTCAGACATTGAATTGTATGAAGAGCTCTTAGAGCATGAGAACATGATTTGGATATTATCTCAGCCCCACCAAAAAGTCTATACCTTGAGCATCTTGTATCTTTGACAGGTTTTAAAATCATACACAGAACTGAACCCAGAAACAAAAAATCTCAAATTTTCAAGCACTAGATGGTATATTCCCAAGCTGTTTTTTATGTACACTACTTGATGTACAATACAAGATTGTTTTTTGATAAGAATGATACACACTCAGGAAATAAAAAATAAAAATACAGCATCAAAATCATACCATGCAACATGGGGGCATTAAAAGTAGTCCTCTGGTACCTCATGATGCCTTTATATTACTTTCTGAGGGGTAGAGAATGCAGAAGCTCATTTTTGACCAATGGATAAACCACCAGTATGCAGGACGCATGCAATTTTTTGCTTCTATGACAGACTGTAGTTTTGCATGTGTCAACCTATTCCAGATGTTGTGGTGACTTGATCTCAGGATAAATATGACTTGGACCAACTGGGGATTGAACCCAGGACCTAGGCATAACTAGTGACCTCGCTCTAACCAACTGAGCTATCAGTCCGTGGATGTACAACCAAGTGTGTGTAGTGACAAGTGGAGGGTTTTACTTGCACAGTATAGTAACTGGTTACAACACACCCCCTCAAGTGATAACCTCAAGTACCACTTGGTTGGGCTGTCAGAAGGACCAAGCATACTCAGAGCCCAGGCAGATAAGACCTAACAGGTTGCTGCTACCATGTTGTGGTGACTTGATCTCGGGATAAATATGACTTGGACCAACTGGGGATTGAACCCAGGACCTAGGCATAACTAGTGACCTCGCTCTAACCACTGAGCTATTGGTCCGTGAGTGTTCAAACAAGTGTGTGTAGTGACAAGTGGAGGGTTTTACTTGCAAAGTATAGTAACTGGTTACAACACCAGACATTATAGTTAGAAATGCTGGCCCAAAAAATCTGAATTTATTTTTACATCATGAAGACATGACATTATGACCATCTGAAAAAAAGCTTTGTGGAAATCAGTCAAATATTAGCTGTTATACATCCTTTTTACAAAAATATTTCACTTCCAGGTTTGGTTCAGTACTGAAAACTTACATTTTTACAAAAATTTCAAGTGTAAAAATGGCTTGAAGTTGCTTGATTTGACTGAGCTCTAGTAAATGCTGATGAGCACTCCTGTGACAACATTCTTGTGATCACTACTTAGCACAGGCCAAATAATAATGGCACTAATCAGTATTTAGTGATGCTTAGCTTCAAGTTTTTATTTTTTCTAACATAAAATTTACAGGCAAAAACTTTCTATGGAAAAAGTCTCCAAGCCCTGGAAACTGTCATACAGTCTGTAAATAAATATTATCATGTGTTTCAAAGTACAACTTGCCTATAAATGTAATCCAGACTAATTGAGGCTGACAAGCTATTCCAGGACAGAGGGCCTTTACAAGTTCCTCAGAGGGGTATTAGAAGTATAGGTTATTCCAGAATGGAAGGCCTTTAAAGGTTGCACAGTGTTCCAATGGCTTGGCTTGGCTTGGCTAAGGCTGGCTAGGTCACATCACAGCTGGTCAAGCCAAATAGAATGCATGGCTTAGGCTTGGCTTGGCTGGCTAAAGCTAAGCTGATGGCTTCAGTTGTTTATGTTCACTTAATGTTTTTGAGGCACAATTCAGTGGTTTCATCAGATATTTTTTGCCAATTCACACAAACATTATTATACAGTAATATAATTTGTATAGCAACTAATATGATTTTTAGTTTTTGCCTTCAGCAGCTAGGAGCCACTTGTGAGCTAAGCCAAGCCAGAATGATAATGAACCAGCCAACAAGCTGATCAAATGGCTAGGCTTCCCATGGCTTGGCTTAAGCACCTTTTTTTAGCTGGCTTGAGCTGCACCATTGGAACACTAGTTGTAACAGAATTTTGTAAAGCAGCAGATTTTATCATTCTTTATTTACATTGATTGAGTTGCACTAGTACAAATATTTGTAAGGGCAACTCCTGAAAGTATGAGGACTACACTCAACACAACTGCAGGAGGGGATCAAAAGATATATTAGGTACATAACCAAAAGACAAATGACAGCATACCTGCAGGAGGGGATCCAAAGAGAAAAGCTCAAAGGATAATCCTGCAGGTATGATTGTGAGAAAGATGTTACATAAACTGTAAACCAAACATAAGGTAATGAATGAGCCACAGGTTTGATTACCCAAGCAAAGTTTGATATTTGTATATGTTTAAAAGAAAGAAAAGAAACTAAAAAGGAAACTGTCCCCTGACAATATTAGGTAGAAATCATGTAGTACCTCAAGCAATTAGCATGAGCCCAGTGCAAGTGCTAAATACACATTATTCTAATAAACAATATGGTTACTACTAAAATGGAAAAAAGCTTGAGAGCAAAAATCAAGAGGCCATGATTGTGTAGTGGAATATAGTAAAGTATTTGTGGTTCAAATGAAACAAAGGATCCAATGGAAATGTAACAGTAAAATGGACCGGAATATCAAATGATGATTCTACATTGAAAAGGGAATGAAAAAAGTGCCAGCCATGTCCTTTGGAATACTGAAGCACTTCATCACTGGTGTGGGAAGTGAATGAGCTTGCTGCCAAGATGGACAGTTCTTTAGGAAGGTCACTAGGCCCTTCCACATCTTGTTACACCTTCAGCCCTACATCCACATGTAGATGTACATGTGCAAGGCTGATGGCCTGCATTCATGTTTTTCTTTGAAGGCTGTGAGCCTGAAAGTGATGAAGCTTGATGGCTCATAATCATGTGAGAATACATTATAAAGATTTATAAAATCATGTTTAACATACATATAGCATCCCATGTCATTGGAAGATCCTCATCAGTAGGATCTGTCAATACAAAGGCACCAAGTGTAAATGCAGCCTACAAATGAATAATCAATGGGAAAGACACAGGCTAAGGACTTACTGATAGGGCTAAGAGTGCAAGACATGGAAGTATCCCTGTAAAATCTAGCATCCTGTGAGTCCTATAACAAAACAATTGAGGAACAAAATGCATACCAACGAGATCACCTATAGGAGAAAACAAAAAAATGAGTACTCCATGACATGTCTACCTAGGAAGATATTTATGTACCAAACCCATCTGGAGCTCCAGGCATGCTCTGTCTTAATGTAACAAAAGCAAATAATGTTGCAACTGGTACAACTAACACCTCTCCTTTCTGCCGGAATCCAAAGAATACAGAGGTGATCATGACAAGGAGTAAGATTAGTGTTACAAGCCCTGGAGATTAAGAGTCAATAATATGATCAGGAGATTTGAACAGATAAATTCAACAACAGACATATTGCAATTGCTGAAACAATGCCGTATGTCTTGACCAAGTTCCCCCTTTCGAGGGTGACAATAATGTCAATGATGCCAGGAGGAATATTAATGTCAGTACGAGGTGCAGCTGATGTTTTGAATCCACTAAACCAAAGCAGTAAGATAAAGTAGTTGTAAACCCAAAAACATCAGCTTACACAGCAATACCACGAGTTTCACTCAATGTTATACCAACTGTCTCATTTGTGCTCATATCCTGAGCAAATATCAAGAGCTCTGCCGTATACCTGTAGGTTGATCGTGAGCACATTACCTATGACAAGCAGATAATTGGTACCTATCAAATGGATAGTAAATCAAGCTGGATGGGGTCTGGATGGGGGAAAACAGTGCCAGTGATGTACGAAATGTTGGTGTGTTGGCCATGACATCCACCACAGCCTTTGCTGTGGCATTTAAAATGAAGATAGGCTGTGTTGGCCGATTGTTGAGTATGGGACCACTATCAAAGCCTTGATCCATACGAAGAAGATTACTGAGAGAATATTAAAGAGATCCACAAACAAAAAGGATAGCTTACTTATCGAAAAATATCCCAACATCTGAACAAGATGTCAGGTTTTCCTTTGAGCACGAAGAGTTGGCCTCGTCCATGACAGTCCAATCCAAGGTCATGGTTCCTAACTTTGGGTCCGCAGAAATGAGAACGGCTTCCTTGAAGAAGGATCTAGTGTAGCAATATACGCATGTGTGTCGCTTTAATTAACGGTTTGTGCAGAACCACAGAAAAATCTCACTTGACGACCAGAAAATTCGGATTCTGCACCATTATATGAAAAATCGCGGGTGTGGAAATTGAGTCCTACCAGCACCGATACCGTAGGGGATAAAACAAGGGCCAATATAGAGATGAATATCCAACAGCGGAGGCGGCGCTTCGTAGGTTTTTTTTTTCCTGATACTGGCAGTCGCACTGCTGTGAAACATTGGAATTGGATAAGTTCGAGTTGGAGTCCATAGCCGAAGAAAGAGTTTGGTGCTCACTACTTATAATGTTTGGGGAGATTGAGTTTTTGAGTTTGAACGAGAACGAATCTTTGTTCGGGTGCGATACTGTATATTTCCGAGAGTAATTTCGGGGAGGCTTCAATCTCCATCTGTCACAAAGTCAATTCAACTAGCCCACTAGTAGAGACTAGTATAAAGCAACATGCTCAATTATGTCATATGTCAGTTTTGATTGACCGTCTTGACTCAGGCCCGGCAGGACTGACTTCAAAGGCTTACAACCGATGTCTTTCGACACAAGGTGAATTTTGATTACAGCTGATAGCTATATATAAATATTTACATACTGAGCCGATGCAATACTTTACCTGACTTGTAGCTGGACAACAAGTCAACAAACCCCCTCAATGTCTCTCAACATTCTTCGTGGCTGGAAATCACCGATCTTACTGCAAAGCCTGAGTTCAGTGCTGAGGGCGCCGAAAAAGAGTTGCTAAGAATAGTTTTCGCCGCCGTTCGGTTGCTTTCATGCAAAAATCAGCTAGATTTATGACAGCGGGAACAATCTACTCAAAAGTTTACGGGAAAAAGTTTCGCTCGTCGATATGAGCGTCTATCACTATATGAGTGTCTGTGAGTGACTTGCCAATATCAAGTAACCTCTTATTACATCCGCCTATATAGAACCCTGTTTTACTTTGACATTCACCTGGCAAGTGCGAATTTCAACTTGAAGGAAATCTTGGTTTGCATCTGTCACGAAGTTGCCCTACTTGGGCAGTATGAAGATTCAAAATTTCACTTGAGGGCCATTTATGAGTTTCGCTTGTCATACACAGGAACTGAAGGAAGAATGATGCGTACACTATGCAGGGAGTATTAAGAATTCCTGGAGTGACTCCGACACTAACGACAGGTGACGTAACGCGCCGGATGACGACCTGGTCCACAAAAATTCTGTGAAGCCTGTTGCATTTCCCGTACTGTCAATGTCAAAAGTCTGACCCAGTTCATGCTATAGATTCAACCAGGAGAAAGAAAAAAATGTGCAACTCGGAGTATAATTTACACCTTCGTCGCATAGGCAAGGTATGAAAACTTGTACAAGCAGAATCAAGCGGTCAAATGGGTCAAACAAAACTAAACAGATTACGATGACTTTCGCTTGACGTTTGCTTTTATACATTCACGTAATGGGGATTCAAATATTCACAGGTGGCCTACGAAATCAACACGGCTGTCATTGATGGAAATGAGAGAAGAAAGCTTTGGCGTCTTGAAAGCGACTCCGAGTAGCAGGCATATGCCGCCCGCCGGCCCCTTTACTTTATTCTCATCAAATCGCATGACGTTGACTCTAATCCTCGATTTCAGAACTTCAGTGGCGTGCCATCTTCAAAATAACCTAAAGAAGCGTCAGAGTTGCCAGAATAACCATTCGAGGTTCAGTCCCTTCTCCTCCGTTCCGTCGGAGTCGGGGATGCACGTGTCACCGTGACATCGTGTGATGGCGCCCACCTTATCGTAAATTCCTTGCCACGTTCTATACCCATAGATGATTTTTCTTAATAAAAACGCTAGCATAGTTCTCTTTATGAGATTTGAGTAAATGTATGTTTACAGCAATTCTCGAAACGTTAGACCAGTTTTGATTTTTTCCCACTGGCGATTTTTGTTTACTTGTGGCGCTGAACCAAACAAAACGTGGCCTTCCTGCGTTAACTCCGAAGATTCCAATGGTCTAGGCTCGAACACCTTATACAAGCTTTGTTGTTTAGCGCCACAACTAAACAAAAATCGTCAGTGGGAAAAAATCAAAACTGGTCTATTTGAGAACCGCTGTAACATTGAAAAAATCGACCTCGTATCTGCCACGTGCAGCGATGACCCTGTTTCCTCATGATGCCGATATAATTGCAGGATCACATGTTCTTTACGAAAACGCCTCAAAATAGAAGACTAGTGAAGTACATATCCCAATCGGTTACCAAATCCTAAAGGCTGGCATCCAGGTACGCTTTCCGATCACTTCTCTCAGTTATAACAATGATGCATCGTTATTTTTCCTGCCAGTTTGGTCCACGTCTAGAGCAGGAACATCTGCACCTACATCCACTCTATTGATGGTTGGGGACCTTGAAAAGACCATGAACACTGTTTTGCATAGGTTGACGAGGCGGCAAAGTTAAAAAATTTTCACTCTGATGTTGTATTGCCGTAAGTATATATTGTCACTGTCGTATATATAATAAAGGCGCTCTTTGTCAATCACGTCCGTTTCTCCCTTCATCGAGAATCAGTCGAAACGAGTCCAAAGTACTATCCTAGTTGTACAGCGTTTTCAGTGTAATGAGTGAGTAGCAAAATTTCCTTTCGTTTTCATGTTTTACTTTACTGTTACTGTCGCTGACAAAGATATAGACCAAAACGGGGGTCACCACACATCTTTTCCAAATAACTCTTCTCAACAACCACCTGGACATGAATCGAGTCCCCACCGTTTCAGTAGGCATACGTCTACTAGTGCAAAAACTTCGACCCGAAGAGTATCCAGACAATCAGCAGCACCCAACAATGGATCCGTAAAACCATCGAAAGGGTCGGACGCTGCCTCAGGCCACAGTGGACCTCGACGTCTTCCTACTGGCGAATATGCCGGCACTGTCCCCCGTGCCAGTAGGCAAATGTCTACTAGTACACAAACTCCGACCCAAAGAATATCCAGACAATCAACAGCACCCAATAATGGATCTGTAAAACCATCGAAAGGGTCGGACGCTGCCTCAGGCCGAAGTGGACGTCGATCTATTCCTATTTTCATACGTGTTGTCGTTGCGTGGGTTGTTGCAGCTGCTCTTGCTGTGGGCCATCACTTCTTCAACCAGTCCGAACTTAACGGTCGCCCTGTTAACTCAATCAGTATTGGTGGGCATAGGCTGCCTCAATCAGGAGTGGGGCATATTGAAAATCTGTTCGCCGTTGTCATCATGCTGTTGCTGTCATACAGTTTAACTGCCAGTTATGCCCGCATAATATGGAATTATGTTGGTAGCAGTGGACATACCCCTGAGACAGTCAACTGGCTTTTTGACCTCCTCCACAGCAGAAATGAATTATGGCATGTAAACCATTGGGGGGAGCATAAGAGAGCTGTATTTTTTGCTGTGATTTCATTGGGCCTGGCTGCACCTTCTACCCTTGTTCCTGGCTCTTTAACTGTGCAACCGCAACTCGCCAACAATGTCACTGACTGTGTAGTCCGTACAGTGAATCTCAGTCAGTTGGCCAGTCCTTTGCCTGGTAGTAGTTCAGGCGTGCAAATTGAGACCTTTCAAAGAGCTGCTCTATATGCATTGATTTCAGGGACAAACCAACTGGCTTATTACTCATGTGGAAGTAATTGCTCTTATAGTATCACATTCCAAGCTCCCGCACTGGTCTGTAATGCTGCTAGTCCTGGGCCACCAAATCTCAGTATTTGGAATGCTACCCAAAGTACTTCAACACTTGGAAACCAATCTGTTCTGCATATTGAATGGTACCCTTTGAGTACACCATTCCCTCCTTCTGGCCAGCCCAATGCCCTGGATTGTGTTGCCACAGATGCTTCTTATACAGCTGCAGTATCACAAATACAACCAGCTCCCCTCATGGACAATGGCACACTTTCTTCTCAACTGGAGTTGCTAAATGTTAACCTCACAGTTATTCCAGGAGTTGCATCAGCCATGATGTCTCCTGACATAATCTCTAATCTCCTGATCAATGTCACATTTGGAATGTTGCAAGGAGTTGTCAGCTTTGCTGATAACGGATCCACTGCTTTCCTGTCATCTCAGACACAAGTTTTACTTTGGTCAGCAGCAACACTGTCTACAACTAGCCAGTTCATTTCATTTGAAAATGAGGTGGATCTGGAGAATGCAGTTACAAAGCTCATGCAAGACACAGTCCTGAACATTGCTAGTTTATCTCCAGCTCTCAACACGGTACCTTGCACAAAGACACTGCAGACTATTGTATATTCATATAACTGGCAATTACTGGGCTGGCCATATATAGGGGCATTTTCCATGGTGCTTTGTGCCATCATATTTTCCCTCACCACCCGTCAGAATCGCCAACTTGAAGACCAGAAGTGTAACACTATCCTAGAACATCTTCAGCTGGAGGAACATTCTAACCGTGAGCAAAAAATCCAAATAAAGCGCAGATATAGGTCTGTTGCTTAGGTTATAATACTCTCAACATGTTGTGACACCCACAATACTATTGATGACCTTTATGACAATAACACTAGGTGCAAATTACCATAAATCAATGGAAATATGATACAAAAGAATTACGATGAGCATTTCGGTAAGTATTCCCACCAACATTAGAGTGACAATATAGGACAAGCATTTTACTTTTGGGATTCTCCATTTGCGTACTGATCACAATAAGTTGTCATGTTGCTGATCAAAAGTCTTCGATTTGAATTGTAAGCAGTGTCCGAACCAAGGTCGAGATTTTGCCCTGAGCTTGTGGTGCTAGGGCTGGGTCGGATGTCAACTTGCATTGGCAGAGCCGTGGCCTGGCCTCGGCAGAAAACCATCAGAATAGAGTATTGAAGTCGCTCAGGTATGCGTCGTGACTGACCTCCGGAGCTGCAATCTGAAGGTTTGTCCGAGCGTTGCCACCTTGAGCGGTAGATATTTGTGACTAGAGACTTTTGAATTATTCCGATAATTTCTTGTATTTGTCGTTCCTAGATCCTGAATGGACTGTTCAGAAACCAAGCTCCAACTGATTCGTACTTTCTGACTCTCCTTTGGATCCTAGACAAGAGACTTGGTTTTCTTGGCATCCCACAGCTCTCACAGTATGGACGTTCAGACCGTCGGTCAAGTAAGTAAGCGTGCCTGTTTTTATACAGTTTCATCTCCGTTTCCTATTCTTTAATTTAATTCTCCGACTATGTTTCAACTTCGACTGTATTCATTGGGTGAATCAATTTGAACTTCGCTACTGTCAACGAAAATGTGGCGTTTCCTTGCCAAGAATCACACGGGACAAGAGCAAGTTGCTGTACAGTATAGACGACATATTATCCGCTGGTCCGACAACCTTTACCGTTGCTCAGGTGAGGTTGTTTTATCGTCCATTTTCTGTATGTAGTAAAACTGGATTATTGAGAATCAGAGTATCAAGCAATTTTCTGTTTTATTACAGGTATGCATGCTACTTGGAAAGCACACGACAGCGTTTAGTTAAGGGCTTTTTACTCTTCTTCGACAAGGAGATAGTCCACCGCCTTGAGAAAACTAATACCTCAAGAGCTGACACCTTAATGCCTGAAGGAGCAATTCATTATACAATTCTGGGACGCCAAAGCGACCCGTCCCAAGCTTCTTGTTTTGTTTTGAGTTCTTGCCAAGCGATAGTGCCTGGTTTCTCGAAGTGGCAGATCCTTTGCATTCACATTCAATCACTATTGGGTTCGTGAACCCGGGAATGTCTTGACGAGTATGATAACGTAGGCCACTCCTCCGAACAATCAAGTAATAATGAGGTGATTTTAGCCCTGGGATACTATAAAAGCTATCGTGTTTGAGTCTTTTTGAGTCCAGGGTTCCCTCTCTTCTCTCCTCTTTCTACTCGTAATATTGGGTTCTTATGAAGCTTTCTTACATCTCTATTATTATCGGCCTTGCCGTTCATTCTGCGTTTGCTTCTCAAGATCTCAAATCACGAAGGACGCGATCTCTTCTCATCAGTTCGTAAACGTCGTGATTACTGTTTTTGTTTTGGCATTGATGGCCATCCAGATCCTGATGCTCAACCCGACTTGCCGCGGCCTCAGTCTGCAAGATTGAGTGCCGCTTCTGCTTCTGCTGCTAATGGCCTCAACCTTGATGACATCCAAGGAGACATTTTGTGAGCCTCGTTGTTTGTGCTAAACCTTAATCATATTTACACGTCGTTTGTCATTAGGATTGGAATGAAGAAGAACAAAGAGTTATTCTTCTTCTTCGGTATTCGAAATGCGACCACCTTCAAGTCCAGACTTTCTTCCGATATTAGTCCTCTTGTGACCACCACCAATCAGCTCCTTTCTGTGAGCACTCAGCCCATTACAGCCGTTAATATCGCCTTCTCCCAGAGCGGTCTTAACACTCTGGGAGTCACAGACGACCTAGGGGATTTCGACTTCTCGAACGGACAATTCGCAGATGCAAATGGCTTGGGTGATCCGGGAACTGGCAACTGGGTTAATGGGTTTTCAGGGACGAACGTCCATGGCGTTTTCTTACTCGCTTCTGATACCGTTCAGAACATCGATGATGAGCTGGCGAATATACAAAGCATACTGGGTGACTCTATTTCTGAGATTCACCGTCTTGATGGAGCGGCAAGACCTGGAAACCAGGAAGGTCATGAACGTAAGTGTTCGTTGTTGTTTATCGCGAGTAGGACTGTTCGAATCCCTTTACTTTTTAACTAGATTTCGGCTACATGGATGGTATCAGCCAACCTGGTGTGGATGGCTTCACTCAGAATCTTCTTCCTGGTCAAGCTCTTATCCCTGCTGGTTCCTTCATTCTTGGAGCCGATGGTGACTTTTCTACTCGACCTGATTGGGCAACAGGCGGTTCTTTCCTCGCCTTCCGCCAAATGCAACAAAAGGTTCCCGAGTTTAACAGATACGTCAGAGACCATGCCCTTAATGTTCCCGGACTATCTCAATCTGAGAATACCGATCTTTTCGGTGCCCGGTTAATTGGAAGGTGGAAGAGCGTAAGTTTATATATAGTCTACTCTCCCCAGTCGTTTTAACACGATTCCAAAAGGGAGCACCCATTGACTTGGCCCCTTTGCACGACGATCTGGTCCTTGCCAACGACAATACAAGGAACAACGATTTCACATTCGATCATCCTGAAATCTCAGGATTCGACATAGCTTCTAATCAGACTTTTTGTCCTTTCAGGTACCTTCAATTTCTAGTCATATATTATACTACTGACCTTCCTTCATCGGTTTTGAATAGTGCACATATCAGGTATGTATATTTACCTTCTCAATTGAATCAGATCAACTGAAAATTCATCTTAGAAAAACTCGTCCTCGCCTCGACTTTGGCGTTGAAGAGACTGCCCATCACATCATGCGGGCTGGCATTCCTTACGGACCCGAAGGTAAATTAACTTGCTTCGTTCAAGCGATTTTGACATCTCAAACTGTTTACTTTGATAGTCACTGAAGACGAACATACTGCCAACAAATCGAGCACCGATCCCAGGCTCGAACGTGGTCTTGCATTTGTAGCCTATCAATCAAATATCGGCAATGGATTCAAGTTTATGCAGTCCCTCTGGGTTAATAACGCGAACTTCTTCTTTGGAAAACCTACGCCGTGAGCTTCTATGCCATTTTGAATCTTTATAGTATCGCGGTGTTAATAACTTTCAATTTCAGCCCCGGGGTGGATCCTATCATTGGTAGGGAGCCTGGTACCCCTGCTGACGCTCCTCGCGATGTCTCTGGGACGAACCCTATGAACCCGAGCGAAATTTTTACCCTCGACATTGGTACGTGCAAAGTCATTTTCAAATTTATTTGATCGCTCGGCTAATAATCACCTAAGATTTCGTCGTTTCTCGTGGTGGGGAGTACTTTTTCTCACCCCCTATTTCTGCACTCTCAGGTGTACTTGCTGCTTAAAGGGACTTGGAGTATCTATACATAATTATATAATCCTACCTTTCTATTTAATTTTGTGAAGAATGTTTAAAGGAGTGGTCCGACTGTCGGAAACTCGGCTCCATAGTCTGCTTTGGAATCATTCTGCTTGGAGCACCTCAGATTCTTTAACCCTAGAAATGAATTGGGGAAATCGTTGTTGTTAACCGTCCCAAGAAAGTTAGACTTCAGTAAAATTGAGAAAGAAAGTCTCAAAATTCAACGGATCTCGATGGTAGTAGAGCGGGGCCCGACGATCGCTTTAGAATCAAAAATAGTTTACCTATCCAGAGATCGCTATCCCGAGTACTCTATTCTCTACGTATGTACACATTCAATTTAGAGCAGGGGTGACATCTTACCTAGTGGGTCTGTGAACTCGGGATTGCTTTGGACGTTCGGAGCCGTAGGATTGAAACATAACGAGCTGGCTTCCCTTAATTTTCAAAGGGTATAAAAGGTTAACAGAGTCGTATTCATTCATCTTGTTGGCTTGAGAGTTCTCTGTCTTTCGCTCTCCCCTGTTCATAAGATGAAGCTCTCGTTCATTCCCTTCATTATTGGCCTGACTGTCCATTCTGCTCTTGCTGCTCCGGGCCTCAAGCCGCGTAGGACAAGTTCTCTCCTACTCAGTGAGTTGTGAGGGGTTTGTTTTGACGCGATTCTAACGCTTCTCTAGATCATGTTGCCCAACCAGATTTGCCACAGCCACGACCAGCCTACAAAAATGCTTACGCCACGAATAGCAGTAGCGGTGGTCTGAATCTCGACGATATCCAAGGAGATGTCTTGTAAGCCTCCCGTTTATATCTGTCGTCTAGATAATTATACGTGGCCTTTGTCAGAATTGGGGAGAAGAAGAATAAAGAATTATTCTTCTTTTTCGGCATCCAAAATGCGACCGCCTTCAAATCCAAACTTTCCTCAGATATCAGCCCCCTCGTTACCAACACCAACCAACTTCTTTCTGTGGACACTCAACCTGTCACCGCCGTCAATATTGCTTTTTCTCAAAGCGGCCTCACTGCTTTGGGAGTAACTGATAACCTCAAAGATTCCGCATTTTCAAGCGGACAATTCGCGGATGCAGAGAATCTGGGTGATCCTGGAACCAGCAACTGGATATCTGGGTTTATAGGAACGAGGGTTCATGGGGTTCTAATGTTCTTTTCGGATACCGATGAAAATATCGATGAAGAGTTGTCAAATATCCAAAGTATACTGGGTGATTCGGTTACCGAGGTCCATCGTCTGAACACTTCTGCGAGGCCTGGAGATCAACAAGGACATGAACGTGAGTCCCCTATATTCTCCTTTGCCAGGTATAGTTAACTCGCGACTTGCTCTAGATTTCGGCTACTTGGATGGAATCAGTCAGCCCGCCATCGAAGGCTTCACGCAAGACGTTCTTCCAGGCCAAATGCTCGTCCCTCCAGGGTCATTTATTCTTGGAGCTGACGGAGACTTGTTCGCTCGGCCTCAATGGGCGGTTGGGGGTTCATTCCTCGCTTTCCGCCAAATGCAACAAATGGTCCCCGAGTTCAACAAGTATGTCAGGGACAATGCGGTTATGCTTCCTGGACTATCCCAAACAGAGAACTTTAATCTTTTTGGCGCGCGATTGTTCGGAAGGTGGAAAAGTGTGAGCGAGCTTCTTGACAGTTTGAGGTCCTTTTTTTGATAATGCGCTTTCCAAAGGGAGCTCCTGTTGATCTGGCACCTTTACAAGATGATCCAGAGCTCGCTAATGACAAAATGAGGAGCAACAATTTTACATATGACCATCCCGAGTATCCAGGATTCGACATGGTTTCGAATCAGACCAATTGTCCTTTCAGGTACCAGCCATTATCTTCGAAGGTCTGATTCAAAACTGACAATTTATCCTAGTGCTCATATCAGAAAAACAAGACCTCGTCGTGATTTTAACCCGGAGGAGCCTTTCCATCACATCATCCGAGCTAGTATTCCATACGGACCCGAAGGTATGCCATTTGTATTCGATACGTTATTGATTAGCTTACTCCACGTACAATAGTCACCGATGGTGAACATGCCTCCAACAAATCAAGTACCGATCCTTCTCTCGAACGTGGTCTTGCATTCGTCGCCTACCAGTCGAGTATCGAAAATGGCTTCAAATTTATGCAAACTCAATGGGTGAACGATGCAAACTTTTTCATTGGCAAGCCTACTCCGTAAGTGGCCCTTGTATTGTTGATGCACACTGACGAAATTCAATTGAACCGAATTTGTAGCCCCGGAGTAGATCCTATCATCGGTCGTATACCCGGTACCCCAGCTGATGCCCCCCGTAACGTATCAGGTACAAACCCCATGAACCAGAGTCAGATATTCACTCTCGATAGTGGTATGTAAACTATATTTATCACCTGTCCAGATTTCCGTTGACCGACGATCATTATTCATTCTCAAGATATCGTTATTTCTCGGGGTGGGGAATATTTCTTTGTCCCTCCCATTTCGGCACTCTCGGGTGTACTTGCTGCTTGACAAGGACGAGAATAGAATTGTGTTATACTTAGGTTTAAAATAGGTTAATGATTAGATGAAAGGAATGAGAATATTCTATTGAGCCTCCCATACTGATAAGCGAACTTGAAGAAACAAATGGCAAACATAGTATTGAAGTTTGACTTGTTGTAACGAATGAATTGTCACTTGCTATTTCACGACAGACTGTGATCTAGGTAATACTTTCCTTTGGCTCTGTCCCGGTTTCTAATCCAGTCGAGGCCAGTGACATCTGTTGTGTAGCAGCAAGGTGATTAACAGAAGTAGAAACATCCTGAGTCAGCTGTGTAGTCTGAACTGTGGTAGGCCCGTGCTCGAACAACAAATTGGAACGTGGTATAGAAGTCGAGTTGATAATCGTTCCATAATTCTCCTCATCCCTGCCGCCCACTACCTGGACACGAGAGTTGAGAATGACTAGGATGGTGTTTGCGTACATTTTGGGTATAATCCAAACGACTGTGGTATAGAAAGTTTGGTCTGGAAAAACGATGTAAAGGATAAAATCGAGAGTAGCAAGCATGGCTTTAGTTGCATGTAGTTTAGTTTGGCAACTTTTAGGAGGAATGAACGTATACTTTACCTGTCGCAGTTCCGGTTTCAATGATGAGTCGGATTAGTTTTGATAATAGTGATCTTGTTTTTCGCACCCGAGTAGTGCTTCGACTGCGATATAACTACAACAGGCAAAACAATTAGTTTTTATACAAGTATATTAGACATAAACAGACATAAAACGTCATACAAGCCGCAATGAAGATATCGCAAGACGCCTGACCTCCATCTCGTATCTGAACAGAAGTGAGTCGAGAACTTCGTGCTTAGGAACCCATAACACTCACAATTACAGCAATAGTTGTTGACAAAGTATTCAGTTGATCCAGTCTCCCTGATGCTTTCGCGGTGCATCCTGACATGATTCCACCAGCGCTACCTGTCAAGGACAACTATACTTTTGATTTAATGAGCTTGAAATGGCCGAGATTCAAACAATACGCACCACAATAATGATGCTTGGTATGACTTTTGAATCTGACAAAATGTGGATTCTATAGGCAAAAAATATCTGTCCAATGCATGCAACTTCGGACCTCCCAAATCAATACAAATCAAGCTGAATCTCGATCATGTCAAGCTCACCGATTGCGCTCATGATGGGCAGTGCTAACCAAAGTAAGCCTATTTGGACAAGGGCATTATAATCGCCGAATCCAGAACCGTATGAAAGAAACCCATCACGCGTGACGAGAATAGTCTGGGTAATCTCTAGAGAGTATACAAGGTAAACAACACATTTGACGATTGTTTTGTCTTTGGGAAAGTACATATAGTAGAGGTCTGTGCAGGAGGCTGAGTGAAAGTAAGTGAACTTTGATGATACGCACATAGTTGAACCGATAATATTCCAAATAAACCCCAGTGTAGGAGGTATGCTATGAACTTCAAGGCCATTAATTAGAGGGATGCGATTTCGGGCTCAAGTAAGGGACGTATGCTTACCAGCGGACCAGAACTAAAGAATGAAGCAATCAGTAAAGGTTTGAGGCAGAGATATTGAACGCACACAACGGCTATGTCGATCCCAAACGGAGCTGCTATCGTCGACATGATAGACAGCAAAGAAACAATGAAGAAAACGTAGGTACAGAATATGCTGTCTTATTCTCTCCTGCGTACTTATAATTCTGTTCAAAATATCCAAACGCTGAAGCCAAATACATCATGATGCGAACATACCGATTCATTGCCATTGGCGAGTTATAATAAGTTTACTTTATTATGAGTCACGTATGGTGATGCTAACTTTGTGCAAGCTGTCAGAAATCAGTCTTCTTAGATGATGAAAGCGTTTTCTCGCATGTTGAGCTACTGAATAAGTACGTTTAGGCTTACTGCACAAAAATTCTAATTAAAAAGGAATTCTAGCTTGAATCAAGCTGGCTAAGCGTTCTGGTAGCACATCATGGGGTATATCCTGAATGGCGACAAGACGGCCTAGGCCGAGATAATAATTGGCTATACAGACCAAAATAGCAATCGACAGGTAGAATTTTTACGCGTTTGTCCCTCCCAGTCGGCTTTATCGCAACGCCCGACTACTCACCGCTTTGAATCCCTTGATCCCGATAGAGCGGGCGCTACAATTCGAGCTTGGGCCCAACGCTAGCTCAAGAACAAGTGATCCATCTCTGAGAAATTTTGCGGACAATTTCCAACCATTTATTGATCTTGCAAGCTTACTACTTGCATTGAAATCGGTTACGCGGCCGAACTTAAGATTGGTCCTATTCTGAATAGTTAGCGACTGCAATTCGGCAATCGGCATTATAGGCCGAACCACGGCTTCTGGCCAAAAGTGATCGGGCACCTGCTTTTCCTGAGCGTTTATCGTGCATTGTTCGAAGGTGATTTTCTTCTTGATTAATTGTATATACGTGGATCAACAGTGCTGATATTCGTCTTCAAACAGGAGATCCCTGGAATTCTTTTTGCCTGAATTAAGGTTACATAGTAAGTACTTCTTTCTTCAGTTATTCTATTAGTATAGAGCGCTGATGCACTGACCATCACAAAACTTGAATGAGCATGACTAGCTCGTTTTGGTGGTATTGAAATGTTGAGTTTGAATATGCGGTGCAAGCAAATCTTTTCAAAGTAAAATAGCCTTGAAGAGGAAAAAAAGATTCAAACTCGCAGAGTGCCCCCTTGCGGTCGTCACGACCTTCGCAAATGTCTTGGATACGTGGACTATGTACTACGCAAAGCGAACGCGATGACCTCTACGCTATGTGCCCTGTTTTACACTGTGACAATCTAAGTACCACGAAATGTATGTTATTTCTTTCTTTATTTCTAAATTATTATCTAGAGCAGCAAGGTAACGACAAATTTTACAAAAACTGTATTGTAAACACGGACCACAGCCATATGGACACATCCGGATTTGAACCGGAGACCTTTCGCAATGATCATTATTCTCGCTTATGCAAAGCGAACGCGATAACCCCTACGCCATGCGCCCTCAATCCCAATGAAAAGTGCATATGGCCAGATCGAGCCAGAGCGAGCCATGTCTAAGAACTCGCTCACACCCTTCCTGACTCGCCCTCGCTCGAAATTTTGGGCACTTGATCTAACCAGAATGAGTCGCGGCGAGTGTTGTACTTTTGAATAGCTTTGGCTCGCTCAGACTCGTTGGGTTTTAGTGTATTTAATGGCTTTATTGTCACTGCTTCCCCGCCTTGGCTCGGACACGCTCGCTTGATTGTACACATAAAGTCTATTATCAAATAGCTAGATACACAAACACTACTGTGGGGTATCACCACATACGACCTTCCTATGCACCCAGAGCAACCCATTCTCCACAGAATGCCCAATACCTAGAAGCCGCTTGGAGGAGACACCAGGAAAAAATGAAGAAAAAATGGTTTTTAAAGGCACGACTGAGAGGGACACGTCATCAGAGCATACCTTGGATCCTGCCCACCATGAAAGAGTGCTAAAGACATGGATATATGCGTCAGTTTCTGTGTATTATGAGTAATTCAGCACAGTTTACACACCTAAAGACAGAACCCTGGAGAAAGTGGTTCGTTACCACCGACACGTCACAGACCTCTCTACTAACATGACCATCATTCCACAGATAACGCGTAGGGATTCGGAATGACTAGTACGCCACGAGTCCACGAGTATACAGTGGAAGAGGGCATGAGGCAGAGGCGCACGGAAATGTCTCAGGAGGAGTGGGGAGATGGTGGTGCGAGTGCAAGATGCGTTGGTGCAGATTCACACGCCCGCGTCGTCTGATATGGCGTTGGGAACTGACTAACTTCGGAATACTCTGTAGGACTCGTACAAGCTATGTGGATGAGAGTATAATCAAACAATTTAGCTTAGATTACATTTCGTCGGCATATATCTTAGGGAAATGCTATTTAACTATTTAGTTTGAACGAACCTCAAGTACATATATTTCACTTTTTTGGCTTGGCTCGCTCTCGCTCGATTTTTTCACTTTTCTCACGACCCGTACTCGCTCAGGCTCGTTCCGGACCTAGGCACTTTTCACTGGGCCTCAATGCTTGGTAGAAGTTTTATTTTTATCTTATCAAGTAGGATGTACGCCTCAGTACGGGCCACGACTTGGTTTGTTACCGCGTATCCTATCCTAGTATGCACGGAACTGTCTATTTCTGACTGACCGCATGAAATTTAAAAAGATCATTTGATCTGACGCTCACTGACGTGCACAGAGTTCGAGTGAGTCGAGTTGAGGACTCTGTGTTGGAAGGAATGACATTGGGATTGACACTGAACTGCATTGCAATTGACTCTTGACTAAAAGTCAATCAGTATTAGTGGGATCAATAGAGCTGCTAGTCCGATTCCGATTCCGACTCGTTTCCGGTGTTGGTATGTTGCGGTTGAATAGATCATTTTCCGAGTCGTATTCCATCAGTGAGTCTATACATTGACCATTAGCGAGAGAAGCAAAATAGTTAGTGTTCTGATAGTGTACTTTATATTCGGATATACATAAGTTATTCCGTACTTGTACAGATTGAAGTAGACGAACTGCAAAAACCAACAAACGTAGCATCATGGACACATCCAGATTTGAACCGGAGACCTTTCGCATGCAGTAGACCTTGATGGATTATGGATGCAAAGCGAACGCGATGACCCCTACGCTATGTGCCCTTCTACATGAACCTACAGGTGTGATGGATGAGAACGACTTTTTGATCGGAACATTTTCAGTACCGACGTCCGGTGGGAAGAACAGTTGTCATCTCTTCCGTGTCATCCTAAACCAGCTCTTGTCCTCTACTAGCCTTGTAGATACTTTCCAGAGAGCAAGCAGATATCACAAGCAAGACTTTTGCATGTGAAAAACCCCGCACACCGATCATAGTCAGTCGGGTTGCCAAAAAAAGAGAGCCGGGGAGAGCTTGGTCAGCTAGCCGAAGCAAACATGTGATACCAGACCTGTCCCCAAAAAGCCGTGTCTCTCTTTCTCTCTTCTTACCACAATCAACATGTCCGCCGCTCGCCAACGCATCCTCCAGAAATCCGACAATGACGTTGTCATCGTCTCCGCCATCCGTTCTGCGATAACCAAAGCCAAAAAGGGCGGTTTCAAAGACACCAGACCGGAAAGAAATCCTTATGCATGTTCTCAAACACGCATACTCTTCCGTCAACCTCGACCCCAAACTCATTGAAGACGTCGTAGTAGGCAACGTTTTGCCTCCTTCTGGAGGAGCGACTGCAGCGAGGATGGCAGCACTCGCAGCGGGTATTCCGCATACCACCAGTTTGAACACGCTCAACAGGCAGTGTTCGAGTGGTCTCTCGGCGGTCAACCAGATTGCTAATGAGATTTTGACGGGGCAGATCGACATTGGTATTGGTGAGTACTCGCCTATCCCGCTCTTCTCTGCATATCCTAATTGCTTCCAGGCGCCGGTGTCGAATCCATGACCTTTGGCTACGGCCCCTCTGCCCAAGCAGACGGCTACTCTGACCTCGTCCTCTCCCACCCCGAAGCATCCGACTGCACTCTTCCCATGGGTATCACTTCCGAAAACGTCGCTGCCCAATACGGTATCTCCCGTGACCGTCAAGACCATTTCGCCGCTCTCTCCTTCCAAAAAGCGGCCGTAGCTCAGAAATCAAACAAGTTTGCGCCCGAAATTCTCCCTATCAAAGCTACCTTTGTCGACCCAAAGACTGAACAGGAAAAGGAGGTTGTCGTGGACAAGGACGATGGTGTCCGTGAGGGTGTGACCAAGGAGAGTTTGGGCAAGTTAAAGCCTGCGTTTAGCAAGACGGGCTCTACACATGCGGGCAATGCTTCGCAAGTTTCGGATGGTGCCGCTGCGGTGTTGCTTGCTAGGAGGAGTGTAGCGAAAAAGTTGGGCTTGCCGATTGTGGGCAAGTTTGTTGCGGCCCAGGTTGTTGGTGTTCCGCCCAAGATTATGGGTGTTGGACCGGCGTATGCTATTCCCAAGGTACGCACTGCTCTTCTCTCCTCTATTAATGTACTCATGCGCTCTGGCAGGTCCTTGAGAAATCAGGCCTCTCCATCTCGGATATCGACTTTTTCGAAATCAACGAAGCCTTTGCTTCTCAAGCTGTCATGTCCGTCGACCAGTTGGGTATCCCTTGGGAGAACGACAAGCCTGGAGACAAGGCCAAGGTGAACAGGTGGGGAGGTGCCATTGCTATGGGACATCCTTTGGGTTGCAGTGAGTTTCTCTTTTCGTTCTTCTACCAGAGGAGGAGTGTGGTCGTAGTATACGCTCTCTTTGCTGTTGACTGCACTGGCTTTATATCATCGTTCACCCCGGTCCTTTTCCCTTGTCTTCCTTTCCCCTGTTTATCTATGAACGTCCCACTGACCACCCTTCTCTTTGAACAGCCGGCGCCCGTCAAATAGCTACCGCACTCAACATTGCCAAGCAAGACGGCGAAAAGGTGTTTTGTACAAGCATGTGTATCGGGTCTGGGATGGGTATGGCGGCTGTTTTTGTTAGTGAGCAGTAGGCTCTGAGTTTAGTACATGTCGACTTGTAGTATTGTCATTTTTTATTTGAAGGAATTGTGGATTGTATTTCACGTAAAATGTTTAATTGTGTAGATGGGAGAGGTCAAGCCTTTGTTTATGGGCACATGGCATAGGGGTTATGACGCTTGTTAAATGTCGAGAGATCTCTGGTTTGATTCCGGATGCGTCCGTCAGATTAGCATGTTTTTTTTCTAAAGATCCCGTTTTCATTTGGACTTGTCAATTAATCGCTGGTTACTGGTAAACGTCCCAAAAATTTTGATTTCATACTTATGGGAAATATGATGACCCCACTCATAAAAAATGGGGCTATGGAGAAGTGTTAGCGGCGAAGTGACCATGGAATAATTGCACTAATAATTCCAAGGTCCAAAAATTGACATTTTTCCCATTGAAGATACACTACGAAAATTTTACTAAAGTAGACTGTTTACCTTATTTGCAACTAAAAGTATAATCTGTCTCAACAGTAAACATCTCTAAATTCTACATCCCTTCACGATATGTACCACACCTGTTGCATACTTGTGTCCTGGCTTATTGCCCTATACCACGGAATCTCAAAATCTTCCAACTCGAGTGTATTCTCCACCTGGCTATTCCGAGTACAACGGCACACGAAAACGCCAACTAACGTATCCTCACACCCTGAGTCCTGCTCAATTCGGACCAATATACCAGCTTCTAGGCTTGCAGAGATCTGTGGTTCATGTAAATAGGCCAGCTGATGGCCGATATTTTCTGTCCAGAAATTTGGATACAGATTCGTGTCAATCAATACTCCGTGAGTTACGTGCTGCGGTGCATAGACAATCCTAAAGATCCAGTATCCTTCCGGAGTGACAATTGAGCTCATATCTTCTGATAAATCAAAGATGAGAGACATCCATGAGCCGCATAGTCCACGATTAGTAACTGTACGCCTAGCAGGCTGTTCTACCAGTCTAGACCGTGCAGCATAGAGTTTTAAAAGTCTCTGCGGGCACCATCGGAATCCTGGTTCTGTCAATCGAGGTCCTTCCACCAAGGTAATGTCCATCATGATCACTTTTGTCATTTTAACAAACTCGATTGTTTGCTCGTCATCAGATGCACAGCTGGCTAGTTTTCTGATTTGATCTTGTGAGAGCCCAGCTATCAATCCAATGCAAACTAGTTCGTCTTTAGGATGACTCGTTACTCGTGTAGAGGACCTTGTAAAGGCGTCGAAAACATCCAGAGCTGGATCTTGTTGGACCAACCGATCGAATTGTGCACTGAGGTTGATGATAGTACGTCCAAGGTAGCCCGACGGAGTGCAGAGATACCCAGGTCCATTCCTATCCAGCCAGCTCTGTACACAATCCACAGCCGATCTAAAGTCCACCAACAAATTATCCTGAAGCCGGATAAAAAGCCTACTGGAATAACTCGATGCTATAGCCTCCTGAGTAGTCCACAACCGAGTTGCCCATTTGCTTGTGCAGACGCGAAAAGCGAATTCCTGTGGGTCACTAGGGCGTGCCAGATGCATTAATTCAGTGTCTAACACCAAAACTGCAGATGAGTTTTTGTAGATGGAATTCATCATGGAGATGATTTTTTTCCTGGCAAGCCCATCGGTGGTTATAGGTACACAAAGTGTATCCAAGAACCAAAGGTTACTGCCAGTGTTATTGAGATCTGTTTGTAGCCTGGAAACACTATAGTGTAAATCCATGGCTCGGCATTTGGGAATTGAATTCTCTAGAGGATTCCCAAGTCCATCTGCCCATACATGAGAGATTGCAATATATGATTGTCCACCTACACCGCCAACTGGAAAAAGTAGAAATTTGATAGGTACAATGATATGACACCTTGAGGTTTGGGGTGAAATGTCAAGCAGACGTAAAGCTGAGCTTTGAAAGAGCTTGTTTGCTCAAGAGCCCAAAATGAAATCGCCGTGGGATATCTGTTAGGCGTTGAGACAATTGGCTTGACGCGTGATTGTACTTGAGCTCATTGAGAGATCCTCACGGACATCTTTTCAACGGACTGCCTCCACCTTTGATCCCATGGTCAGACTCTTCCCCTTTTCTTCAACTTGGCAAGTCAAGTCAATGTTGTTCTGCCCTCAATCGCGGTCACATGGCCTTGTTGAAGTATTTCAACGCGAACTTCAACGCAGCCAAACTCATTCCACTTCCCCCACCAGCACTCCTCTAATGCCCCTCCAAAGACTGACCCCTTCAATTTCGAGCTTAGCTCTTATGTTCTTTTCAGGTCATATACTCCGCCGCCGCTGACTGTCTCTGTACAGTTGAGATGGAAGATATGTTGGGAGTGGAATAAGGGATAAAGTACGTCTTGGGTCTCATCACTGTTGGTAATCCATTCTGAAGTCTGTTCTCTGTTTTTTTTTTTTTGCAGCAATGTCTCTGTCCGTTGTCTTTGTACGTTCCCGTGAACTGTGCAGTTTTTATTTATGCTCACTATTCCATATTCCAGATCTCACCCTTGTTTACTGCTAGTATGTTATTAGTAACCCTATATACTATCCTGTAATGTATTAGTAGCCGAAATAATATTGTTCTTCTCTATTTTTACTGGCACGAGGAAATAGTAAAATAGAAATTTCTATTATGAGGAAGAACCTGAATGAGGCCTGCGGCTGATTGTGAACAGATATATAAAGAAGGCCGACCAGTGACTGATAGCAAGATGTGATTGAGACCGCTTCAAAGCTCTCAGGGAGATTGCTGACAGACCTCTCCAGGATGGGGCTCTCATTTGAGCGTTTTGAATTCCGGCGCGAGGATGTCATTTGGACCTCATTTGACGTCAAACCGACATCAGCCAAATCTCATCTCAAAACCATCACCCCGACCTCAAATTAAGATCCTTCCTGGTTGGCGGTGTAGTTTCGGGTCAACCCGTTTTATAGCGAGTCGCTCTGTGGATTCATCCCAAAGAACAACAGGAAGCTGATCTTCTGAAATGGCTGCTATGACTTCATCCACATCAACAGTGAGATGCTCACAAACACAGCTAGATGTCAGGTGCTGGGGGACATATGTCTTATCATCAACCACAGCCTCAGCACATGATCCAGCGTCACAGTTTGTATGCAGACTCTGTCGAAATTTTGGGCCCAGCAAACTGGCGTAATGTCTTGACAAGTTACTCTTTAGCTCCTGGATTTCCCATGGACACCAATATAGCTCCCTCAGACGCTGGTACAATAGTGTATCTGTATGATGTGAGAAGGTATACGCATGCCCATCCTCATACAACGTAGCCCTCGCAGATTCCAGAGTCTCCAAGAGGATGATAACAGCACATCTTGTCTCCAGCGAGACAACCTGAGAAAGATGGCTAGTCTCACCAAGGAACAAATCATCAACCATTTTGAAGCGCAGCTCCAGAAAAAAGTTGTCTAGATATTCTGCATATTCCGCTTGTTCCTCCACATTCCGCGTTTTGCAGATTCGGTACCATTCTAGAAGCAACTCGACCAAACATGACGAGTCGAGCACCTGATCATTAGTGTCTGTCCATCGTACAAGTCTATCTTCTTCAATTGGAACAACTCGATCAAAGAAGGCATGGATTGTACCAAACCAGAGCCACGTTTGGAAAAAGCCTTCTATTGTAGCCGCATCGATATCCTGACCAAGCTGTCTATAATCTCCGTAGATAAAGGCGTCAAAGTTGAAACCCATGCGACCTGGGAAACCGGACCAGCCTTGATTCTTGGACTCCGTTTGGCAGGTTTGGCAAGAGGTAGATGATAAGGAGTTATGAATACAGCCGGAATTGCTGTATTTGAAAGGAAAAGGATGATATTTGATGCATATGGAAGAGGTAGCAGTGAGGGGAGATGGGAGATGGTCCATACGTGATATTGATCTGTGGAGAACCTGTTACAAGGCTGGAGGATTACCGAAGGTCTTGTTAGGTGTGGGCTGTGAAATGGGTTCGACAGTGAACCCATTTGATCATCTGACACAGTGCTGGCTTGTTCATGTTTGGTCTGAAGGGCATAGTCTTTCCACTCGGCCCGAGAACCTGTTGTTCTTGCCAAAGGCAATGGCCCATGTCTTTCATTTATATGCTCACTATGTATCCTAGTTAGTAGCTACACTGATTCATGAAAACCATACAAATACATATGGAGAAATATTATGTGATAAAGGACACCGTGTTAATAGATAAAGTACTATTCAAAAAGTGGTGGTCCTGTTGCCGAAAATTGTTTTACTGTAATTTGTGCATTAAACATCAGCCCTTGGAGACATGCATTAAGTAGAGAGTAACAGGATACAGAGCTTTTAAAACCTGTCCTCAAGTAACCAAACAATTACAGGATCATGAATTTTGTGCATATCATTCTGAGGCTGATTCATGAAATAAAGTACCAATGATTTTCTCTCAAAAGGAACAAAGACAGTTAGAATTCTGAAACTCTGTGATCGAGCCTTGTTAGATGATCCAGAAAGTTTCCGAATCATCCGTCGATGTTGCCTAAGTTTTAATTGCGAGATGAGCAATTGTCTCTGACAAACGTAACAGCTGATAGTACCAGAATTTATACCCAACTTCAGAACTGTGTAATAATTTTAAATTCAAAATTTACCAAAACCAAAACATGTGTTTCATTAATTAGATAGATATTTTCAGGTCAGACCAAGTAGTACCGTCTTTGAACTCAGAAGAACCACTTTTGCCCAGAATATATATAGAGATATAATTACATTGGAAAGAAGAGGACAGGCCGTCGCTGGTCACTCCGGCCAGAATGAATATTGACAATTAACTCAAAAAGAGATTTCAATATTTAATTATTTCCTTTTGCAGTGGGTAAATACAACGTCACAAAGCGAAGCCATAAATTGAAAGATATGAAGTATACACCTAAAGTAACTAACCACATCATGGCCTGCAAATTCATTTCCAAACATAAACTAATACATACATAACTCACATTAGCTGAATTATCCACTAGGCAGTGGTCTCTTCTTTGATGCCAAGTCCTCCGCTACCCGCAACACCACACTTCTTTCCGGGCACTCCTGTATCAGTTTGACACCGATGGCTTCTTCCATGAAGTCGATTTTATTAGACACCATATTTATATAGTTGACAGATCAATCATAAGCTCAGGAGCTAAAAATGATACTGTACTGTCGGCTTCGGTCAGTCTATCAGACCTAGTATAGTGTCTATCCTGATAGGCCTGTTCAGTATAGTACCCCCAAATAAAGTGAAGCTTTCTCGAACAGCTATTGTTGATGATTGCGGAGACAAATTTGCTCCTCGTCATACTGGTTGCGTTTTCCACCTACCTTTATTGCGCAGTGGACAGACTACAGTTGAAAAACTACTATCCGCTGAAACTTGAACCACCACCATCCATCTCTTCTATCTATCAGTCAGGACAAAACTGTTCCAAGGAGATCCTGAGAAGTTCTCAGGATTATTTTTGCACTTGTTTTAGAACATACCTTTAAAGTATATATTGTGATGCCTGACGGATATAATTGTAAGTAGCTATATAAACGTTGCCCTTCAAGAAGCACCAGACTCACTAAACCCACCCGAGACCCACAAATATGTCAGGTATTACACTCTCTCCCACCGCGATCGCCACCTTGGAGGAAGAGCTCCATCAGTTGCAAATTACGGCCTGTATTGCTACTGCATCCTTAGGAGTAAGTGACTTCTACGTTAGTGTATGAGTTAGTTTTGCTGAATTAGTGCCTAGATGTATATTTGGGACATTTGCACAAACCTGGCAGATGAATACAAACTAATAGTAAAGTGCAAGCCAAAACCCTTTCCTACGATCGTGTACTTTGTAGCGAGGTGAATTTTCTGAGTTCATACATGTTGAAATCATTTTAAAAATAAATATACGTCGTTTTTAGGCTCTCCTCTCTCAGCTTTTTCGTTTGCCATACGCTATCGCATAGTAAGTACGCTCTAGAACAATTTATTTAAATGAATCTAATATAATCTGCAGCAACACGCATAGATTGTCATTCTTTAAGCAGGGCGACGTTTACCCTCATCGTAATTTCACTGTCGACCGTCACGTTTTTGTTTTTCCTACGCCTTAGAGCCATCTATTACGACAATAGATGGATTGTTGCGACCTTTTTCATCCTCTGGTTGGGGAACGTGGCTTGTGCATCGATGTCGGCTATTATTTATGGAGATACAACTGCAATAGACTTTGGAGGGACAGTCTCATGCATTGAAGAGGATATCAAAACCCGTTATGCATCAGTGACGGTAATCGGCGCACTTGTCCACGATACCTGTGTATTTTTGGCAATCTCATATCGCCTCTTCCGGAATGGCCAGTCCCGTCAAAGTGAAGTTACTGGTTTTAGGGGCACTACGGAGAAGTACATTTTAGGAAGGAACCTTCCAAGGTTCTCCAGGGCATTATTCCAAGATGGTCAGCTGCTATATTTGTGAGTGTGATTCCGATCATCTTCATTGTTTTGTTGCATTAAACCTTGGGAAATAGAATCACCCTTGTAGCTTCTACATCTACAACCATCATGCTATATATCCCTTCGATTCCGACAGCTTATCGCCTAATAGCTGATGTTCCCCAAGTTGCCATTCTAAGCTCGCTGGCGTGTGCAGTTTTTAGGAATCTTCGTCTAGGGAAGATTTCTGATAGCGAAGCGCTGTCATTTACTTCTGTCGACGATCTTCCATGGCATGCTACTACAGGGACTAGTCGTTTCAGCACACAAACACATGCTGTGACACTTCCAGCGTTCGATAGGAACCAGAGCAGTAACACCAAATAATTTGTGGCATATACATATATTATTTAACAAGTATGTACTTAAAAGTCCAAGTGTCCACTAGATGTCCTTGTTAAAAACACGAGAGCTGCCTTCAACAAGTCAAGCTAATTCTGGTCCGCATTTTGAAGTAGGAGATGTTAAAGAAATACTTGACCCCGGTTTAGGATCGCCTGTATGGCTTAACCTGTAATTAAAAACAGGATTTTGTGTATGGTGAATCGGAAGCAGACTTATCCCGGGACGGGCGGGAGCTGAATATGACGTTACACTTGTCGTTGATATAGCACCTTCTTTAATGATTCCAAATCGAACGTTTCGATAGACAGAGCATGCCATGGAGTTCACAATTGCTATGTGCGGCGGAATCATCATGAGATGGTATGCCACAGGCAAAGAGGGGATAAGGAGCATAGTAATGACAACGGCTGTCGTGAGGAATGAAATTCTGAATTCAATGTGTACCTTGTAAGTACTTATCATTTTTGACGCGGTTCTAGAACTTACAAGTAATACACTTGACCGTCCACAAAGAGAGCCCTAGAGAACTTGGGGAGCCTCCTTCCAGATATGTAGTCTTTGGCTGAGGTAGTGAACGATTCACTTCGTCTATTAACCACCTGCGAATGTGTGTACAACCTTGCAGATACGGCCGCAAAGATAATCGTATCATGAACCAATACAGCGACCGCAGGGATAACCGCATAGAAAACCCTCACATTGAGAATAACGCAGTATCGCGTTGGGCCGATATGAAAACCTTCGCCCAAAAGGAATTCGGTCGAAGAGCATCCCACGTTGGCCAACCAAAGAAAGAAGAAGGCGGCTACAATCCAGGGGTTTCGGTTATAGATAGCCCGTATCCGAAAGAAGAACAAAAGGTTGGTTGCAGCCATTCCAGCAAAGAACATGGCTTCAAGAATATGGACTGGTGATTGGCAGTCGGAGAGACGAGCGGCTGCATGTAGCGTTCAGACCTAAATTCCAATCTGAGGACTGATGAAATGCACTTAGAAGTATCGTTTCGCTGAGCAGACATCCAAGCGAGAACAAACTTTGGCCCTTCTTTAACCAACTTGAAATCCATGTTTCAAGGAGCACTCACCGCGACAAAAAATAAACAATGGTAGGAAATGTTACTTTGTGTTCAAACAACAACTTCCAGTCCTTGGGGACATTGACCAAGATATCCCATATAAACATCTGAGTTTCCGGTTGCGGTGAGATTCACTGATAGCAAGAAAGGTAGATGGCTTACTGCAGTCGTCCCCACCGAGAAATATATCGCGAGCTGTAGGGTGTCTGCGATATCCTGCGGTATAAAAGCTAGCGGCGTCGTCGGATTGGGAAGTAATGCCAAAGGAAATCCATTGGCTGTTCCTGCTGCTTCAAGGGACATTGCACTTCAAGCGTCAGGTCCGCGGGGGATTGGGGGGATTCGTGCTTGTTAGGGCCTAACCAGAGGTGGGGTTATACCACCGAGAATACGTCAACTTGAAGTACTCCCTCGGTTATCAACGCACACTGGATCAAAACGAAGTATCTCCTTTCTACAAGTAACATTAATGTCCTGTTGCAAACCTAATGTGAAGAAGCCCATGTAACATATCAGCTGTCCGATCGATGAAGAACTTCTCCGAGATACTCTGAATTCCCAACAGTACGGTTTCTTTCAGACTTATTAGCCTGCTTTTGCTCCAGACTCCTCATAAATGTAGCTATCGCCAGCCCATGTTATACCAGACCAGATGACATGAAAAACTTCGACATTCCCATATTCTAGTTCAAATCATACCTTCCATCACGGCCATAAGCGGCAACCGAAGTCTGATACGCACCACGTTACTATGTCATATACACTATGTCCATTCTTTAAAAATGAGAGAAGGACATAAAATGTTGAGAGTCGTCGTGGTAATGTTCAGTACAGAAAAAATACTTTACTAGCAAGACATACCTAAGCAGTGGTTACTAGGCACTTCATAAGCACAAGAAAACATGTCAACATGTCGGCTTTCGTTTCATTTCATAGACACACTCAACTGGCAGCATGAACGCGGTCGCGCTTGTTCGGCAACGCCACCTCCTGTAGTATAACAAATCCAGGCGTTGAGAGCGAACAAGGGCCTCCTTACTCTGAGAGACCCTAACTGCTTGCTTCCAATGCCGTCTTGAGGCGGATAGATGGCACGAGCAAATATATACATGCCCGAGGCCGAGAATATGACTTACCATAACAACGAAAAGACATTTCCGTACTGCCCGCAAAAGTCAAGGAATCAGGCAGGGCACTACCGGAGAAGAGAATAACGTGCACCATTTTCTCAGTTCCATACTCAGGGGTCTCTGTCACCATATTCATATTTTTCCGTAGCCACATTTTAAGGGTTTTGATGTATCCCGGGATTCTTCAATGTTCGCACAGCACGGTATAACCTGAGCGGGAAGAAGTTGGTAGTCGAACTTGTCTCCAAGTAGAAAATGCAATGCAGAGAAGCTAAGAGTTCCAAAAGATGAGAGAAGGGGAAGGAGCGAGGGGGCCTGCCGAGCAAGAATAGAGGGAGCGGAGAGGGATGAGCCTGGTTTAAACATTGTCTATATCCAAGCGTTACATTGATGGCCCGGGGAGAGATACGACTCCTATATTAGGGCTGATGAGACGCTAGCTTCTTGAAGGATAGATGCAGTGTGAAGGGTAGACCATAGAAAACAGACCGTGTTGGCAACGCATAATCAGAAGTGCCTCAAGGTAGATCCAAGCGCTAGCGTTAACATTCAGAACATGAAAAGGATTGCTCAGTCAAGGCACATGAAGCGTAGCAAAGACGCCAACGAAGCAGAGCATGTGACAGAAAATGCTGTGATCGGCAAAGCCAATGATGTCAGCTTACAGACGAGTCCGCGAGTACGCTTTATCAGTAATGTACACATGAGAGTGCTCCAAGATGACATTAGGGAGCCCAAGAGCGTTGAGAACATAAGGATATATAACAGTTCGGAACACGGTGATCATGCTTACTCAGTCGACCACGAAATACTGGCAGGATTACAGTTGCGGACAATCAAAGACATCAATTTTAACCGACCATTTCCCGGGGTTCCGGAGATATGCGGAATCAACAGATCTCGTTGAGAGGATATCCTGATAATATTTTGAGATTTTTCTGACGAGCCGTTCCGGAGCTATGAGCCATTTAAGGCAAAAGTACCCCCAAAATTTTGGCGCAAGCGAAATTCGGCCCTTAAATAACGAAAAAATGCGCAATCGACTGCTTTTGATGTTCTGGTTGTGATTCCGATATTAAAAGAAGATTTCCACGAGCCGATTTAGTGGAAAAAAATTCATAAGTGATGTCATTTTTCTTAGTCATCGATTGTTTCATCAAAAACATATCGTTCACTGTTTTCTCCCATGTCGTCGTATCATGGTCGAGGTTGCAAATCTCATGGAGGACGAAATATCTCAGGATTAAGAAACAGAAACCAAGTCATAATTTCATTGACAATGAAATTCACAATGAATCATCGTGAATTCAATCCTGTTGAAATGTACTGGGGCTGGGTAAAATATCGGTATCGTGGAAGGTGCAAAAAGCTGCTGTAGCTAAGTGGTTGGATCCTCTGCCCAAAACTTACCATTCAGTGATTATCAATCACTTATTTTGCTTATGAGTGCTTACCAGAAAAGTCTGAAAGGAAAAGCAGCAGAATGGGGAGTTTGGAAGCAAAGGCAAGTCATCATGAATCAGTAGTGTATACGTACATCTATCTCATCACTGCTATTTAACCATGGAGTTGTACTTTGGACATAAAATTCTCTCGGCTGACCCCAAAAGGGGTACACAGCGTTCCATAAAAACTGCCCAAAATTTTGGCGCATTGTATTTTCTCGTGGGAAAATCCCGAAAAATCGGTTTTTGACTCCTTTTGACGAGCTGAGTATGATTCCGGTATTATTATTGCCGAAAAAATAGAAATTGAGCCGCTAAAAATTTTGATGTCTTTGATTGTCCGCAACTGTAGTTTGCTGAGCCTCTAGTAGTACTAGATTTGAAGTTTAGAATTTAGTCTTGCGAACACACGGTTTCCCGATACTGATAATGGTCATATTAACGCGTTCATATCTCCCATGGCCACTCCATCCCATACTATTGTAATTTCTTCATCCTCTGATGTACCACAGATGCGATCATGCCCCAATAATAGCTGCAATGGATTGTAAAGATACAATAACCATCATGTCTGTGATCATCAGTTTGTGGAGTGAGACTGCAACTTTTTAAAGCCCAAGTTTACCATTTCTAGTATTGATGCAGACCTCCTGAAGCTCCACGGCTTTGCTTCTAGTCCCTCTCTAAATATTCACGGTGGGTTACAAGATAGCAAATTATACAAATTTTGATCTGCTAGTGGTACATGCGAACGATATGTATATAAGGGACTTGTGCCTCACAGACGTTAACTCGATCATCATTCACAGAAAATGACTACAGATATGCCTCCAGGATTCTCGTTCAAAACCCTGAATGGTGATGAACAACAGGTTATTGTGAGCTTTCGTAAGATCGCAGTCGAGGCAGTTGCATATGGTACGTCCTGTCCTCTCGGAAATCCAATTCTGACCAGTATCCTAGGTTTCTTTGCAGCTTTAGCTACGAGGGCGCTTTATCTTACCTCGTAAGTAAGCTCCCTAATAGATTTGAAGGCTAACGAGCGAAAATATTTAGTTTCCATCCATCTCGACCTAAGATCTTTCTCTTTCTGGCTCTGCTTTTCATGTTCATGATCTCGACTGCCCGTGTTGTTATCCATGTCCTTTATTTTACAACTCAAATTCCATTCCTTGGAGAAGAAGCACCTCCAGATATAAGTTTGAAGATTAACGGGCTGAATACAGCTATGGAAATGCTTGACCGAACTGCAGTGCGAATATATATTTGTATTATTGTTGATTAAAGATAATAATCTGTCACATAGTTCTTTCTAAGTGATGTTGTTGTAGTATGGAGAACGTGGGTCATATGGAGCGACAACCTTCTCGTGCGAGGATTTCTTGCTATATGTATCATTGCGACGGCAGGTGAGTACTACTGAGGTCTACTTCTGAAACACGAAGACAATGACGGTCTTTTCAAGCCACTTCAATTACTCTAGCTGCTTTCAATGTATTGGAAAACTATCAAGGCCAAACTTATCCGGACGTTACCAAGAATGAATTAGGAACATTCTGTCTTTTGTTCACCAATTTCTGCACTACTTTGCTGATTGCGTACAAAGCTTGGTATACTTGTCCTTTCCTCGGAAGCAGTCTTTGTGAAACTAATTAATTACTCATGAGGCTATACCGTCGTTTCTTGCGCCAATATTTCGCAAAAGAGAGCTTGAACAAAACTATTAATAAATTTTTCCTTGTTTTAATCGAGTCTGGAATGCTGTATTGCATATTTTGGGTAAGCATTGATTTCATTCAGTGGTATATAAGTGTTTTTATTGAGAGGGTTGCCGGATTCTAGGTATGCATGGAGATTACTGACTATGGTCTCACTGTACATTGGGGATTTGATTGGGTTCAGCCCTATTTTTCTGTGAGTCAATGTGCTAATTTGGGGAGGATTCATTAAACAGTAACTGTAGGGCATCTACATGGCATCAATTATACTTTTGGTTTCTGCCAAGCAATCTTGGTCTGAAACAATATTTGCCGCAACTGCACATTCTGCAGATGAAAGCCTTCAATTTGCAGTAAATTCAGATTTAGCACATCAAAGCTCAGCAAATATAACCTGTCCAACTTGTGGTTCTTTGGTTGAAGATCATGATAGGCAAAAATATTATGTAGTACAGGCCAAGATCTAGTACTCGAAAATGTACCTATATGTATTAATATTTACACGCGTCAATTGCAAATGGCCCGAGCAATGCTAAATACAGAACGTCATTATCTTCCACTTACACTTTCCTGAGGTCCCATTTCCATTACAAGAAATATGACAGGAAAAAAATTTAAAGAAAAAATTCTGTAGCATTGAAGAAATGTCACATTTTATGTGCAGGAACACAAGTAGTTGTTGAGTGTTTTTTTTTTGCTACTACAGAAAATACTTTTTCTCTTGGACAAATGTGTTTCATGCATGTGAAATATACCTTTTCTTGAAAAAGTGGTTTTCAGTACAAAAAACAAAGAATATCTTGAACAGCAAACACTTCATTTTTCTTCCTATCACATATATTGCTCACAAAGAATTAGTTTACTTATACACCGGAATCTCAAGCGACTCAGCCTTGTACTTAATTGAGTACATTGTTCATTCATGTTATTTACGTTGCTGAAAGACGTTATCCGATGACAATTAGTTACATACATTTCAACGTGTTTCTTTCAAGTTACTTTGCGAGCCTTGACTTCCACTCTCTACATTTCTAGTCATGCTCGCGGTTTCAAAACGACACCCACTCAAACTGACTGTGCTGTGTAGAGTATTGACGCTATCTTGAACGCTGTCGATACTAACACCTAATTGAACTCGGACAATAATCAATGTCGGTGCTATCCCCTTTAAAGGAGTTTTAATTAATAACAAAATCAATCGAAACAATTATGACAGACTTACAGCTACCTGAGCCATCACTGCATATAAGCTTGGAAACTGTAACATTGTCTTGGACAAAACTTCGAAAATCAGGACAGCAACAGGATATAAAAGTCCAGACTCCAAACTAGGAAGCAAGTATGGAAAATGAATTCGAATCGGACGCAAAATAGATTAAGTACTTACATCAGAGCCACAGAGGACTCATAACGCCTCTTTGGAGTGCTCCAGCTTTGTGATCCTGTACTTTGGTAAGCTTTGTCAATTTGTCTCAGAATCCACCATATTTTCCCCGCTGTTTTATGGAAAGTAGAGGTTAGGAGATGACCCCAAACAGCAGAAAGAAATTGACTGCACCAATCAAGATTGTTAGTAGTATATTGTTAATCACATTCATTGTCAAAAATGCAAATAGCATATTTTCTGCGTATTCACCCAGAGACACTTGCTGATCAATCGGGAGGGTACCAAATACACCCACAATTAACATAATTATGGCAGCTAGGCCAACACCTTGATAACAATGAGCAAAAGCATATGTATCAACTAAAACCTATAGTTAGTACTAATCACTTACAATTGCTTGCAGAAGAAATGACCATGGGTGGAATAACTATCAATTTTGAACTGTTCCAAATAATATAACAACGATGAATCTTTTTGCATAACATCAGTCGTGTGAGGTCCGTTTCCTGACAGAAAGTTTACCAAGACGAGGTCTGCAATGATGCTGAGCGCCAGAGATAAGATCCTAATAAGAAAATGTACGGTGTTCCGCTCACTTTGCAAATAAATATCCAATCTGAGTAATAAAGCTGTAAATCCCAGAAAGAGTCAGGAATTAAGATAATGATTATTATCATTTCGTACACTAATTTTTGACTCAAGTTTTTCATCTCTTCCATTGTCATTGACTTTGCTAGGCCTCCCAACTGAAAGGCTGCATAAATGCCTACAGTATTGCTGACAAGATCTGCGACTGTCACGATTGTGCCAAGGATAAACAAAGCAATCAAAGCCGAGAGGTAAATGCTTCGACACCCAGCAGTCAGGCTCTTGTGCCGGGCAAAAGTTCTCATTGCGATTCCAAAAAGAACGACATAACAGCCTACACAGGTAAAAAGGAATCGATTTCGATCACTTGAACGAAATAAAAAAGCGTAGATTTCCGATTTAACGACTTACCATAAAATAAAGACTCTATCTGTCAAAGGTTATGAGAAACATGCAAAGTAATCACAATATATATTCAAGAGAGCATCCTACGGTGAATAGTACTTACCGTCCAAATTGTCAGAGCCTGTTGTGTAAAAGTGCGAAAGATATCTGTATCACTGGAAGCCATGGATAGAAGAATAGCTGGGACTAAAGGACCTTGAAGTAGACTTTAGGTTTGGGATATAAACATGAGATATAAGGCGTTATTTAACCAGCTTGTTGGCCAATGCCCGAATACATACATAACTAGCGTAGACTTTACTGTTCCGTCTTCTGTTCCTGACTATTGCTCATTCGTTGTCCAAGGCTGCGATGGAAGCGGTTTTGACAGGTGATCGAGTTTCAGCTGTCAGGATCAATACAAACCTCAGGTCTTGGCCTTAGCCACTTACAAAGTACACAAGTGAGATTATTCGCTGGATGTAACACTTGAATTTAGCACTGGGGAAATCTCCTTAAAATCCTGTGTTGTGAAGCCCTTTGGGGCCTTAGGGACTCGTCTTTATCAAACTCGAAACTCACAGTGATGGGAAGCTGATAATCTGTCGACAGCCTATTTAGAAGGTACTAATTGATTGCCGCCTTTGAGACCTTGTACTTGCCACACAAAGTAATCTTCTTTCATTGGGTGCTCGTGAAGCTCCAGTTTTGGAATGTCGATTTGAAGCAAGCTTGTTGAACTGAATAGAAAGCTGCTCTCAAGTCACCCCTGGCGTTTTTGCGATGTACACTGCATGTCAAGGATTTGATTAGTCCTTCACAGTTTTCCCGATGGTCGAAGTGCACGATTGCGGATTTGACCGATAGGTGTTAACGCTGTTTTATTGAGAATCAAGATAACGAAATATTCAACCTGCATCGATTCCAAATGGATCGGATAAGTATTGATTGGACTTAGACCTGTTACATGGCAATTTCATTCATTTAATGCCAAGGCTGATAAATACGCCACAATCTGATTATTTGAGTCTATTAACATTTATTTTGACTGTGGAAATATTGCGTATGTATCACTACATCTCTCATCAATGGTTTTAACCTTTAATTCTGTTCACAATCATAATTTCGGCCTAAAAAACTTTCAGTTTGACCATATACTCTCGATTTTCTTGAGTCCGTGTGAATGTCATGTCATGTCGGGAGTATCTGTATACAACTATCATGTACCGCTGTCAGTGGATACGGTCCTGGGGACATAGGCTTGGCATATTTGATTATGTAGACATTTTATTATATCTTGTGGTAGCTCGTACAATATGGGTTTGTACCTGAACAGATAGTTCGAAAGATATACCCAATGAGACAATGCAGAACTATATCTTAATCTCCATTTACTTTCATTTCGCCATGTGGCAATTCTCTTTCCACCGTGAGAAAGGGAATACTAAAAAAGATTTTAAAGTTTTCCTAAGTTGGAAAATTTGTAAATCAAATGAAGGTCCAAACTTTATTTTTTTCTCTTATTAAAAAAGTTCAATCACTGATCTAAAAATTTCTTTTCAAATAATTTCTAGCTAACATTTTTATCAAGCAAATATTGGATAAAGTTTGGCAAGGTCCAAGCAAAGGAAAAAAAAGTCCAAATTACGTTGCAGAAAAACTAGTGTTTTTTTTTCTGGCATAGCACAGAACTTTTGAGAAAATTTTGACCGAGAGGATGAGTTTCACACTATTTTTCTCCCCAATTAGTCTTCTAGAGAAACCCAGCATCAAAAAAAGCGAACTATTTTTTTCTTTTAAATTTCCTTGCCGAGAAGAAAAAAACTTCTCAAAAGCTTCTGATTATGTCAAAATAAATGCAAAAACCTTAGTGCATTGCATGTTGACTTGTGCATCAGATCCTCCCAAAAATTACACCCATTGTTTGTCTGAAAAAAAAAATGTCGGCCAATAATCATTTCATAACGGAATACAACTATCTGTCGCGATACACGATACTGGGGACAGCTTTGCCAAGCCTACCTGATTATGCACCGGCAGTCGTGTTCGAAGGGTTTATGATTTAGTATATGCTGAGAACATCTCAATCTCAGCCACCTACATATTATCCTTTAGCTCATCGAGACAATGACCACCGCTTTGCGTGGCAGGCACGAGGCTTAAGCTCAAGCCGTAAACTGTATATGAAATAAAACTACGAGGTGATATCGGAAATCTACCTATAACAGTAATTTACAAAATAGGTTTAGGCATAAAAACATGAAACTCCAAGCGTGGTTAGGTTCAGTAAGGACGGACAAGATCTCCATAAACAAATGATAGCCCCAAAGATATAATCTATTAAATGAATACTTTGCCAATATATAAAGGGTACTCTTTAGCAGACGGCTTGACCGTTGAAGGTATCCATGTCAAGACATATCCAGTTCTATCTCCTTTTACTTTTTGTTTCTGCTGTTTCTTGCAGTGCTCCTTACTCAGGAAGAACTGTATACTCAAAAATAGAGGGTAAGAATGTACCCTATTCCAAGTGTTGCGAACAATTTTCTTACACAGCGCTGAGAGTAGACAGGGATGCCCCTGGATGCAAGAGTTTATCATGTACATGTAACTTCCCCTTTTACTGCTCAAGCTGGTAAGTTGACCCTTTTTTGGTTGAAGTCATCCACTAATACAATGCTATGCCAGATAGATTACAAGGCTGACTTTAGCAGGACTCATCTTTCATGCCTTGTATGATCCCCATATGACATAGCATGAAACCTTATCTGACAAAATTGTATTGGTTTACAGCAAATGACGATAGGTGACTGCACTGATCATCAAGAAGTGAAAGCTGTATGTAGCATACGGGTTAGATCAATAACTGTAATATGAATCATGATAGAAATTCAAATAAAAGACATGGGCCATTGCCTTTGACATGGCAAAAACAAGGACCGATATCATAGTGTATTTTGTTCTCAGGCTGAATAAAAAGTCTATAGCTTTTAAATGAAACATCACCAAATTGGTGCTTAGGTTAATGGACCGAGTCAAACGACTTTCCGAATGGGTTTGACAGTCATTTTGACATAACCACATTCAGTGATCCCAGGACGAGTAAGGACGAGACCTTTGGTAAACCTCTGGCCTTGTACTGTACTGTCATGAAGACAAGTTCGGTAATGCGTAACATGGCCAACCTATCCTGTAGCTATATAGAAACAAACCATTGCTCAATGCCTTCAGAGAGTAGTTATCAAAGCAGTGCATCGAATGATACTTTGTCACTATCAAGGGACAAAACAATAAAAGGCTATAGTCAACCCAGAGAGCTATACTTGCATTGCTAGCAATTAAATAAACCTGAATGAAACCATTTGTAAAAAAAAAAATAAGATATTTACATTTACTCATTGTTTGTTTCTTCAAGAAGTACAAATGACTAGGTTTGTGACAGAGATACTTACTGAATATTGATCTTTGGTTACAGTAATAAAGAAAGAATTCCCAGAAACTGTCCAGAAAATTGTTCATGTTGCTATATTATTCAAAGGTGAAAATCTCACAAAAGTGAAATGACTATTTTGCTGTCAACATGAGATTTTGCCCATGAAATTGAAAGGAAAATTTAATATATCCATATGTGTAATTTGTAACATTATTTTATTTCTGATGAGAAATTGCTACAGTCCAAGATAAATAAGTAGGCCTTGTATCTTGCTGCTGCTTCACATGGCACCTTTCCTCAGTACAATTACCGTTGTGGTGACTTGATCTCAGGATAAATATGACTGGACCAACTGGGGATTGAACCCAGGACCTAGGCATAACTGGTGACCTCGCTCTAAACCAACTGAGCTATTGGTCTGTGGATGTACAACCAAGTGTGTGTAGTGACAAGTGGAGGGTTTTACTTGCACAGTATAGTAACTGGTTACAACAATTACAGTTTTTATAAGGGTGGTTTCAAAACAATTTGATACTAATTGTTCTTGTTATACAAAAGTCTCATTTTTATTTTTATTCAAAAGATCCTGTCTTTAGGATAAGTTCCATATCATTTGACCTTGGCACAAAACGGCACTTAAAAGGAAGTGGATGATTGAATAATGATGGCCCATTAAACCAGTCCCCCTTAGGCTCGACTAGATTTCCATATTCATCTATCTCTTTTTCGATTTTATAGCATGCTAAAATGGAAGCAACAGCAATCCATATTGACGCAATAGCAATATGTCGACCAGGCTGAGGAATATCTGTAAGCGGGTCAAGAGAGATACTTATGGACTTACACATATACGCCTTCCAAAACCAAACGCTACTTGAGCAGGATCCTTCACTTCCGGACACAATTTGCCATTTTTGTCCAGGAAACGAGAAGGGTTAAATGATGATGGATCCGAATATGTCTCTTCATCATGGAGGATTGACCTACATAAAAGTAAGGTAGGTTGTAAGCAGAATTCTGGTGACAAAACATACCATGCATTTCCAATAACAATAGAACCTTTCGGCAGAAAATAGCCCTTATAATCGTCATTCTGTGTGAGCAAATGTGGGATTGCTGGAGCAAGTCATCTTCGGTTGCTGCCTCAAGTATAAGATGCTTACTACTTACCAAGTGGTGTAATTGGATTATGCCTCAGTACCTCTCGCACAATTGCTGAGATATATGGAAGAGTGGCACTATCTCCGAAACTAGGCAGACGACCCGGGCCAACAACTTTGTCTAATTCATCATGTGCTCGTTTTTGAATATCTACATTGAAGACCATTGCTAAAATAAATGCATTGACTGCTGCAACAACCTGTTGGGTAATGTCAGCAGATCATTCAGATGTGCATTTCTCTCCTACTGTATCAGATCCTCCTACAGAAAATGGCCGTTTTTAGTAGATAATCAGAATAAACAGCAAAATAATATCACCACCGTATGATGTCACTGCCGTCCCCTTAATTACATCTTCTTGATAAGATATATCTTGGTCAGGGTCGATACCCTGAAGGGCAAGAGATGTCAGGGATTCGGAAACACTTCCTTGTGCCTTGTGATACCCATATTAGAGAATGTCCCGAATGATTAACATACTTACGATTTGCTTCTTGACCATCAGAAAAGGCATCTCCGTCATTTGGACTCTGAGCTCATTCCATCGTCTTGCAGTGGCTTTGAACCCTGCACCAGGAAACCATTCAGGAATGAATCTTACTTTAAAAAATATGATCAATGATTTCTTCTTCGAATACTGCAGATAGAAACTTGAAGACTCACAGGAGGGCAACATATCCACAAGAAATGTCCCAGGAGTTCCAGCGACGGCAATAGAATCCAATGCTTCGATTGCTGTGTTTATATATTGTTCAGAGTCCTTCTGGTTGATACCATAGGTGATGTCCATTATCAGTACCGCAGCCCAACTTCAAGGGTTCATGAGTTTACATTGAATAAAAGAGAGAAAAGTAAAATATGTACTTATGCAGCTCTTTCATAATATTGCTCGAATGACGCAGATTTCCAAGCAACGTATGCGTTGCGTGAATTTGTTTGTGGTAGTAACGGGCTGGAACAGATGGCGTGATGTATTGAGTAAACAATTTCCGTTGAGCTTTCCAAGTTTCATTGTACGGTGCAAAGGAAAATGCATCTTTCCATCTATCATGGAACAAGCAATTTAAATGGTGTGGATGACAGAAAAATATGAGCACACCCCATCATATCATGCAGCATCGTGAGCTGTGGCCTGCTGGAATAGATTGAAGACCGTTTCTCCAAAAGGTCACTAACAGCCTCTGCTGAATTCAAGACTATTACAGACTTTCCAAGAGCACTAAGATGTATGATATCAGAAGCTAATTAAATGAATATGAATAACCCAACAAATCAATGTCAAGACAAACCATATTCTTGGCACAATTCTGCATAAGCGAGCCAAACCCGCCCACCACTAGGCATATTGAAGAGGTTTTTGAAAAGAGGAAGTTTTCTAGGACCTGGAGGAAGCTTCAATCTATAAGGTCGCTTGTCATGCCAGAGTACAATAGCAGTTGTGGCAAGAAGAAGTGCTATGAATGTCCCGAGCATCTTGATATTCATGAAGTAAAATAGTAGATTTCAAGGCTTTATATTGTCATAGTGAACATCATATCTGGGAGCTGCGGCCGTCAAAATTAATTATCTGACAAGGACGGCCGTCGGTTTCTACTTACAGCTCAATAAGTATGACTGCACATGTCAAGGAGCTCCCTAAGTAGTAGATTGCGGCCTCATATAAAAAGTGTCTCCGATAAACTAAATCGAGTAATATCACATGACTATCATTTAATACTGATGCCCTAAACAGATAGCCAAAGTCTATTTCTGCTGCCGAACAGAATTTTTTTTGGGATTGACTAATTGCCCGCATCAGCCGGGTTAAGCTGATTAATTGACTGACATAGCATGAATGACTTTTAAATCTATTTATAATATGAAAGGTATTTAAATCAACCCATCATGATAGTTATATCTACACCTTGCGCAAACAGAACAATATGCCTCGAACAGTCTGGTTCAGTATGTTATATTTCACTTTGTGTTAACGTGGTATTTACAACTCTTGAAGTTACGGGATCGTCATCTGGCATGGGCCGTGCTATGACCGAAAGGGTGAGGATAGATTCATGGTTCAAATTTTCTAGCCTATGTCGATGCAATCCACCTCCAGGTTCTTTCACAGGGGGATATAGCTGTTGCAACTCTCCGAAAACCTGAGGTTCTGAATGAACTCGTAGCAAAGTATTCCCAAGAGAAACTTCTGGTTCTCAAGCTCGATATCAGTCAACCTGATGAAATTTCTGCTGCATTTTCGAAAGCGATCGAGACATACGGCCGTATTGACTTTGTATTTAGCAATGCTGGGTACACGATGCTGGGTGAGATCGAAAGTACACCTCATGATATGGCGCGCAAGATGTTTGAAACCAACTTTTGGGGCTCAATGAATGTTGCGCGAGAATCAGTTAGAGTCTTCCGAGAAATGAATAAGCCACAAGGAGGGCATTTCATCCAGATCACAAGTATTGTGGGTATCGTGGCTAGTGCTGCATTAGGTTATTACACAGCTAGCAAACACGGTGAGCAGCTCCTGAATAGAACGTATATTTTTTGTTAAACAACTGGTCTTCAACTCAGCACTTGAAGGTGCTTTAGAGTCAATGTCCAAGGCGAGATCTTTCCATCTAGCATTTTTTCTGTATTTTTACAGTGTTCATTATCTCTGACAGGAATTTGATCCTCGCTGGAACATCAAGGTCAATACTTTGGGCATTTTACCTCATTATATTGTACTCAATTGAATTAATCACTTCTTTGTCCAGCTTTCGATTGTTGAACCAGGTGGCTTTGCAACACGTGGGGCTCAACCTGAGTCACTTGTCCAGACACCCCCCCACCCAGCCTATGATTTCCCGGAATCTCATGTCAAGTTCATGAGAGGATATATCCCTGGTGTAATGCCTCCTGGAGACACCGAAAAAGGCATGTATAGCATCTTTGAAGGTTCTTTAGCACTTTTCTAACTAGTACTTCTCTGCCTCATTCTGAATAGCGATGAAGGCCATCTATGATACATTCTCCAAGATTGATAAAGCACCTCTTCGTCTTCCTCTGGGAAAAGATGCCATCAAGGGAGTTCGGGCTACAGCCAAATCTTTGGAGGAGGATGCTGCTAGGTTTGAGTCACTCTCTGACAACCTATTAATGGATGGGAAAGCTGTCATGACACATCTGGATCACTGAGCAGTACATAGTTTGCATGAAATACTGTATGATTACACCCTTGAGTTCAGTTGATGAATAATGCTTCATCAAGGTTCTGATTTCCAATATGATTAGTAATATTAATTATGAGGCTGAAGAATTGTTACATAGACTTTAGCCTGTGGCTATACCATCAGAATTTTACAAGGGAAAGGCAAAATCCAGAAAAATTACATCACCTTATTTTTTCAGAACCTTGAGTGGGTTCCCCCCCCCCACCAACCTTCCATATTTAGTATATCTAATGTAATGCAAGTAGATAATTATGCTTCAATTACATAATTTAAACAAGATTTCCAGTCAATTTGAGCTTTGGAGCCATTATTCCAGTAGATATAAGTTATAGTGCTATGCTTTTATGCAGAGGTTGTTACAAATTTCCCTTCACCAACATACCTCCCCTCTCTCTCATGTTGCTTTCATATAGGCACCTGACAGCTACCTACCACTCTTTATTTCTGCATTCCCTTGCATTTACCACATCTTTATCCTTTTGTTTCCTCATGTACTATGATCATCTCACTGATTCCACATTCCAATCATTCACCATGCACTCAATTGCATGTTGAATATTACTTACATATTGCCTATGGACAGCTTTCCTCCTGTGTCATAACCAGTTACCATACTGTGTAAGTAAAAACCTCCATTTGTCACTACACACACTTGGTTATACACTCAGACCAATATCTCAATGGTTTAGGGTGAGGTCACTAGTTATGTCTAGGTCCTGGGTTCAACCTCTGGTTGTTCCAGGTTATATTTATCCTGAGATCAAATCACAACAACATCCTGTTCTACACAAGTAGCATAAACAGCAGCGTAGTCTACTAAATTTCTT